>CM076584.1:1632467290-1632763536 GCA_034641835.2 Pinus albicaulis
TGCCCTTTTCTCGGCTGCCAATTTTTTCCTATTTCTCCTTTTGCCTTGGACTGTTGGTAACACATTCTCACTTTTTGTATTTCTTTGTCCATGGTCCTTGGATTCATGAACTCAATTCATTCTTTCATGTGGGTCAACAAACTACTCAAGAACCACTAAACCTTAGCCTTTTCATCACTTAAATAAGGAACATATCTTAGTAATGAAGTGAACTTGGTTATGTATTCATCCATTGTCATTTGACCCAACCTCAAATCATGGAATTATCTGGACTTTTCGTCATAGAAACGTTCTGTTAGATATTTTCCCTTAAAGTGTTGTTGAAATTCATCCCATGTCACGTCTTGGTCTTTAATACTGTGGACATTCTTGACTTCCTCCCACCACAAGGTAGCTTTTTCTCACAACTGATAAATTGTCAACCATGATTTAATGTTGTTGGTGTACTCATAAACTTGAAAATATTTATTCATATTAATCAGCCAAGCTTCTGCCACCTCCTCCTCTTCTCCATCAAACATAGGTGGTTTAATCTTTTGGAACTCACCCCGTAACTCTACTTTTTGTTTCTTAATTTATTGTTGTTCTAATACTTTACCAAACTCAGCCTCATTATAGTTCCTATTCCTGTTACGTTATTTTGAATGGCTTCCTTCCACTCTGTCATTATTTTGGTCCTTACCTTGTCGTTATTTTTCTTTTGGTGTATCTCTATCAGGACTACGCTGTAACACTCCTTGATTTTGTTTTTTGGAAAGGATTTTGACTATCCTTTCCTGCTCTTGCATCAAGCGCTCATTATCACTCCTAACCCAGACCATTTCTTCCTGTAAATTCTGCACAGTGCTTAGCAGTATACTGGTTTGATGTTGTTGTTCTTCCAATAGTATACTGGTCTGCTCGTGCTGATCTACACTCAACTGGAGATTCATTTCTAGATGGGACTAGGGTGTAGGTTCCACAACATTCCGGGTTTTTTTTTGTGTTGATCCCCTCCTCATTTTGACTTCTACTATGTTATTTCCTTTTATGTGAACCATTTACACACAACAATTTATCACGTTAGGTGACCCATTGGGTCCTAGCATATGAACGTTGCTCTTATACCACTTGTAACATACATCATAGTAATAATAATAATAATAATCACTTACTATATTATACCCATAGCTCCATAGTATTATTGTGAACATACAAAGTGAAACTATATAAAAATTATATCAACTTGGCTCATCCTCCACACCCTAAGATAGTCGCATTGTCTCTATGTGCATGACACTTGTTAATTTAATCTGGTTAACTGTGTGATATTTAATACTCATAATACATATGATTAATGCTTTGGAGGATGGACGATAATTTCATATCTTGAA
Organism: Pinus albicaulis; assembly: GCA_034641835.2. Classification (NCBI taxonomy): domain Eukaryota; kingdom Viridiplantae; phylum Streptophyta; class Pinopsida; order Pinales; family Pinaceae; genus Pinus; species Pinus albicaulis. The sequence continues at coordinate 1,632,468,664 of CM076584.1, forward strand.
CCCATACGTTTGATTTAATTCTTGAAACATTAAGTATCATCGGAGATTAAGTGTCATAAGGTAGATGCGTTGTACTATACCTAGACTTGGGGTTTTGAATCACATGTGAACATATTTCCTATTGTTCGCCATTGGATTTGAAGTGTTAGGATCTATGGTGGAGATTATTATGGTACCCATTTTGGGTATTGACCACCGCAACCCTAACCAATTCTTTCATTTTTGCATTGTGAGTTTTGTCGGTGTTGCTCCTCTGCAACTCCGCCATGGCATGAACTCTGTCGACCAACCTAGTTCAATCCTGCTTTCCATGGCGTAATCTGAACCAGGTAAAACCATTTCACTCACAGATTTTTGGGCTTAATCCTTTACGACATTGTTGAGTTTCATCATTAAGTTGAATATAATCTTCGTTTATTGTTTTCACAGGGGGCTAGCAGTGACTTGGTGCCATTTGCTAAGCGCTCAGGTCTGCAAGAATTTATAGTTTAAATATTTTTTTGAATTTCTACAAGTTTGGGAGTTTGCTTCGCGGCTATGAGTACTCCAGCTTCTCATGTCGAATTTCTCTCTCACTGTCGCAAGTAAACCAACTCATTGCTTCAAGCTTTATGTTTATTAATTCACTAATTTTATATCCTCTCATCTGTTTGTCATAGACTTACTCTTACCCTTACTCTTCACAGCATTTCTTTCATAGTCTGTGGAATTTTTTCAATACAGGTATTGCGAATTTTACTCTATTTTTATTTTTTTTCCTTTAGTGTTTCCCTTTGCCCCGCAAGATTGGAAAGCCCTTTCTAATGTTTCTTATCTTAGTTTTGAACAAGTAACACACCATATTCAACTGGCTTGGTTTCACACACTATGTTTACCATCCCTTGAGGTGCTTTGTTTGAAATTCCTGACTCTGCCATTGCCTAACAGGTACTGTTTTCTCCGTAGGCTTTTAAGATTTGTTGGAGTGAAGCCCAGTTCTAGCTTCAAGGGTACTCACTGCATCATGAGCTCTAGATTTAGTTTTTATTTATGGAAATATTATCATTTGTGTCAATTCCTGTTAAGCTCGAGGGCTCTGCCCTGGTTGGAACCTTTGCATGCATTTTGGAACATTATTGTAACTATATGCTTCTCCTGGCTATAGCCAAATTCACGGCCCATTCCTAAGAGGAGAAATTTATCTAAGCACAGTATTTTTAATATATTTTAATCTTTGTCTGAAAGATTATTTTCATCTTTACTATGAACTATTATTTGAATCTTCTGCATGTTCGAATGATAGCTCATTCAACCTTTCTTTTTAATATGGTTTTACTCCTTTGAGATTAGCAATGGCAGAAAATGTTGTTTTCTCTTGAATGTGTATAAGTATGGTTTTTTGGTTTTTTAATGGAGTCTTTGTATCACTTTCGAATAGACTCGTGACCTCTTTAGCCCGAACAGTATTTAGTTTCCTTTTATCTACATTAGTTTTACAGAGATATTACTTTCGATATGAACTATATTTACACTGGTGATTGTATTTGTGGGTTTTTTATTGTGCATTCTATCTCTAAGATTTCTATGTATATATTGTGCTTCAGACGGAGGTTTTCATTCTTCTATCAGGAACAATAATCTATATTATTTCTTTCAGTTTATTAGAGGTGTCTGGACCGTATAAATGCTGGAGTTGTTCAAGTAATGTAGGTTAGCATCAAAGTTCCACAGGTGTTATTTCATTTCCTAATTTGATTTCCTTTTCTCCATGGTTATGATACAATATATTTAACTTTATAAAAAGTTTTAATATTAGATTTTTCCAATTTATGCTTTTGTTTTTTTCATTCCTTCTATAATTCAATAATTAAATGTTGGAAAATTATCAATGATTAACACAATGAAATTAGATAAAGAAAAAATAGTCGTATAATAAAACACATTGTATAGAAATATATATATATATATATATATATATATATATATATATATATATATATATAAATGAAATGTATAAAAAAAAAAATGAAAAATAATGGAGGCTACTAATAAAAAGAATATTGATTTAGAATACAATGAGGTCTTTATGTTTCAACCTTAAAATGTTAATTTTTATCATAATAAACTCATTTTGGAATCATATAATTAATAATTAATAAATAAACTAATTAACAAATATTATGATACTAATTTAGTCGGTATAATTGATAAGTATGAAAATTAATGCATGTTATATACATTGAAATAGGAGTATAAGGAGTTAGAATACTCTCATTCTTAAATTTTAAAATATAAAACAATATAATTGATGGTAATGTGAGTTTATTATTTATTTATTTTTTTAAGAATAATGAGTAATGAATAGATTTTATTAGGCAGAATAGGTAACTTCATAACTTAATAGACTTGTTTCCATTATTTCACAATTAATAGAACTATTTTATAAATATCGCATTTGCGAATATGTGTAGAAAGACTAGAACCCAAACTACTTAAGACACAAATGACGAACCATACCACTTAAGCTAAGTTTCTTTAACAAGTTTATTATTTAGTTATTAATAATATTTAAATACATTAAGAAATATATAATAATATAAAATAATTAATATAAATTATATAATTTATCTATATATAAAATAACTAAATACATTTATTAAATTTTTAATAAATAATATTAATTTTAAAAAATATTAACGAAATAATTAATATAACTATAATTTTATTAAATAAATTATAGATAATATAATGTAACAATTATTAAAGATAAGAATTATTTTAAATTAAGATAATATAAATAAAAGTAGATCTTGTTTTTTTATATTTCAATAAAATGTAACAATTATCAAACATAAGAATTATTTTAAATTAAAATAATATAAATAAATGTAGTTATTTTTTTATATTCATTCTTTTTAAATTTTGATATTAAGATAATTTGTGAAATGTTATGCAAAATTAATATTTTAAAAATTTATTAATTTTTTAACCATTAATCTATAATAAATATAAAAAATTAATTGTATTATTTATTAAATTATTTAAAATTAATTTTATTTATTTATTTATTTTATTTATTTTTAATTGAAAATTTCAACTATTATATAATAAGAAAATATTTATTGTTTTAGTGGGATTACATCTTCATCATGTCTAATATATCACCTTGATAGGGGCACCGAATTGAAAGTGATAACTTCACATCAAGGAGTGTCTTAACATATCACCTGATCACCATCTATTTAAGACCCCTTGAAAAAATATAGTTACTTTATAATAGAGATATCTGTTAAATCAATATGTATTTTAAATCTCGATATTTGATTACTCTTACCTCCTAGTAGATATGGAGTAAAGATGGAAAACCTCTTTTCCAATGCAAAGCGTGAGTAAAGGTTTGCACCTCAATAAATTCTATTCATCTTACCTCCTAGTAGATCTCAAGTCTAGATAGATCTATGCTAGTTTTGAACACACTAATAAAATATTTTAACTACATATTGTTTTCACTTGTCTTATAGAATTCATAAAATTATTTTCTCTCTCTTTATAACAAATTTGTAAAATTAATTATATTATTTATTAGATTACTCAAAATTGATTTTACTTAATTTTTTATTTTTTTTAATTGAAAAAATAAATTATTATATGATATGAAAATAGTTACTTTTTTTTTGTGGGACTATATCTTCTTCATGTCCAATACATCACCCCTACAGGGGTGCTAAATTGAAACCAGTGACTTCACATCAAGGAGTGTCTTATCATAGCACCCTAAATTGAAACTGGTGACTTCACATCAAGCAGTGCCTTAACATAGCACCCCATCACTGTATATCCAAGACCCCTTGACAAAAAATAATTACTTTATAATAGAGATATATTTTTAATTAATATGTATTTTAAATCTTGATCTATAAGCACTAGGAGCTCAAATATTTCAAGATGCAAGTCTCTCTTCGAAGGAAAAAATTGAGTAAAGGTTTGAACTTGAATAAATTTGATTCCTCTTGCCTCTTAGTAGATATGAAGTTAAGTTGGATCTATCCTAGTTTTTAACCAACTAATAAAGTATTTTAATTAGAATTTTTTTTCACTTATCTTATATAATTATATAAGTTTTCTTAATAATACTTTTTAAAATTTTATATGTCAACTCTATTTTAAATATAGAAGGTTAATGGAATTACAAGTTTCTACAATACCTTGAATTAGAAATAAATTATGGATGGAATAATATTTATCTATCTATCTATGAAAATATTGAGTACTATTTACTCAATATGCATATGTAGGTTATAAATCAAATAACCTACTTTTTTTGTTAATGATATTTTTTTAATATTATATATGAATTCCATTTTAAGAATGGAATAACTTACACATCTCCCTTACAATGAAAAGTAAAATATTAGAAAAAAAATAAACTTTAATTATCTTATTTTTCTCTATATAAAATTGAAATAAAAAATGTTATTTATAATTGATAGTAAAATATTTTATATTATTCGTATAATTTTATTTCAAATGTTACAACTGACTGAACATAAAATGAATTACACAACATGTAGTATCAATAATATTAATTTATTGTTTAGAGAGGCCTCATGTATCACTTGTGTTTATTGTGTAGAGAGGCCTCATGTAGAGGTTGTAGATATTATAGTGACCTTCCTTTCACCTACTAACTAAATGAAGAAGAGGAAAAAATTTGGAGTTTGAGAGATTACATTTTCAAACTATTTCATTGAGACCAATGAAATTGCAATAGTTGGGACTACCTTTGGTCTCCTATAGAGATGATCCTTGAGAGTAAAAAAAACACTATTAGAATGATACTCATAAACACTGTGATGTTTCCACATATAAGGTTGTCCTAAAAGTACATTACAAAATTCAAGCGGGTCAACATCACACAACACCTCATCTTTGAAGGGTTGGATTGGATGCCATAGAAAAAGCGTCACTATTGGTTAACATATATGTCTCATCCATGGCTCAACCAATTAATGGTGTATGGTTTTGGGTGTGGCATTGTCAGCAGTTTCAATATCTTGATGACATGAGATGATGTCAGGTTCTTTTGGCTCCCACTATCAACTATGAAATGAAGTGGGGTCCCCTTCACCCACATCTATTAGTGGAACAACCACACCCCCTCTTCAAGATCCTCTAACTCTTATAACTTTATCTTTGTTCTGATGATGGTAGCACTTTGTTTTCCATCGACGATTTTCCTTTATTTATCCTATTCTAAATTGGAATCAGAGCTAAACTCTATTTCCTTTTATTTAAGCTCCATCAACAATTATTCTTCAAGAAACATTCATCAGTGTTGTGCTAGGGTTTTTTTGGAACTCACACAACTTTCCAATCATTTTTTGACTTCCATTTACCTTTATTCACCTGCAACTTGGATTGGTTGTCTTGCAATTGGATCTCCTTTCTTTGTGCCTTGTTCTATGAGTTAGGGATACATTTTCCAGGATTTTTTTGTAGCATATTTGGAGACCCAAAATCCTACTTATTCTTCTACAATTTTTGCCCAAATTTGACAACATATGATAATTAGCTCTTAATAAGGATATTTATAGGAAATAAATATATTTTTGGATGTATATAAGTAATAAATTACAATACTTGGAGACAAGGTGTTGCTTTGAGTCTGTAATACCCAACTTTGAGTGCAAGTTATGGAAATTATTATTTTACTATAGAATTTTTTGTAATATTTCTCCTCTCACAGATTTGTCCAACTCATGTATTTATCTGAAATGGAACTATTTGTAAAGCTATGCAAAGTATCCATTCTAGTATTATTTAGTGTGCAAAGTGTTCTCCAAGTCTTGCAGGTTAAACCAAGTAGTCTTGGTAATGTTTCTAAGTTTTATGTCTGAAGATTCGTTAATTAATTTATTGTTTAACATATCATAGAAGAAATACACAGCAAGTAAAATTCACCATCAAATAACACAGTAAATTTTTGAGGCATTTCACCCCTCCTAGGCTACATCTGTCGGTCCAAGGCTCCCCAATGGCATGTCCTTGCTCTATTAATTTGCTCAAAATGGTTATAAAGTGAAAAATATGCCTAAACAGGCAAAACCAACTATAAATTCAGCTTCAGAAGATAAAAATAAGCTAAAAATGGCTTTTGTTTCACCTTAAACAATGAATTACGACCCAATACAGCTCCATCTCCCTGATGGCCCTAATGGCTCTTTCATATTCCCTGAAGCAAAATATTCTGAATATCACCTTTTTTCACTCTAAAAATTGTCCCAAACTCTCCAGAAGGTCAAAGAAACCCAAAATTGACTAAAATTTCATCTTTTTTTGTCGAAATTTGATAAATTTATGACCAAAACAAATTTTTCCCCGGTGGCACTAAAAAACCTCCTCCAAAACTGGAGGAACTCCAGTTAACTCCTTCAAAATAGTTCAACGGGTGGAATTGGCAGAACCACGCTCTAAATTAGGCGGTAGCAATAATTTCTGGCAGTTTTTGTTTCCCGCGTTCACATGCGCATATTCCGGATAGTTAACTCGCTGGCGGATAAAGATGATCCCTCACCCATGGTCACGGGTCGGAGGTCCTATGTGGAGGAGCTAACCTAAAGGGGATTAACCCTTTTATTTTTCTGGTGCAAAGGCTCTAAGTTATCGTCCCCTGGTCACGTGACGACGGGGCTGGCATTGACAGGCTAGCCCCCCAACCTTCTCCGCCCATCAAATGAGTCGACCCAACTCTACATTTACTCCACCCGCCCATTCATATGCTGATGACCCGACTATTGGTTCAACCTCCGCCTGACTCGCCTAGTGTTCAAGTCATTTTCCCATAGTGTGTTGGTCGGGTTGGCCCTGCTCGTGTAGTCGGGTCACGGTTTGAAACCCATGAACCTCAAAACACTTTTGCATAGACTTTCAACCTTTGGCCTGGGGCCATGTGGCACCCTCTGATAGGCCTTCACATATTAATAAAAATTCAACTTGCCATATATATATATATATATATATTTTTTAAAAATGGCATAGTCAATTTAGTCAAAAAGTCTTGTTTTGGAGGTCACTAGACGATTTCAAACCTCAGTAAATTTCTCATACGAACTCAGTTTTAAGAACCATTCATGCTGCCATAATTGCAGCAACGAGGCCTTTCCGATCATTTAGATTGCAACCATTTCTGAGAACTTCCATTTTTGAGCAATTTTTTAACTTGGACATGATCTCTTGATCACACCTCCCCATTGGGAAGCTTTTGGACCCCAAAAGCCTTCAATTACTTGTTTAGAAGATGAGGGTACATATCCCTCACCTTTTCCACCTCCATCCATTTTTCCTTACTCGGTTTGCTGCCTTTAAGACCAATATGAAGATAATTGACAGTTCCCCTCCTCAAAGTGTGTGTCCTTCTGTCAAGGATAGCATCCTCTTTCAACTCATCCAAATATTCTGGCGAGAAATCCTCTATGGATGGCAGCTGAATGTCACTTTCATGATCAAAAATTAAAGGAGGTTCATACAAATGTAAATTTTCCACATTCACAACGGAATACATTTGCATATATGAAGGAAAATCTAGTTGAAAAGCACTATTTCCAACTTCTCTAAGAATCTTGAATGGACCATAACGAATAGGCTTCAGCTTTTTACCTTCTCCTTGCATTCTTTCCTTACTAATATGTAGCCATACCTCATCTCCTTCTTGAAACTTATGATCAATTATGTGTTTTTCATGCCTCTCCTTGTATTTTCCTTGACTTTTTTCAAGCTGTTCTTGAACTTGCTAATGTTTGAGCTGAATTCTTTCAATGAAAATGTGATCTTTGTCAATGTCACTATTCCCATCAATGGCAAAATCCTTCTCAGGAATGAAATCTAAAGGTGACTTATGCAAATACCCAAAACAAGCTTCAAAAGGTGAAGTATTTATAGAAGAGTGCTTGGCCCAGTTGTAAGCATGCTGAATGTAATGCAAGTGCTCATCCAAAAGCTTGGGATGTTTGCTACAATAACCTCTCAAAAGATGTACAATGGTTTTGTGCACTACCTCTGTTTGGCTAGCTGTTTTCGGATGAAAAGAAGTACTCTTTTTCAACTTGGTGTCCATCATCTTCCATAAATTGGACAAAAAATTCCCCACAAATTTGGAATCCCTGTCACAAAAAATAGAAGTAGGCAAGCCATAATGAACCCATACATGTTGAAAATATAAATCAGCAGATATAGATTTCTTACATGGCATAAGAATACACATATTGCTGAATCTATCAACTACTACATAAATATAATCATGTTGCTTTCTAGACAATGGTAGACCTCCCACAAAATCCATAAAAACACTTTCCCATGGTCTAGAAGGTACCGGCAATGGCGTATATAAACCAAGCTTCCTATTGCTAGGCTTGCTTGTAGCACATAATTAACAACCTCTAATGAAACATGAAACACTATCTACCATATGAGGCCAATAACAATACCTCTGTAAATGTGCCACCATTTTTCTTACCCCGAAATGTCCAGCAACAAGAGAAGAATGAGCTTCTCTCATGACACTTAGTCTCTCTCCCTGTGGTATACATAACTTGCCCATATGAAATAGAGAATTATTATGCAACTGATAATCATTCTCCTCAACACGATTCACTTCACTCAAGTTAGCATAAACATCCTTAAAATCAATATCTGATGCATACTGTTCTATGTAGCTCTCATGTACAACAGAATCATTCTTAAGTAAAGTAGTAGCACTAATAATAGGCCTTGAAAGAATATCAGCAAATTTATTGAAAATTCCTTTCTTGTACCTTATTACGAAGTTAAATTGTTGTAGGAAACCCATCCATATGAAATGTCGTGACTGCTGTGATTTACTTTGCGATTGCAAGTACTGTAAAGGCTGATGGTCAGTATAAACAACTGTTTCTTTGCCCATCAAATAGTGTTTCCACTTTTTGATGCTTTGTACCAACGCATAAAACTCCTTATTATATGTAGGATAATTCACAACAGCACCATTAAATGTCTCAGAATGAAATGTGATAGGCTTACCATGCTGTAAGAGAACTGCACCCATGGCTTAATCACTAGCATCGGTCTTAATCTCGAATGGTTGTCTCAAGTCCAGTAATGCAAGGACTGGAGCTGAACTTATATTCACTTTCAAAGATTCAAAAGATTTCTTTTGCTTGCCTCCCCATTGCAAAGCTCACTTCACACTTGTCACTGCATGCATAGGAGCTGCTATGGCATAAAAGTTAGAAATAAACTTCCTCCAATACTAATTTTCACCCAAAAAACTTCTTACCTCTGTAATGGATTTGCGAGTAGGCCAATTCACAATGGCTTCTACCTTAGAAGCATAAATTCTCAAAGAACCTCCTCCTACTATGTGTCCCAAATAAACCAAAGAAGTCTTTCCGAATTCACACTTTGACATTTTAAGAAATAACTGATTTTTCTTCAAATTATCAAGTACTTTCTCAACATGCATGACATGCTCTTCTCTAGTCTTGCTGAAAATTAAGATGTCATCTAAGTAGAAAATAACAAAATAATCAATAAAAGGACATAATACATCATCCATTACCCACATGAAAGTTGCAGGTGCATTGCATAAACCAAACAGCATAACAAGCCATTCAAAGAGTCCCTGTTTGGTTTTAAATGATGTCTTCCAAATGTCACTTTCTGCAATTCTAACTTGATGATAACCACTACGTAAGTCTAACTTAGTGAAATATTTAGCATATTTTAGCTGATCTAACAAATCATCTATCCTTGGGAGTGGGTAATGATTCTTTACCATTATTTTTTTCAATGCCCTGAAGTCCACACACATGCGCCAAGTTCCATCTTTCTTTGGAATCAACACTATCGGTGACCCACATGGCGAAGTGCTTGGTCTTATGAAACCTTTGTCCAAAAATTCTTTAATTTGCCTCTTTATTTCAGCATTCTCCATGATAGACATGCGGTACATGCCTATGTTAGGAAGAGGACAATCTTGTTGCAACTCTATTTCATGTTGAATCTCCCTTTTAAGAGGCAAACCTGCCGGTTCCTGAAAAATCTCATGATGTGCATCAACTACATCATATAAATCTGATTTTAACTTGGAATCACAATTTTCAAATGACTCGTGATTCACATCAACCTTAGGCTTAACCATAAGAAGTAAAAAACTCTTACTAGAATTCACTAGCCTTTTTACCTATCCCCTATTTACCATCGCTATATTTGTCTTCTTGCGATGTGCTCTGACAATAAACTCATTGCCATCTCTGAAAAGATGATACTTATTTTCATGGCGATGGAAGATCGCTTTCATTTCAAATAAGTAACAACTTCCCAAAATAATTCCTGATATATCATGCGGCACTACATCAAGTTCAACTGTGTCAATAAAGTGTGCAGTAATTGCAAAACGCAATATGCACTTTCTTGAGACTTGTAAGTTTGCATCCTTGCATATCCATCCAAGTGGATATGGATTTGGATGTGGAATGGTCTCAAGTTTTAGCTGTTTGAAAAAGTCTTCTGATATGATATTTTCTTGTGACCCACTGTCAAACAATGTGTTAATTTTTGTATGTTTTGAGATTACCTCACATGGAACAATTCAATTGTTTCTTCCTCATTTGAAGCTTTTACATGATAGTTTGAAGTTAGTGCTTGGCTTAGTTTCAGTTTCTTTACCCTTCATACTCTTCAAACCCATGGCTATAATTTTGGTTTCGTCACCTAAATCATCTCCTAAGTCATGTTGTGTAGTTGTAGTAGCTGCAGTTTTCTTCTTCTCTTTGTTTTTGTTAAACTAAGTTCTTTTTTCAGGATGAAGTTTCCAATAGTTTTTCTCTTCATGGCCTTCTCTTGAACAGTGTTTACATATCACTTTCTCACCCTCTTTTTTGATAGATGCATTCTTTTTTCCTTTTCCCTTAGAGGTTTTATCTTTGTTTTTCCCCTTAAAAGGCTTGTTTCTACCCTCATCAGAAGTATGTTTCCCTCTAGCCTCTAAATGCATGGCTTGTACACAAACCTCATCTAGACTAGTAGGATTGAACATAAGGATAGTATGTCTAAGGTAGTTGTGCAAACCACCTATATATTTCAGCAAAGTATCTTGACTTTGTAAGTCTACCCCTAATAAGAGTGCTCTTCTCCTAAACTCTTGGGTATAGTCTTGAACATTTTGTCCCTTAAGTTGTTTGAATTTTTGCCAATTCATGATAGCCTTTTGTAAATGAGCTAATGGATCAAATTTATTTTAATTGCAGTAATAAATTCAGCCCATGATAAAGTGATCTTACCATGCTTTTTAATTTCATCCTTGGTCTTGGCTTCCCACCATACCAATCCTTCTCCATTCATTCCCAAAGAGGCTAACTGTATCTTGGTGTCGTCATCATGAAGGTTATGTATCCTCAAGTAAACCTCCAACTGCCTTATCCAATTTTCAAGTTTCTCTACATTGACTTCACCATTAAACATGGGCAACTCAAACTTAACATCAAGCTTTAAAAATGGACTTTTACCAGTGGTTTTAGACTTGTGACATTGATTCACCAAAGTAGAGGATGACGATGTAGAGGAAGAGGATGAAGATGGGGATGGTGGATCACCATTTCCTCAATGTCCTTTCTTTGACTTATCATCACTTATTATTTCCTCCTCAAGAACCCTCTCCTTCCTTGTGCTGTTTATACCCTTATCCTTCAAGCCTTTCATTCCTTTCTTGGTAGAGCATCCTCACCATCTCAGTCATGTCTAAGAACGCCTTTCGGAACACACGTTCTTCTTCTTTAGGATCAATGTCTCCAGGAGCTTCTCCTTCTCTTGAAGACATGCTTAAGGATCCTTCTATGGCTATTGGAGGTGTAATAGAAGGTGGAGACAATGTCACTCTGGCCCTCCTTGGTTGAGGATTACTTTCTGATCTAACCAATTTTCCTTCCCCTCTCTTGAGCTTAAGCCTAGTAATCATCAAAACTTGCAAACAGTTAATTATATCTTTGCACAAAAATAATGCTCAAAACTAGAGCTCTGATACCAACTTGATCTGAAATGGAACTATTTTTAAAGCCATGAAAAGTATCCATTTTGATATAATTTAGTGTGCAAAGTGTTCTCCGTGTCTTACAAGTTAAACCAAGTAGTCTTGGTAATGTTTCTGAGTTTTATGTGTGAATATTTGTTAATTAAGTTTATTTTTTAACTTATCATAGCAAAAATACACGGTATGTTAAATTCACCATCAAATAACACAGAAAATTGTTGAGGCAGTTCACCCCTCCTGGGCTACATTTGCCGGTCCAAGGCTCCCCAATGGCATATCCTTGCTCTATAAATTTGCTCAAAATGGTTATATAGTGAAAAATATGCCTAAACAGGAAAAAAAACTGTAAATTTAGCTTCAGAAGATATAAATAAGCTAAAAATGGCTTTTTTTTCACCTTAAACAGTGAAGTACAACCCAATACAACTCCATCTCCCTAATGGCCCTGATGGCTCTTTCATCTTCCTTGAAGAAAACTTTGTTGAAGATCACCTATGTTTGCTCTGAAACCTGTCCCAAACTCTCCAGAAGGTTGAAGAAATCCAAAATTGACTAAAATTTCATCTTGTTTGCTAGAAATTTGAGAAAGTTTTGACCAAAACAAATTTTTGCTCAGTGGCACTAAAAAACCTCCTCCAAAATTGGAGGAACTCCAGTTAACTCCTTAAAAATAGTCGGACAGGTAGAATTGGTAGAACCGCACTCCAAATTAGGCAATAGTAATAAATGCTGATAGTTTTTGTTTGTTGCGTTCACATATGCATATTCCAGACAGTTAACTCGTTGGTGGATAAGGATGAGCCCTTGCCCATGGTCAGGGGTTAGAGGTCCTATGCAAAGGAGCTAACCCAAAGGGGCTTAACCCTTTTATTTCATTGGTGCAAAGGCTCTCGATTCTCGTCCACTGGTCATGTGACGATGGGGCTGGCCCTGAGGGGCTAGCCCCCCAACCTTCTCTGCCCATCAAACAAGTCGACCCGACTCTATGTTTACTCTGCCTGCCCGTTCATACGCCGACGACCCAACTCTACGATTACTCTGCATGCCCATTCATACGCCGACAACCCAACTATTGGTTCAACCTCAGCCCGACTGACCCAGCATTCAAGTCATTTTCCCATAGCATGTTGGCCGGGTCGGCCCTGCCCGTGTAGTCGGGTCAAGGTTCAAAACCCATGAACCTAAAAACACTTTTTCATAGACTTTCAACCTTTGGCCTGGGGCCACGTGGCAACCTCCGAGTAGGCCACGTGGCACCCTTTGATAGGCCTTCACTTATTAAGAAAAATTTAACTTGGCATATATATATATATATATATATATATATATATATATATATTAAAATGGCATAGTCAACTTAGTCAAAAAGTCTTGTTTTGGAGGTCACTAGACGATTTCAAGCCTTAGTAACTTTCTCATACGAACTCGGTTTTGAGAACCATTCATGGCACCAAAATCACAGCGACGAGGCATTTCCGGTCGTTTAGATTGCAACCATTTCTAAGCACTTCCATTTTTGAGCAATTTTTTAACTTGGACATGATCTTATGATCATGTATTTGTCCTCAAAGTTCCCTACATGGAAGAATTCATCTTTTATGGTATAAACAAAAGTGGCCAAATTTGGTCCTACAGTGTCACTAACTCATTTTCATTTTCTCTCTCTTAGTGACTTTCCCTCAAATTTTTGAAATGGGGAATGAATTTCATTAGCATGAAGTTGACCTTCTCATTGTTGGATAAATTTTGGATAGAGTAATATCCCTCCAATAAATTTAAATATTTATCCAAAGAATATACATCTATTTTTCCTTAGAATAAGTGGATATCAAAGTTAACTTGTACCTTGAATGGGTTCATGCCTCCAAAATTGTCGCTTCAGGAAGGTGCCTCGATCACTGTTGCTAGTCATGAAAGGATATAGGTGAAATTTTCCATCGACTCATTCCTCTGTTGTCTAAGTTCTTCCTTGATAAATAACTTAATATGATATCCTACTTCATAATATATCTTTTCTTCTTCCATATGATTCCACTTGGGTTTGCGAGAGTGAACATTCCCATGTTAAACTAGCTCAAGCCCCAACTCTCTATATCCTGACCTTGTCGGGGGCATGCACTGAGAAACAATGAGAAGCATATTTCTCCTAATGGTTTACAAGGAATTAAATGAAAAGTATGAAATTAAATGGAACACACATAGAGAAATATAGTATAGGTTTCAATGATGTGGTGAAACCTAACTTTTATTAATAAATTAAATAATATAATATTTTATAACACAAATTAGCTAGAAATTTGATAGTAGTTATATTTGAACAAAGAGAGATGGTGGTTACACACATTCACAAAATCCATTCCAAGAGGAAAAATAATGGATTTGCATAATTAATTAACCTTGAAGGTACAAAACATAACCGTAAAATATGAAATATCAAAATGTTTGTGGGCCTTGAGGTGGCTATTTGGTACATCAACTTCTTGAGACTCGGCTTTTGTATACAATATTTGTTTTGGGTTCATAATAGATCATTAGAAATAAATCTGTGAGGAATAAAAACTTTCACTAGGACCTCTTGAATAACCAAAAAACATCATTTAGGACCTTAAGGCATCCCCAGAAGTTTGGGACCAAAAATCATAGAAATTTTTCCAAAAATATAGAGAATCATTGATATAATGGAAGAGGGTGGTGGCCACCAATATCCACCTATATAAAAAAGGATTGGAAATAAAAAATTAAACAAATATTTTCCTTCCAATAAAATAAAACCATATGCAATAAACATGTTTTAGAGAATACGTTCTGAAACATAAACAAAAGAGAAATTTTTTGAGAGTTTGAGGTGGAGCTTTATCCATTTTTTTTTCATCCCACAGGATCATGCACATTCTTTAGAATTCATTCACATTTATACTAAAATCATTGAAAAATATCATAATATGCTCATATCCTCAGTTGAAGGCTAAATATCCCATCAACATGTCATCTATGGTGGTTTAACATGCCATTCATGACCTTTTCACCCTATAATATTCCTAAAACCTTGATAGGATTGGTATGGTGGTTTTATCCATCATGTTTACCCCTAGAGTATTAGAAAATTTGTACTTTACTGGGGATAGGGCATACCATGGAAACCATAGCCCTAAAAATTTCAAAAAAACATCATTTAAGGCCTCTAAATAGTCCTAAAGGTTTGGGACCCAAAAGTCATAGGAAAATTTCCAACAATATAAAGAACTACTTAGACTAGGAAAGAGATGGGTGGTCACCAACATCCACCTAGATTATTCCTCCCCACTTAGGAAGTAATGGAATCCATGGCATCAATTTCCCATGCATTAGATAGGGAAAATTATTTTGAATTTGGCTATTGGTGAACCAATTTCCTTGTTGAAGAAGTTTCCGTAATTTAACAGCAATAAACTTGTTTGTGTTGTTGGCCAGTATCCTTTGTCTTGGTGGCCATGATTTGATTCATTGTATCCTATTCAATGTATTCAGCATTGAGTTCTACTAGGAAAATTTTCTTGGTTCCCTACAAGTGTATAAAAAAGTTGGAAAATATGATTGAAGCAGCTCTGCATTGGGTGCAAGCCAAGGAAAGGTGAAATGCTTTGAAATTCAAAATAATTTTTATACAAAACCTTTATAATTTTGTAATTCCCATATTGAAGTGGTATGAGGTTCCTATGGGGACATGTGAGGTGATATTTTTGTAAATGTACCCACACCTTATCACCAACCTAAAACTTATGTGCAACCATGTGTTGGTCATGTAATTTTTTTTCCTTGACATTATGTTTCTACAAAATATCATCGATAATTTTGGGAGATATTGGAACTTCTCAATAAACACGTACTCCATATATTCCTAACCTGAGCATGGGAGGAACCTATCAGTAAATATGTAGTGGGCATAGATACATCAGCTAGGGCTAATAATTGGAATCCCATGCACCCATGCAAAACACAATGACTAATAGATATTTTTGGGGCTATGTTATAACTATAATTAAAGGAAATTTCACCCTAAAATTGGACTCCTAAGGAAAAATAATAAAATAATAGTTAAAATAATAAAATGTGACTTATGAATTTTGGAGGAAAAAGAAGGAAACTACATTTCTTTAATTGTGTGTTTGTCTTATCTCCTTATAGGTTTACTTGAATTTCAAGTGTATATAATATTTTTATGTGGAATTAAATTCCACAACCAACGGGTACCTATTATGCATACTTTTGAGAAGACCCACATTGTCAAAAATTTAAAATACATTAAAAAATCTTGTTGAAGATCTTTTTTAATGCATTTTCAATTTTTATTAATGTGGATCTTCTCAAAAGTATGCATAATGGGTACTAGTTGGATGTGGAATTTAATTTCGCATCCAAGAAGTGTCTATGCTTGAAATTTGAGTAAACTTATAAAGAGAAGCAAAAAATACAATTTAAAAAAAATAGTTTGTCTTCTTTTCCCTCCAAAATATTTACATGTACCTCTTTTTAAAATTAAAGGACTTTGATTGGTTTACATAATACCACATGGAAACTGCATGAAATTTCATGGGCACTTTAAGGCTAAAATTTCCTCTAATGGTTAAACATATGGACCGATTTTGTCCCATATACGCAGATTCTTAGACGTGTACATGCGCAAGATGTGCATAATCATCCTATTGAACACTTTTCTTTTTCCATCTGATTGGGGATGAAAAGAAATCAATTTTCTCAACTTTGTATCCATGAAATACCATATGATGGACCAAAAAATGTTGAGGAACATGTTATACCTATATGAAATAATGGCTTAAGGTGACCCAAAATGAACCCAAACTCACTCAAAAAAGAGTTTGGTAGTGGATTCAGTTGTGATACTCTTCTTATCATGGTGCCAAAATGGTCATCTTAAATAACCAGTCCATAACCCAAAAAAAAGCATAATCATGTTTAGTGGATGGAAAACCTAACTTGTAAGCCATGGAACCTGACTCGCAAGGATTTTTTCAAGGTAGGTAGAGGAGTGTAAAGCCCATGCTTATTGATGGTTGGCTTAGAAATGGCACAAATAATACATGATCTGATATATTGTTGGACATCGTATCAAGTATTTGGAAAATAAAAATACTTTTGAAGTACTCAAATTTACTTAAAAATATCTTCCACTTCACTATAATGTGCCTCCTAAATCAGCTTGGCATGGTCACTTGAAGGAACATTAAGGTGGCCCAAGTAGTGCAAGAGCACATCCTAGATGTAGAAGTTTGGAAATTTCTTTCCAACCATCAACAGATGGCATGTGGCAGTGAAGTTAGAGTCACTATTATATAATTATGGCTAGATAGAGGTATCATTCCCACAAGAGTTGAGAACTATGATTAGAGCCAAAACTAGGGGCTGACTAAGGAAGTTTGTGATTGGTTCTACCCTTACTTTATTTGATGTTCAAATCGATTTTTTAAGGTATGTGGACCATTTTTTATTGAATTTTTTTGTTAAATTACATTGATAGATAAATGGTGATGATCTATTTACTGCTAATGCAAGTAATGTTTGCAGATTACTAATGCAAAGAGGGAGCATGGCCACAGGGGGAGTATACTCAAGGAAATATTTAAGTATTAAATTATGCATTGAAAATTGGTATCATTAACTAGTATCATTTTTGTACTACATGACAAAAGCTAATGGTGTTGTTGCATGTTATTTTGAGTTGTCAATATGATAAATCAATTGATTGTTATGATGTTGTTCCAACTAGTAATTTGCGTCAGACATAGTGATGAAATGAGCATGATTAGATGATGATGACACTTAGTTATCAATTTCTCAACAAATGCTAAAAGTAGCATCGATTCATCAATTGGAATCATTCCAAATTGGTATCATGGGTACTATCATTTGGTATTTACAGTCATTATATTCTTTGTCAAGAGTATGGTATTGATGTTGTCGATATGTCTAAGTGTTGGTAGGAAAGTATTGATTTATATGATTATTTTAAATTCAATTCAAAATAATCATGGTTAATATGTTGTCAATATAAGTCTACCAAGAGAGATACAGGCTAAGTTTGTTGGTCTAGGAATTCATTGACGAGAGTCCCCCTATGCTTTTCAAGTAAACAATTCTAAGTGTTATAATTTGTTGTTCATTAGTTGAAAATTGATGGTGTCATGCATATGAAACAGTGTTATTGTTGCTAAAGGTGAGGTGTATGTGTCTAAGTAGGAATTTTTATGAATGTAATCCTAGTTGAGACTAAGACCAACACAAATCATTTCCTCAAGACTAAGTATCACAAGCATGTGTTGTTTTAGCAAGAGATTAGGAGTAAATACTCCTTTCCCTTAAACTCAATATACTTCACAGGTTAGAGAGGAATCCCCTTGGATCAAATCAAAGGTACCTAAGTTGTTCAACATAAGAACAAGTAGTTGAGAGGTCCATAGGATCATAAGTCAGAGGGATATTGTTGCTAGGGGGAGCATGTTGGTTTCTTTTCCATTGATTTCAAAAGGGGAGAGATCCAAAGCATGTTAGATGGTGATAAAACTAGATCTAGAACTTGAAAAATACCAGCAACAGTACCAACAACAACAAAAACCATTAAGGACAAGAGAAGTGCATCTAATTGGGTGTAGTACTCATATTTTGATAATGATATTTTTGTTTTATTTTGGTGTTTCCATCAGTGCCAAAGGGTGATATTGTTGAAATATGTTGTCATTGATGACAACAAGGTGATGAAAAAGAAGTGTCCAGTGATGTAAAGAGGTGACATAGGAAAACCAAAGGAAAAGGAAATGACAAAGAGTGCAAGGTAAATAAAATTAGAAGGTGCAAGGTGTAGAGGATTTCGAGCCAGTTTTGGAGCAAAAGATCATCTCAGATGTAGATGAAATTCACTGAGATGGAAACAAATCAAAAAAATATTTCTAATAGTATGCAAACATTTGAAAATGGCCTCCTCGATCGTGACATAGAGCCATTCAAATATGGTGACACAAAGTAAAATATTTCATAGTTAGAAGGAGTTTGGAGAAGCCTTGGCACTTAGACAAGTTTGGCACATTCCCAAAGAGTAGCAACAAGGTTGGAAAAGCCTCTACGCGAAGCTCTGGGAAATATGTGACCGACACATTAGTAGTGGGAAGCATTTTAATTAGCTAGAAGAGGAGTGGAATGATGCCATCTGGGCGATGGTTCCCTTGTGGGTTTACCCCAGCAGATTCAAAATGGCACAAGATGTAAATTGTTGGGATGCTATATAGAGAGCGAACATGAAACACATAGAGTAGCAGAGAGGCTCCCTATTGGTCAGGGTAGAGCTCACTTGACATCATGGCGTCGTGGAGAAATCCTAATTGTATGATCCTGATCAAGCTTGTTTCGTGTGCACCCAACGAATGTGTCATGCGGTGGATGTCGGGATATGGTAGCAATAGAGTTGAACAATAGGAGTTCAACGGAGGATACCACTTCGAAAGTTCAAAAGACTGACGGCTAGCCCAGAGGAATTACAAAGAGACACATAATAGATAGTCGGGTTGGTAAAAGAATACAAGGGCTAAGAACCCAGAGGTAAGCAACGGGCCACACAGAAATATTCTGACAGAACCTAAGACAAAAGTCTTGGAGGCCACGGGATGTGGTTTCCTATACCACCAATCATATAGATCAATGGAAAAGAATCACTCTGGGATCACTACTCCAAAAACCACAAACCATAATGGAGAGGTCGAACCTGGTGGGTTTTTTAATTAAAAAAGGAAATTGGAGAAAAACAAAGGTCTCAGGGACCCTTTCTCTCTCCTCTCTCATAGAGGACAGATGGAAACAACTGAGTGGTGTAGACAATGGAGGATAATGAAATCAGCAACATCCAATCAAATCTTGACATCTGGTAATCAAATTTGGCATTTTTGGGCACTGAAATGGCCCATATTTGTTGGACACATGGACCAATAAAAGTCGACAGGCAGAATTGGTGACGTCAACATGATGTCATTCCACTAGATGGATCCTAGTAGGTTTTTAATAAGGTGTAAAATTAATGCGCCAAAAAATAATAGTCGATACACGTCGATGTTGACAACCAGGAAGTGAAAACCAAATCAAAAGTGAGCGGGCATACCCCATCAAGACAACTAAGCCCATAAGGCTGAGCCCGATGGATTATTTTGGTTTCTGCAATGGAAGAACAAAGTATCAAAGAATTGGGATATAGAGGTAGCAGTAAATGAAAAGTAATAACATGTCCAGTCAGTCCCCATAAGACATGTCAACCTGGTTGCATGACCACGACAGGTTTATAAAGGGTGCAACAAATAATTGTTATGATAGAGGGGCCTATAGGCTAAAACGTGAACCCTGGTTGTTTCACTTAGAAACAAACCAATCATACGGAGCCATTAACATAGGGAACAAGGCCCCCGACAACACTGGGGAGTAAAGGGATTAGAACAAAAATTATTGGGAAAAGGTTGCAGAGACTAGGAAATTGGTTTCTTTTCATAGAAAAAATTCAATGTTGAAAATCCATTTGCAAAGGAAATAAGTCGACGAAGGGCTCCAATAGGCTAAGTGCTTGGGACTTAAGCCAGTGGTCGCGAAGATCCGGTTGTGTGGAAGAAAAGAAGGTAAAGGTGCATGCGAAGAGGGCATAAAATCCAAACTAGTCGAAACTATTAGTTTGGAAGCCAAATTAGTAGTTAAGCCAAATTAACTAGAGATAAAAATAGTAGGTGCACTACTAAATCTTGTAAAAAAACCTAGAATGACTATAAACTTGAAATAAACTCAGTTCAATTGGAAGAAAAGGTTGGTTAAGGTCTGAGAACTTAGTAAACATGTGGAAAGGACAAAAATTAACATGAAAAAGGTAGCACTAGTGTAATAGATTTTATTCTAACAGTTTCTGGTCTTCCGTTTTAGGGTTTGATATTGCTTGTAATGACTTGAATTTTCCTCTGTTATGCCCAACACAACATCCAGCGGCTACCACAGAACGAAAATCAGTATCTAGAAAGCATGGATATGTTCGTCTCCTCTAGGTATCTATATGATACCAACTGAGATTCAGGGTTTTCCAATCTAGAAGGGAAAAGACATGGAAATCTCCCCATTGTTCTCTTGCAGGAATTATTTTCTACGACCCCTATACCTTATTTCTTCAGGTTTCAAAATGTATAGTTAATTTCATGCTAGAGGTTATTTTGGAATTTAAGGAGAAGTGTGTTATGCAGTAGTTTTGGTTTGCTAAGGTTCCAGTTAGAACATCGCTGGCTGGCTAGCGGTTAAGTTCAACCTCTATATTTCTGTTGTTAAAAGTATGACTACATTCTACTATGGCCACAATCTTGTATGGCCACTGCCTCATTGATTAATTTGCTTACATATGAGGGTTTAACGTCTATGTAAATTTTTTCTAAAAAATGACTATGAAGTCATGACAAAGGTTGTTGTATAATATTTTCGTTCCTATACCAATTGCAATTCTATCTTGGGTGTTTTATTCTCACATAGTTAGCTTTCTGAGCTATAGCTCTGTAATGAAATTGGCAATTTCGTGTTTCTTATTGCAAGGTTTAAACCCTCTACATTGATTATTACACAATGTATTTCCCTTTGATTGTCATTTTCTACTACAATTTTCTATGATATTATTTCCTTTGAATCATTTCTGTCACTAAGACAATGGTGTTTAGAATTATCAGAACACTCAACTATATATTTCTTTTTTAGATATTGGTCTTGCAAGCAAAGGCATATTTACCTCAATGTGACCCGATGGGGACTGGACCAACTTTGATTTCCTACTGGGTCTGGTCTAAACCCCTCAGTTTCTGTATTTTATATATATATATATATATATATATATATACTGCTCTCATTGTTCAAGAGGTAACACAATCATTTAATTAATAGTATTGGTATTCAATAAACATCATTGCATTCAATCAATGGCATTGTATTTGATAAACAACATTTTTTTTAATGTATATAACACAATTTTCAATAAATAACATTGCAGTTTAATAAACAACACTATTATACAATTATGTAGTAGTTAGCACTATTATTCAATAAAGGGACATTTACTGGTTAGATTTCCTATAGGTAGTTTCTACTCAGAAAGGTGTGTACATACCCTACAAGGTACTGTCCTAGCATTTGTTTTGTTTTCACTTAACTATTCCAAGTATTTTTCTTTTCATATATATAATTTAGACTATTGGGATCACATCCCCATTGAAATCATACTTACAAGAAATCATCACAGATTAATATTACTATTCTACCTAAGCAACATTGTAATCAAAATTTAGTGATTATAGGAAACTTATCTGACTCTCAATCTTAGCCAAATTCTCACGGAGCTCTTTGGTCCTCCCAACCATGAGAAGGGCTCAATCTTATCCAAATTCTCACAGAGCTCTTTGGTCCTCCCAACCATGAGAAGGGTGATTACGTATTCTTTTCCCTACCGAGCTCCGGCTCTCAGAAAATATGCAGAGTTCCTTCAAGGTTTAACACCATTGGCATCGATATTGCGATCTATCCTTTAATTCAGTCTGTACTAAAGATCTCCACTGCCCTTTAATTAATTCTGTACTAAATATCTCCACTACCCTTTAATTTATTTTGTACTAAATATCTCCACTAGCCCAAGTCCACCTCAAGATTTTTCTTCCACGTAGCATCCTGCCAAACCCATAGACTTTTCTCTGTCAAGCCCATAGACTTTTCTCTGTCTTTACTAGAATTTTAAAAACAAAACCCTTTCCTCTCTTAAGTTTCCCCATTTAAACCATGGGGAAGGTAACTTTCATAACTTTCCAGGAACCGAATTAGTTACCAGCCATCTCTTTTCTCTCAAAGAAAAAATATTAATATATAAAATTAAATCAAATAACGTTCACGTTTACTTAGACACTAACCACAGTTCCCTTTTCGATACTACTAGCCATTCAGTTAAGGTTGTAAAAACAATAAGTACCAATAGTAACTTAAATCAACATGAGGGTTACAGACTCCAAGGTAAATTGGTCTTGTGATGAGTTGGATATCAACAATGGTGTTTCAAAGTAAATTGGTCCTCATGATCAAGGTGATATAAGGAATGGTATATTTTCTCCAAGAGGTGCTCTCCAACCCAATATGGTAGTGGTGTTGTAATGTAATGTTTAACATTTTGACTAATTCAAATTACATAAAAATAATAATTAAATTAAATTACAAAAATAAATTAAATAAATCAATGTAATATAATGTAAACATTTTAACTTTGTCAAAATTAAATAGAAATCAATAAAAATAGCAAATAACTCTATAAAAATAAAATAATAATAAAAATGAACCATGGTATTGAGAACCCATGGTATTCATGTGTAATGTAGTCTATCAAGCGAGACACCAAATTAGTGTATGAGACCCACCAAATTAGTGCATACATATTTGACTGCTAAGTTTACGAAGGCATACATACTCTACTCCCCTCTAGTTTTGAACTTGTGACCTCTTAGGAGGAAACACATGCTCTTAACTATTAGGCCCACTCAAGCTATATTATTATAAAATTATTATGATAAAAAATAAAGAAATTATTATGGTAATTTTTTTTTTTTTTTCATTTTTTTCTTTTGTTAATTGAGTTTAGTTTAATTGTTGAATAAAATTATTGTGATTTTCTGTTCCAAATTTTATAATTTTAAAAAATATTCAAATTAATATTATTTTATAACTTGACTTTTATAACATTTTTGTGTTTAAAGATAAAAATCTTTTTGTTAAATAATAGCCTTGGTTTATATCAGAATTGCTTTTGAAGAATTTTATTTTTTAATATATAAATAGAGAGTACTTGATTTGATTTGAAAAGAATATTTTTCATATAATACAGTAATGGATGATATGAGAAATATTTCAAAAAAATTCTTCAGTTTCAAAAAAAAATATTAAATACTATTTACTTTGTTACGTGTTCAAGCCCATTGGAATTGAATTGTTATATTTAGTTTTAGGTATGTGACCACAATGGATGCCTTCTAACGCTTCACGAGCACGTGTTTAGTCCCCTTCGTTTCCTTAGTTCGATGCGAGATTGAACCAAAGATTTAATGTGCCATGAATTAAGTCTTAATCAAATGTCGATTCACCATCGAGATTGTTTTATCCTCATTCCACATTATTTTATTTTAAAGTTAACATAATTACATTAATAAACGTATTTGATATAAGTCATAAATTTCAATTAAATTAATGGATAAATTGATACATAAATGAAAAGTAAATAAAATCACAAGCTTACTCTAAATCAATTCGGTAAAACAGTTACAAGGTTAAGGTAAATATATGTTAAAAATAGATGGAATTCTAGTTAAAAGTCACTAACTAATCATACAAAAGTTCTTTTATAAGTCACGAAATAATCATAATAGTGTTTTAAAACCAAACCCATGAAATTAAATGCATTGCAATAGAAGTCCTCCTCCCAATCTAGAAGCACCAAAGTCATTACATTTATAATTTTACGGTCTTAATTGTTTCTCCCTCTATATTTTGAGCTCTTCCAAAAAATTTGGATCAAATCCTAAGAGCAAGAAAGGTATGCCTCATGATATAATTTCAGATCTTTGAAATTTTGAGATTGGCATCACTTCAATGTCGATTCCTTCCAGCAAGATTTTTTTTCTATATCATTGGGTTACGAAATATAATGTTTTTCCAGTTCAGTTCCATAACATTGCTTTGCCCCTCGAAATAGTGCAACAAGTTTGCATCAACAATGTAGTGGAACCTTTATTGAACAGGGAAACCATCATTTTATTAACTCAATGATATAGTGGGGATGGGTACACATGAGACAACAACATATTAATCCGTTAATATGGAAGGAATCTGTACTTGGGCAATGACAATCTCAATGTGTCAAAGACCTGAAATGAAATTATATCATGAGACATCCCATGTTCGTTGTGAGTAGTTGAGCCAAAGTTTTTGGAACATGTAAAAATATGGAGGGAGAAACCGTTAAAACAATAAAATCAAAAATATAAATTTCGTGCTTTTAAATTAGGAGGAGGAATTCTATTCCAATGCATTTGATTTTAAGGAGTTATTTAGTGACCTTTTTGTGATTACTTAGTGGCTTTTAACTAGAATATTATTTGTTTTTAACATAGATTTACTATAATCTTGAGACTGTTTTTATATAGAATTGATTTAGTGTAAGCATGTGACTCTTTTCTCTTCTTTCAATTATGTATCAATGTATCGATGAGTTAAGTTGATGCCTATGACATATATCAACCACATTTATTAATATAATTGTACTAATATTTTAAGTCAATATTCTTCTTATTAACTTTTACTTATATGTTAAATTTCCATTTATATTCCCTAGTCTCTTTATCTATATTTCCTTATATAATAGAACAAAGAATTAAACCCTTTTATGAAATTAACGATCCTAACTTAAAAGGCGATGGGCCATAGTTCGACTAAACCTTCCAGAACCACCCATCAATAGTAATGCATATTTATTTATTTATTAATTAATTTTATTTATTTATTTATTTTAATTTTGTATTATTTATATATTAAATGTAACATGTCACCCAACTCTAAACCCAAACTTTACATTAAAAATAAATAAAATTCAAAACACTGAACATGAGTGAAAACATTGCATTATTAATTATTATGGTGATCCCTTTATGCATGGTTATTATAAATTTTACCATCAGTTGACTTCTATGGCAGTGGTTTGTTAATGGTGTAGGTTTAATATTTGGCACTGTCGTCACCCATATGTTGAAATATAGTTTCATTACAACTTAGGAACGTATGTTCCCACTGCCTTAACCTACATTCTAGGTTTATAACGTACGGGTTGATACATCTGGTCACTCGCTTATGTCATTTAGAATTTTCTCGACACTCTTTACGGGAACATGGTGGTTGGAAATTATGGTAGGTGGCCCTTCTCATCATCGTTGATCCTTTTCCCGTTGATCGAACGGTTCATAGTTCTCAGCAGGTCGTTAGAGTAACGAATGCCCTAGGCCTCTCCATCGTTCTCCCTTCATTTGGTCCAGCACACTCTCCAGGTTGCGCTCTGCAAACAGGGTATCCGAACCTTTTCCCATGGAGTTTTTTCCACCAGATATTAAACGCAGTGAACCTTTACAGGCTTTTATTGATGTTGGATGTTAAGCTTATGCCTTTTTACTGTTTTCACTAACATCCTCTCAGCGGTTTGTAGGTTAATCCGACTTTCACACAGTGCTCCAGAATTAGATGGTTGTTATATCACTGTCAATAGAGTGACCCTTTCTATAATGTTTCATCCTCAAATTCCATTAAGTGAAAGCATATTTTATTTGGCTTTAACATCCAACAATTGGAATACAAGGACCCAACATGTGTTCACACAGCATCAGGTGTACCCGCTGTATCTCAACCCTAATCCAGGGTGACAAGTATGTTCTTTTCCTCTCACTCATCTTTTGAAAAAATTCGAGCTAAATCACCGTCAGCTTCGTCTTTGCTGAGGCAACCCCTCTATCCTCTATTATAGGTTTACCTGGTGATCGTCGAGGTCGGTACCCATATGCTACCAGATGTTGGTTTAATTTTTTCTAAAACATAACTAGTGCTTGTTGCTACTATTTTTTGGTTATCCGTTATAAAAATACTTAACTTGTGCTTCCTGTTGCATGCACTTGGCCTTCTTAGGGATTCCTCCCTCCGCCAACTGAGATTTAAAAGGGGGGGTCGGGTAGGGTAGGGTGCGGTGGGGTTGGTTTGTGATTTTTGTATTAAAATAAATTGTATATGGATTATGTCGGCCTGAGACACCGAGGGTATTTATTGTCCTTTACCTGAAAATATTTGAATTGTAAAACCCCAACTATGAACATCGAGGGCATAATAACTTTGTTTAATTGTAATTTTAATATTGAAATATTGTTCTAAGATTTCAGTAGGAGAATATTTGTTGCATGACTATACTCTTCATACTCTTCAAATGTGAGTTACAGTTCTTGTCTGATCCAGATTTATGCAAGAACGCAATAAAATATAGAAATAAGAATAAACATAGAGATGGATCAAGAATAACACTTCATTTCATTAATATCAAATATTGAAAAATTCTTAGAGACATAATGGAAATTAAACTAGGTCTATCAATGGTAGCTTATCTCTTGGAAGAGATGTGGTGTATATATGCATCTGAACTATGTTACAATGAGTCTCAAGGGCCTCTTTAATATTAAACAACATGGGGAAAACCTAAACATCCAAAAACCTAACCTTAGAAAATGAAGCGCCAAAACTATCGGCCCTGTTTGGGTAAATTCGGACATCAACTTCTCGTGGACATAACTTTGGCATACAATATTCGTTTGACGTGCACAGTACCTCGTTAGAAAAATCTATTTGAGGAATAAAACTTTCGAGTGAAAAACATCAATTGATGACCCATGATGGTCCTAGTTTTCCCAAAAACACGTCTTTTAGGGCCTCAAAACGGCTCTGGAAGTTCAAGACCAAAAAAATGCAAAATATAGTAAATTGTGCTACAATTAAGGAAACTGAAAAATTGAAAGAAACAATGGTGGGGGTCCTAGTGGAATAGGAAGGTGGCCATCAATATCCACCTATCTCAACCACCTCCTCCCCACCCCCCGCCCCCCAGGAAGCAATGGTCCTCATTGTCATGTGTTCCTCCATGGGATGAGGAAATTTCTGTTGAATCTAATCCCTGGTTAACCACTTTCCCTGGTGAAGGATTTGGCCTGCTTTGACAACTAAATATGGCTGGATTCTTTGCTGGTGGGTGTTCTTGATATGTGTGTCCATGATCCAATCATTTGTGGCTTGTTCCATGCAGTATGGTTTAACTCTATTGGTGTGAGTTGTTCTGCAATGTCATATATGTACAGCAATGGTGGAAAGTAGGGTCGAAGTCGGTCCACATTGAACACTAAGTGTAGACCAAAGAATGGTGGAATGATGAGCTCAAGGGAATTATCCCCTACCACCTTGGTGATGGTGTATGGCCCATATCAGAGCGAACAAACCTTGTGTTGGGTCCCAACAAGGCTCTCTTTCTCAAAATGTAGCCAAACTTTGCCGCCCAACTAAAACTTGTGTGGCACCCGATGTTGATCATGTTGATGCTTGTACTTAGCATTGGATTTGTCCAATATGTCATGGACATGTTGGTGGATGTACTGAATGTGCTCAATGAAATTGCTCAGCTTGTCAATTTCGAACTAGACATGAGTTGAATCTGCCTAAGTAGATGTAAATGGTATGGGCACATCAATGGGACATAGTGGATGGTATCCCAAGCCCATCAGAAAAGAGTTATGGCCAATTAAGCTATGGAGAGCGTGGTTATAGCTGTGTTGGACACATGAAAGGCTCTCATCCCATGTGCATGGATTCTAAGAATTGTACATGCACAGAATGTGTATGATCATCCTTTTGACCACCTCTATTTGGCCAACAGTTTTGGGGTGGAAATTTATGGAGTTAGTGAGCTTGGTGTCCAGCATCGACCACAGACTTGACCAAAATGTACTAAGGAACCTGTTATCCCAATCTGAAATAATGGACCATGGGACCCCATAGTGGACCCACACTCATTCAAGTAAGAGTTTAGGAGTGGATTATGTTTTGATATTCTTCTTATAGACTGTCATAATGGCCATTTTATAGAATCTGTTGACAACCACAAAAATTCAGTCATTGCCATGCTTGGTAGAAGGAAGGCCCGACATGTAATCCATTGAGATAGATTCCCAAGGTCAACTAGGGGTAGGTATCAGAGTAAATACGCTTTTCTTCTTGATAGTCGCTTTGGAAATGGTGCGGGAAGTGCAGGATTTAATGTGCTTCCCAACATCATGTCCAAGGTTCGGACAATAAAAATACTTCTGCAGTACTTCCATTGTTTTCTTGACCCTGAAATGTCTAGTGACTCGATTGTAGTGTGCTTCCAAAATAATCTTGGCATGTTCTCTTAAAGGAACAAAGAGGTGTAATAGGTGGCATAGCAGTGCATCCTGTAGGTGAAATTTTGGAACTTTCTTACCCTCCAGGAGTGTCTGGTATGTGTTTCCAAATTTCGAGTCACTTTTGTAGAGATGCGGCCAACCTGAAGTGTCGTGCCCACAAGAGCTGAGAATAGTGGTTAGCTCCATGATTGGTGGTCGACTAAGGTAATTAGCGACATTATTGTTTCTTCCCTTCTTATAATTGATTTTCAAATGGAACTGTTGCATGTATGTGGACCATTTCTCATGGAGATCATTGTGGAACTTTCCTTGTGTCTGTATGAATTGCAGGGGTCGGTGATTTATGTGGTTAACCATTTCCTTCCCAAAATGTAATGCTTTCATTGTCAGCAGACCTACATAGTGGAATACATTTCTTTGTCATAGGTGGGATACTTTTGGACTATATGAAAGTGTCTCACTATGGTATGCCACTGGATGCCCCTTCTAAGTAAGTATTGTCCCAATAACATAGTCAAAAGCATATTTCTCGATCTCAAATGTTTGTTGCAAGTTTGGTAATGTGAGAACTGGAGCAGAGTAGAGGTGATCCTTCAACTCTCCCAACGCCTTATGTTGAGTTTCAGAAAAAGAAAAAAATTTCTTTCACTCCTCCCTTGGTGACTTGACTCAAAGGCCAAGTGAAATGGGAGAATCCCAACACGAACCTACAGTATAAATTGGCAAGACCCGGAAATTTGCAAAGCTTTGTTAGAGTGGTTGGGGTTGGCCAATCTCAAATGACCTAGATCTTGGTTGGGTCCACATGCACCCCCTACTCATCAATAATGTATCCCAGATATTGAACCTAGTTCATGAAAAAAGTTCATTTCTCCAAATTTGCACGCAACTTGTGTTGCTGCAGTGTTTGGAGGACCTATCAAATGTGATGGAGGTGTTCTTCCAAACTCTAGTTGAAGATCGGGATATCATCCTAATAAACCACCATGAATGAGTTGGTGAATGGTCACAATATGTTGTCCATCAACCTCATGAAGGTTGTGAGAGCATTCATCAACCTGAAAGGAATGAACAACCATTCAAAAAGGCCCTCCTTGGCTTTGAAGGCAGTCTTACACACATCGAAGTGTTTGATTAGTACCTAGTGATAACCAAACTTAAAGTAAAATTTGCTAAAATATTTGGCCCCCTTAAGTTGGCCCAAAAGGTCATCAATCTGCGGGATTGGATACCTATTCTGGACAATGATCCTTTTCAACGTTCGATAGTCACTACAGAGTCTCCAAGTCCCATCCTTCTTCTGTACTAACATGATCGAGCTTCCATAGGGCAATGAACTCATCAAGATGTGACCTTTTTCAGCAGCTCCTGAATCTGCCTTCTTATCTCATCGTTCTCTAGAAAAAAGGGTTGATAAATCGGTCCATTGGGTAGTCGTGCGGCTGGGGTCAGATCAATGGAGTGCTTGATGTGATAATGCATAAGTACCCCTACGTTTGAGGTAAATATTTCCTCATACTTCTTTAGACCTCATCCATATGTTGTTGCCATGTGGAGGAGCCCTATTTGGAGGTCATGGCTACAGTCTTCTTCTTTCCCTGAGGGTAGATCATCAGGAAAAAAAAATTCTTGGTTTTGGAAACTAGCTTATTGTATTTCTTTGTTGTGATCAAAGAGATGTCGGTAAGTGATGCTACCTTCAGTATCTTGTATAACTTATTGCCCAAAGTAATAATAACAGTGTGAGGCCTACACTCATACACAACATGTAGCTTCCACAAGTATGGTTGGCCTAATAATACATCACAAACATGAAGAGGAGAAATATCACATAATACCTCATCAGTGAAGGGCTTGATGTTATAGGGAAGTTGACACTATTGATTGACTCAGAGATCTTGTCCTTGGTGAAGCCACCTAATGGTGAATGGTTGTGGGTGTGTTTTGGTCGACAGGCCCATCTACTTCACGACATTTGTTGAAATGAAGTTCTTTTCGTTCCTGCTGTCGACAATGAACTGCAGCAGCGAACCCTCTACCCACATATGGGAGTGGAGGAGGAACTCCCCCTCCTCTGAATCTTCGAGTTCCTATTTCTTGATCTTGGTGGTGGAAACAGTGGAATTGGGCTCTGCATCAATAATATTCTTCCCTTTTTCATTCCCCTTGCTGAGTTATGACTCAAAGTCAAAACCTGCATCTGATTCAAAAGCCTTCACCTCAACCACCGGTGACTGCTTGGCCCAACACTCACTTTTGTTGTGAGGAAAGTTCTTCTATAACTCCCACCACTTTATTGTGTCCTTCTTTGGCATTGCAGTGTTGTTCTTCTCTTGCAGCTTTGGCAGTTTTTCCTGGGCCGACCTTCCTTGTTTTTGTCCTTTGCTCTATGGTTTGGGCGCGTCTTTCCCTTGATTCTAATCTGTAGATCCAAATTATCGCTTCTTCTATTTGAATTTCGGCTCAATCTAGGCAGCATACTGGTATGCTGCAGCAAGCGAGGAGATGTCGAGGAACTCCATTTCTTCCTAAATTTATCTATGAATAAAAATGCGATATTTCAACACCAAATGTTTCTCTAAATATTTGATGCCCAACTTTGAGCTCAAGGTATGGAACAGATTCGTGAGCTCATGCACATCTTAATCCCTTTATTGCCGCAACATAGTCCATTCTATGTACTTCTTCTCATATATTCCCACGGGATAATATTGTTCCTTGAAGGAGTCTCGAAAATAATTCCAAGTGGGTGCGGCAGAGAATAGGGAGGTTTTCCTCTCGTCCTTTTTCTCATAGGAGGTTTCTCACCAGTGCTTGACATGGGGGGTGGATTTTAGGAGTGCAAAAGTATTTTTTTCCCAATTGGAAAATTCATGAACCCAGAAATATATTTCTAATAGATTTAACCATTTTTCTATGGCGCCTGCATCTATTTGGCCCTCAAATATGGGAATGTCAAATTTTACTTGTACTTTAAAAGGAGTGGTCCCTCCATATTGGCTGCTAGATGAAGGTGCATCGTCGGTGGATAGTCGTTGAAGGATCTGAGAAGACTTATCCATCATTGAATTCCTTTCTTTCTCAAGGGAATCCTTGAGAAATATTTTGATAGGATATCCTGCTCTCTCGTATTTCTTTTCTTTTGCTGTGGGAGGTCATCGGCATTTACGAGCTTGATCTTGCAAAGGCTCAACTAGATCGAGCCCTAACTCCTTATATCCCGACCTTGTTAGGGACATGCAAATAAAAATCAAGAAAGAGAAGACTGCTCTAATACCAATGATCTAGAATTATGCATTAAAATACATAAATAAACATAAACAAATATATTCAATAGTAATAACACTTCATTTTATTACTATCAAATAATGGAAAATTCTTATAGATAGAATGGAAAATAAACTAGCTCGGTCAATGGTAGTTTATCTCTGAGAAGAGATGTGGTGGCTACATGCCTATGAGCTATGCTGCAATGAGGCTCAAGGGAATTTTTATTATTGAATAACATGGGAAAACCATAAACATCTAAAAAACTAACCCTATGATATCAAGCGCCAAAACTATGGGCCCCGTTTGGGTAAATTGGTACATCAACTTCCCAACGACGTAACTTTGGCATACAATCTATGTTTGACGTGCACAATACCTGGTTAGAAATATCTGTCTGAGGAATACAACTTTTGAGTGACCAAAATTAGTCATGAACCAATGTTGGTCCCTATTTTCCCAACAAACTTTGTTTACAGGCTCAAAACGGCTTCAGAAGTTCAGGACCCAAAAAGCTGCCAAAAATAGTAAATTGTGCTATAATTAAGGAAAATGAAAAATTGAAAGGAACAATGGTGGGGGTCCTAGTGGAATATGAGGGTGGCCAACAATATCCACCTAAATCAATCCTCCCCACTTATGAAGCAATGGTCCCCATTGCATTGAGTTACTCGATGAGATGAGGAAATTTCTGTTGAATTTGGTCCCTGGTGTTGGGCAGTGAAAGAGGTATGAAATTCTTATGTATTTGTTCATTATTTCACCATAGATATACTTCTGTTTGTCTTGAAAATTTAATTTATCATAATAATTGCAGTTAATTTGGAAAGGTTTATTATGAGTTAAAAAATATGACTAAAGACTGTTTTTATTGCCAAAACAGGAATTCGAAGAGGTGAGCTCTTGTATCAAAGACGTGGCTGAGAACAATCTGACTTCTACTCCATTCGTGAAGAATAATAGTCAGTTGAAGCCAAGAAGATCTGGTGGATTGTCCGAAAAGGGCAAGAAACAGCTCGACCTTGAACAAAGAAAACAAAACAGTGATAAAACAAGGGAGGTATGAATCCCTCAGGATCGGAAGATTCTGAGGGATCGCTGTGCAAACTAATCACATTTCCTGATTTGTCCGTCCAAGGATCAATATAAAGGCACGATCTTTAGTGATGGAGGGGGAGAGTTATTTCTTTTTTAAATGAAGCTTTTGTTAACAGACATTTATTCCTTTAAATGATTATTGACTCTCTGTTGTGAGAGAACGTTGTTTGTAATGATTTTGGATTAATATAAAAATACAGGTTCTATCTATTCTTTAGAGTTCTGAGTTAAGCCCATCGGTACTTCACTAGCGCTAATGGCCCGGTTCCGGTGGATTACTATGCTGTTGTATCATTAATCTTGGTTTGTTAATGCGTGAAGTGTGTTAATACTTATTTTCATTACAGAATTGTTTTACTGATTGGAAAAGCAAGTGCAGAGCTATTGTTGTTTTATTCTTTATTGCAATTCCATTTATCGATTAAGTTGTCTTGTCCGGCTTTTTTGTTCTGTAATTACAGTGAGTTGTTGTTCCATTTATTTACGGCTTGTTGTTAGATTACAATTAGACTGTCGACAGGCTTGAGTTTAATTACTTGAATTGCTGTAGAATCGTAGTTGTTGTTTCTTTCAAGTTGTTGTTCCTTTCCTAGATTTCATTTCCTTTAAAGTGTTTTAATTGAATTTTTTGTTTCACTTGCTCTAAGATCTCCGAACTGTAGAGGACAGAGGTATCTACTCCAAGTCCCCAGATTTGGCCATCTTACATCGATTTCTAGGGGAAAGAGTTACTGCTACTGCATCCCTGATTGATGTTCAGCAAGATTGCTGTAGTGTAGCCTTTACATTCCTGTCATTGTAATTAGGTTCCTTTCCAAGCATTTATTACTTTTGTCTTTGATTTTCTGTGCTACATCCTCACAAGCATTACTCTTAGACAATTGCAGCCTCAGACAGAGAACACTCTTGGAATAAAAAGATGCTCCCGGATTGATGATTAATGTAGGCTAATCAAGTGTTAAAAAGATACCTTTTTATGGTCCAACATTTTTGCGCCGTTTCCGGGGAGAGTGTATGCCATTTTACAGGAGTAATGCACAGCTTATTTCCTTCTGCCTGCAGAGAGTTGGGTATTAAAGACGGAAGGTAAGAACATGCGCACTGGGCAAGGAACATACTTGCTCGCAACTCGCTTCACAGCAGAAGTAAGTAAGCTTTTCTTTTGGGTAGGAATGAAGAATTGTTTCTTTTGAATGAATAAACCAATTAAGCGAAACAAAATTCCTCCTAAAACTGAAAAACCTAAGGGACCGGTGACCATTGGGCGTGCGACCTTTATTGACGAAATCCTTAAGAAAACTGAATCTCAGCCGTCTGTAGGATTTAAAAGAACTACTTCTAGACAGCCTACTAGTTCCCTTCAGGATACAGAATCACCATCTGAAGCCTTCGCGGAGATATACAGTCAAACAGAGGGAATTAAGCAAGATTCCCAAGAAATTGAGAATCCTTGCATAAGTTTCCTTCAAGAAGGGAACGCTAGCAATCTCCAAGAAGGAGAAGGGGAACAGGAGAAAACACAAACCCAAAATCACCTATTAAAATTACCCAAACATTAAACAACCCAAATCGGGGAAGTGTTGTTCAACCTACTCATAACCAAGGTCCTGAATCACCTCAAACAGTAGGACAACAGGGAATAATTGTTCCAGACAGAGGAAGTGCTGTCAAAGTTATTTCTACCCCTGTTCGACAACCTAGAAATTCCCTGGAGATCCCAGAGGGGTATTGGCATATCTTCGATCAAATGGCACAGAACCAAAATCCAAATCAGCAGGCACCCCAGCAAACCTCTACGCTGCAATACCCTATAGTAGACACTGTAGTTAACGCACCCATGAAAGCCATTCCTCTCCAACATATTCCCACATTTCATGGTTTGACATCAGAAGACCCAGATGTGTTTCTGTTTGAATTTGACGTGCTATGTAGAGGGTATGATTACACCACCGATGCCCAAAAACTGAAGTTGTTCCCTTCTACGTTAAAAGGGGCAGCCCTACGATGGTTTATGGGATTAGGGGGGGTGTCATAACTGATTTGGATCATATGAAGGCTGCGCTTTTGAAGAAATATCAAGATTATTGCAGGTCTCGAGAATTAAAAGATGAGATATTCCAGATGACAGCAAAACCAAGCGAGACCTTGGAGGAGTACGTGGAACGATTTCAGTACAATCTTCAAAGATCACCCTATGCGTCTTCACCCTTACCTGATAACGTTTTGAAAACTGCATTAATTAGGGGAATGAAAGATCAATGGGTCGAAACATTAAATCTTATGGGAAAAGGCGATATATATCAAGAAAGTTATCCTGACATTATTGATTTGTGTATCAGGTGTTCAAGAGGAAGGGAAAATAAAACTTCTAATGAAGGTGTGACTCATGCAGAGATTGGATATTTGTTAGAAGACTTCAAGACAGACATACTGGGGACTTTAACAACACAGTTTGACATCATCCAAGCCAAGCAGAAGCAGGCAGAAGCAGAGCAAAACCTGGCAATATTCTTCCCCAGATGTAGAAAGAAACATAGCCAGAAAGAATGCCCATTGGATGTGGTTAAAGCCTACACCATTTGCATGAAAGATCACCCCACAGAAGGATGCCCGTCGCTTCCTAGCCTAAAGGCAGTCTATAAAGAGGCGAAAGAAGAATCAGAAGTGGTATGTCTGCTTAACCAGCGCCGACAGTGGCAGCCATGACCATCAGGTATGCCAAATGATCCATTTTATTTTTAGCCTCCTCAATACAATGCTCAACAGTATAGTGGAATGTGGCAGAATCAATCACCCTTCCCTAATTGGTCACAACAGCCATTTCCCCCCACATCTTGGCCCAACCAAACAAATCAAAGTAACTGGCCTAATTTTCCTTTCTATCCACCTTTTTGGCCTACACAATGGTCCCCTTCTAATTCTCAGAATCAGGCCTGGCAGTCAAACTGGCAAAAATCTCCAAATCAGCCAGCTGGATCAATTCCTCTCTCTCAACCTACACTACCAGCCCCTTACCCAAACCCCCAAGCTAATTTAAGACCGCAGCTCCCAGCCCAGCCCAACCCAAACCCAAACAATAGACCAGTTCAGACTGTACAAATAATGGAACCTCCAGAAACAAAAACTGAACTCAGGGAGTGCAATGACCTTCAATTAAGATCTGGTCGTATAGTGGAAACAGAGAGACACAATGATGAACGAATTGAAGATCCGTTACCTGAAGAACAAATAAAACACAATGAGAAGGAAGTTCAACAACAAGAGCAACAAAACCAGCAACAACAAGTAACAAATTCCTCTCCACCATTCCCAGAACGATTAATTATACCTCTTCCATTAGAACAACCAAACTTTGATCTTCTGGGAGAATTAAAAAATCTATGTATAAAAATTCCTCTCCTCCAAGCCATTCAAGATATTCCTATATACGAAAAAACCATTAAGGAATTATGCATAAAGAAGCCCAAGAGGAGAACAACAACCAATCCTATTGTCCAAATAGTTGGCACCTTATCTGATTTATTATCAGGAATGGAAACACCTATTAAATATGAAGACCTAGGAAATCCTATCATGACAGTTCAGATCAATGGCCAATCATTTCCAAATGCCTTAGTTGACTTGGGAGCAGCAATTAATATTTTAACAACTACCACTTGTCAGAAACTTGGCATTACATCTCTAGAACCAACAACAACCTTTTTGGAATTGGCTGATCGATCAGTAGTCAAACCAGAAGGCACCTTACAAGATGTCATGGTATCTGTAGATTCTTGGGAATACCCTGCTGACTTCCTGGTTATCAATCCTAAGAACCGACTAGATGGACATCCTTTAATTCTAGGTAGACCTTGGTTGGCAACTGCCGATGCCTATATTGGATGCCGACAAGGCAACATGACCATAACAAGGGGAAATTATGTTAAAAATCTAGCCCTATATCCCCCAGCCCAGCCAAGTCTATCAATAATCAAAACAAGAACACCACCTGCATCATATTTTATGGAAAACATGAGGTCACCTCTAACTATAGAAGAAGCTCTGGATTTTAAAGATCAAATAGAGGATGATGTCATTAGCAATTTTGTTAATAAATCACAAACTCAACCTCACTTGCAATGTCACATGATTGAGGCAGCATTCGACAATAAAGAAGAAGAATATCCTTACAAAGACATTCATGATCAAGCAATACCTACTACCGATGTAAATAATACCAAGACTGTAGAAATTGAGCCAGGAAAAACTTTGAACATCAACAAGAATCTTACTGCTGAACAAGAAGAGAAATTGATCCAATTACTATGAAAATACAAAGCAGCCTTTGCATGGGATTACCCCGATATGAAAGGAATTGACCCTCAATTATGTACTCACCACATTTATATTGAAAAAGATGCAAGACCCATTCGTCAACCTCAAAGGAGACTAAATCCTCACCTTAAGGACATTGTGAAAGATGAATTACAAAAATTATTAGATGTTAATTTCATCTATCCAATATCTGATAGAAAATGGGTCTCCCCATTAGTGGTGGTACCAAAAAAAAATGGGAAGTGGAGGATATGTGTAGATTATTGTGAACTTAACAAAGCAACACAAAAAGACCACTTTCCCCTTCCTTTCATTGATCAGGTATTAGACTCATTGGCAGGAAAGAAACTCTTTTCATTTCTAGATGGCTTCAGTGGATACAACCAAATACAGATTGCCCCTAAAGACCAGGACAAAACTACCTTTACCTGCCCCTGGGGCACATTTTCCTACCGAGTCTTACCTTTCGGCCTATGCAATGCCCCTGCTGCTTTCCAGAGGGAAATTCTCAGCATCTTTGCAGACCTAATAAATAAAGGCCTCGAAGTATATATGGATGATTTCACCCCTTATGGGGATGACTTTGAGCCTACATTAAGCAACCTAGAAAGAGTATTGCAAAGATGTATTGACACTAAGCTTTGTTTAAGCAATGAAAAATTTCTTATGATGATGACCGAAGGAGTTATCTTAGGTCATTATATTTCAGCAGAAGGAATTCAAGTAGGCCCAGCCAAAATTCAAATACTCTTGTTAATTCCTACACCTACTACACAAACAGAGGTACGTAGCTTTCTTGGATTTTCTGGTTATTATAGAAGATTTATAGAGCATTATTCTCGAATAGCTGCACCTTTATATGCGCTGACTGGAAATACTAATTTTTCTTGGACAGAAAAATGTGACAATGCTTTTAATGATTTGAAGAAGCTCGTTGCAACAGCCCCTGTGCTGAGGGGCCTGTTAGGATCCCGTGATTTGGCCGATTGGCTAGCCAAATGACGATGTAACATCAAACCAAGCTTTGGAGCCCAAGGACCTAGCCTTCCTGGACTCAGAGAGGGCTCTCTCTATATATGTATAAGATGTTGGTGTGTTTACTTGCGGTGTTCTGATATTAGGCTAGTTATGAAGTATGTTTTTAGTTTTTTGGTTTTTTAAGTTTGTGAGGAATGAAACTGATCAAATACATAAACTGGATAACAAGATGTAGATAAATTGGGCTATGGGGTCAAACAGGTCAAGGAAGCTATGAGGTGATGATGTAAAGCTGTTGTAGGGCCGATTTGATTCACGGTAGAAGGGATCTTTGGGCAAAATGGATTGAATGGACAACAAGTTGGTGAAAGACAAGGGATTTCAAGTGTAATTAGTTAATAGCAGACAATAAACATGTAATAGCAAGCCATTAATCATGCTAAGTATAACTATAAGCTAATTAACACATAGAAATCAAACATTCCAGCCATACATAGAGGTATAAGACCCTCTAACTTCGGGAAATGGCTATCAGACTTTGGGGAAAACATATAAGACAAACTAACAACTCATAAACTACGCCGGAACGCCTAAACACAGTCTCTAAGTCATTGGGCACTTGGACAAACAAGTTTTCATAGTTTTAGGCAAAGGGCTAGATCGGGACTAGGCCTCCTTGGTTCAACAAAATAATAAACTAGTCAGTTCAAGAGATAGTTTCATGGACAGAACTATGGGCAGCTAATAGGTAGGCATGGCACACCATACATCCTACTTAACATTCATAGAACTTATGAATAAAACTAGCAACAATACCTTAAGTTACTAAAGAGCAACTAAGAATTCTTTAGCATAACTAAGGAAGAAGAAAACATCAAGCTATGAAGATTCAGGGATTTTGAGGTGCCTCCATGGGCATATCTCAAAATCAATCTTTACTGATCTATAGCAGCAAGAAATATGAATTATGAGTGAAAACTAGAAGACAAAACACATTAAGAAGCACTATACCATTCTATCATGTCAAGGAATCCATCAACAATCCTTCATCATTCCTCAAAAGCATCCAAGAGGCGGTCCAAAAATCATAACTCAAGTGTATTCTTCAAAGCTCATATGACCAATGTATTACTTCTTCTCTCAAGTTCAGCCTCTGATTTACAATGAGAACCATGGAATAAATAGGCTTGAGGGAGGAAAACCTCATGGAGCAACTAGCTATCCCATTGGCCAAGTCAAAATATCTAAACTTGTCCTTGAGGCTTTGCAAAGCCCAAGGCACAAAATATCCCACTAAATATCTAAAAAACTGCTAAAAACAGAAATTATATTGACTTTACATGATTTCCCAATGATAAAAATAGCTTAATGCACATTTGGGAAAAGCAGATTTTTGGAGTTCAAAAATTACAAAAATACTTCATATTTATGCCTGAAAAAGGTCCCCTGACTTGCTGGATGCAAATGACAGCCTTCCCGATGTCGAAATGAGGCTCATGATGGCTCGTTGGAAAGCTATATGTGTCTGCTTTCCGGCGCAAGTGGAATCACCTCAATCTGATCTCTGAAAGTTCCTCAAAACTGTACCTGTGCGCAAAAACCCAGAAAATAGCAGGCTGCTGATATGGCGGGCAGAATGTGCAAAATGAGGCTGTTTTTCGCCAATTTGAGGGGGCGAATGATCTTCAAATGCCCTAAAAATCGCTGGAGAGCTGCTCATGGAATTATGGCATCCATCGGTATCATCCTCCTCCCTTGATGACTCATCAAACTGAAATGGCGCATTTATGAGTTTTTGGCCAAAAACCCAAAAAATGCCAAAAAACAAAAAGTTTCCGAAACAGGCTCAAAATTGGCATGCATGACCCTCAAGGGTCCATAGAAACATGCTCCGAAGCTGAGGCCAAAATATCAAGGGCTGATATGCTTTTTTCTTCCTTCCGTGCTAGGCGTCTCTCCTTCAATTTCTTCAATTTCTCTTGTGCCACCTTTAATTTTCGCCTGGCAAACTGATTTAGCTTCTGAAAGTGAAGAGTCCTCTTTCTCTGTAGCTCAAGATCCCTATTTTCCCTCTCAAGTTTTAATTCCAAATGCTGGTTAGCTCTCTCAAGCCATGCTTCCTTGTTTTCCTCAATTTCATGCTCAAAGAGGGCAGTGAGAGGAAAGGCTTCGAATTGAGCTTGTTCTTCTGCTCTCTGTTTCTCCAAGGCTCTTCTAAGCCCGATGGTCCTAGGCCTCTTCCGCCTAGGCTGGTCTTCCTCCTTTTCATCATCAAACTCGCCAATGAGCTCTTCAATTCTTACTTGCGCCTTTTCTGCCTCTTTCTTATACTTGATCGCCCTTGCCTCATGAATGGCTGCATGATACTTCATTTGTTTGTTTTCAACCTCCAAGAAGTGGTTGAAATTCCTCACCCTTTGAAGATCTTCTTGTAACACCTCAATTTTCCCTTCTTTGTGAATGAGGAGGTTTTCAAGGAGGCGGGCCTCATTGTCACTATCATCACTTTGGATAGGGATAATAGCTAATTCACCTCCATGCTTTGCACTTTCTTCAATTTTACTTTTGCCTTTGAATGCCAATCTAGCGCGTTTTCTCCTTGGCAAGCTAGAAGTTGTCTTTTTGGGCAATTTCCTCTTTTTAGGAACAGTTTTGGTCACTGTCAAGGAGGCAGCTTCAGCTTGCTGTCCTTCCTCAACATCCTGTCCAGCTTGTGGCTCAAAAGGCGCTTCAATTGTTTGCTCAACCTGCTGCTCTTCAATTTCTGTCTGCTGCTGTTGATCTTCAAACTCTGGCTGCTGCTGCTCACTAATCTCCAACTGCTGCTGTCCCTCAAAATCTGGCTGCTGCTGCTCACTAATCTCCAACTGCTGCTGTCCCTCAAAATCTGGCTGCTGCTGCTCACTGCCTTATTTTACTCCCTGTGGTTCACTGCCCTCTCCTTCTCCCTGTTCACTTGGCTGCCCAATGGTCATCTTGAGTTTTTTAGGGGTAGGCCTACTAGATAAAGGCACTGGGCGATGGACAGGCTGAGTAGGAGACACATGAACAGGAGGGACAGTGGTGAAATCTGCATGGCTAATGAATGAATCCCATGAAACCCCTTTCTTCTCCAGCTGGTGTAAGAAGATAATCTTGATCAAGGAATGATGAAAGAGAGAAGGGATTTGCTGAGGTGGAGCCTTCTTTTGGACAGTAGCTACCATTTTCTCTATGCTTTTGGACAAAAATTATGGAAGGTTTAACTACCTGCTTCTGGTAAAATGCATCAACAAGCGGACATGATAGGCAAAAATTTGACTAAACCTCCCTTCACAAGTGAAATATCTCATTATGGCTTTCATCAGCGGAGCATAACTGTCAAGAAGATAGGAGAAAGGGAAAATAGCAGTGATGGTTTCCCTATGTTCAGGTTTGATGAAAGGTTTATAATCCTCTAGATCAAGATGAGCTTGTTTAAACCACTTGTCACCATGATACGGGATCTTGGTAGCCTTGGATACATACCTTGGGGAGATTTTTAAGTCAAGACCTGCTAACTGGAAGTGTTTGTCCTTGAATCTCAAAGCGCACAAATGTGTAAGTGGCGAAAAACTCTTGACTTCTTCTATCCTCTGACAGAAATCAAGACAACCTACTTCATGGAAATTGAAAAGCACTGATGGGTGAGCATTTATTTCTTCTATGGAGATAGGCTCATATCTCTTATGTGGACCGCTCTTGTGATCTCGCTTTGGAGGCATTCTGACTTTGACTAAACTTTGGAAGAGGCAAACTGCCTTCACTGTATGAAAAATGCTCTGCTGAATTGAAATTTTCCACTACACTGTTTGGACAGATATGGACCCTGTGGTTTTGAATAAAATGCAACAATGTTTCTTTGAATAAGCCACCTCTGCACTCATTAAAAACAACCTTTCTGGATACCCTTTGTAAGGCAAACTTTTAATATGGTGCACCATGTAAAAACTCTGTTTCGATTTCTTGTGCACGAGTTTTGAAAAACTGCTACCGAGTGAGTTTGTCGAGTTCATATCAATCATAGCTACATCTCTTGTTTTCAATATAAATGCGCGTAATCATCGACCACTGTCCTTTCGGTGGCCCTATTTCACCCTTAGAAACTCTCTGTTAACAAATCTTCAACATGATACAATATGGTTTCTGGAAAAGGCCGACCCAAGTTAGATGTAAAATCAATGCACAGTGGTTTAGGAAACACACTCTCTGCTTGTGAGTTTAAGAGATCCACCAACACATCTTTACCCCTGCCTCCAATGTTTAAAGTTTCAACCATCAACAACTCTGCCCTTTGGAAAGTGGTTCTGCACCTTTGGAAAAACTCTGTTCAACAATCTTCAGAATGATACAATATAGTGCAAGGAAAAGGCAGACCTAGGTTCAAAGGTCAATACTACACCTGTACCTCTGTCTCAATATTCGTACGATCACCAACAACTACTGCCTTTTTAGAAAGTGACTGCGCACCTTTGGAAACTCTTTTGTAATTCTTCACAGTGGTAGTAAAATAGGGTGAAACGAAGCTGATTTGATAAAGTGTCACTTGTGGAAAAAACATGCCTTGTTCTGTTCTTTTAAACAGAGCTGATCAATACACCAAAACTCCTTGCTCAAGGAGGCCTTCAACATCAAAACCTCACCCTGTATAAGTGTGCCATCCTTCAACCATTTGTATCTCTAGCAAACCATCCTACATATGCCTAGACAGTAAAAACACAGGGTTGGGGTAAAATGACAGAGCTTTAGAAGACTATCAAGCTCTTAGACAGAGATTATATGAGTTTTCTCTTTCAAACAACAAGAATTTCAAAACTCCCTTACTGAGTGCACTTCACTGTTTTAGTAGTGTGGAAATGTTTGGATGACAGTGTGAAAGGTTTTTCTTCAGAATTAAGTGTGTATTTCTACCACGAAAGTCTCCTTTTAATCAAAACACAGCCCTTCACAAGACAACCTCTGCCCTTAGATCGATTTGAAAATGAAAAAAACTGGTTCTCAACCATAAAACCCCGTATTATCATATTGCAATTACCTCATCTCACTGTGTAGACAAGACTGCTTTTGCCTTTAACTAAAATGACAAAGTCTGGGGTTTTTAAAACTTCTTGTCATCCATCAAAACCTTGAAATCAATGGGGAATGTGTAAAAATACCTCTAATTTTGATGAACACCTGTTTGAAGGGCTGAAAGAAACGCTGGATACTTTGGACAGCAACCTGCGGAGAAAACCCGTCGCGCGAGAAGGTCAACTTCATCGGTCGGCTGTCGTGTGGTCGGCGGCCTTGTATGGTGTCGCAGCAAAGGGGCCTGTGTGGGGTTCCGCCCGAGCCGTGGCACAACCCGGGCACGTCGCGCGAGGACAGGGACGTGCCAACATGTTATTTGACCGTTCTTCTTGTTTGATGCGTGAGCACGGGGGTGGATTTAGTTTTGGGCTAATACTTCCCCCTATTTGTTCGTTTAAAACAAATTTCCAACGTTCATTTCCTTGGAAAAGGAACGTTGGTGCTCAACCCTGTTTTGTTTTAAAACAGTGGGTTTTGTCCTTTTAAATATGTGAACCCGAACACGACCTTGACCCCGGACTTTAAACTTTGACAAACAATTAAACCAACTCCACCACTTCAGCTACGGTGTTTTAATAACACAAGTAGTTTGTCAATTTGCTCTGACAACTCTTGGTCTTCTGACTGCTTTCTCCAATCTTTAAATACAAAAGGTGCCAAGTTTACTAACCTAACTTGGATTTGGCTATGGTTTCCCAATTTCAAAAAGCGCCTCCTTTTTGTTTTAAATAACTTCCTGCCTGAAGGTACCTTACTCATGATATATCTGTCTCTTGAATGGTGAGAGAGATGCATTTG
The DNA here is from genome assembly GCA_034641835.2 of Pinus albicaulis. Lineage (NCBI taxonomy): Eukaryota > Viridiplantae > Streptophyta > Pinopsida > Pinales > Pinaceae > Pinus > Pinus albicaulis. The sequence goes on from CM076584.1 coordinate 1,632,513,283, forward strand.
CCCCAAACTCAAAAACTGACAATTTATCAAACTACCTCTTTGTCTATTAATAGCATTGTATACCTTGGCGATTGTTGTGCTGTTCTATATGAGATGGCCTGTGTTCTTCCGATGGGTTTGATAATTGCTGCTTCCAGGTGATTTACAAGCTTTTCTCTGGACTGTGAGCGCGCTCTTTTGATGGCATGTTTTCACACTATTGAACTTCTGTTCACTCGAAAGGATTTCTTTAGACTTACGAGCGAGTGATCATGGAATGCCTTTAACCATTTTTCGTGCTTTGCTCCTTTTAACATCGATAGCATAAATATGTTCAATGTCTTCTTTTTCCACTACGATCTTGTCGACGATTCTTTGAGAAAAACAGTACCTTTGCCTCATAAATAGTAACAATTACCTGTGCAATGACTTTTATTCAATTTCTTGTATCCTTCCATTGTATTTCAAATCAATCAGCTTCAGCAACTTGCAATGGCTTTGGCCATCTACTCATGCATGGAGGAGGCTCTTCATCAGGTAAGGTGTCCGAAGGCTTTTTGACCTCTATGTTTGACACAGCCTTTCTCTGAATGTGGTGGTAAGTAAACCACTTGAACAACATCAATCTTGGCATCACTACTTGCAAGTATCACTGTAATTCAGAAGAAACCCTAGCCACAGTGACACTGTTCTAAGGGTGACTGAGATATTTATCATTTGGCTTGTTCATCTCATGACCTGTTACTTGACCAAAAATTTTTGTGACTATGAAGGTCAATGCTTTTTGAAAAATCAAGGACTTTCCTTCTGCCTGTGTAATGGCATTGGTTGATAGCATCTATTCCATTTGATCTTGGGAAAAATAGGCTACTTAAGATTGGAATGTTTACTGATGACATGCTTTCTAAAGCTTCAACAATTCACATGATTTGCAAGTTTGAAATGAGCTCCTTTATCAGACCAAACTCCCCTTTCCTTTGAGCTAGCATATTTCAACTATATCCCTGTTATGATCATCAGTCACATTCATAAAACCTGGAGTCCCTGTTTCATTTGTTTCAGTTCAAGTCAAACCTGGATTTTTGCAATCTTCTAAGCCAATATTGGCCCGCGCCCTCTGCTTATGGATGAAGGAGGCGCCCTAACCCTCTGCTTGTAAATGAAGGAGGTTCTGGGCCTTGACAATTTACCGATTTCTTTGAGGCAGGTGGCTGCTTCTTACTGTGATTTTCATGCTGGAAAGAGCTGTAAAGTCCAGATGAGTAGGTTTCTGTTTTGCAGACATATCTCAGGCTCAAGTTACATTTAGAAGCAGCTGTTCCTCTAACTGTAAACTCAAACATTTACTCCATGAGATGAAATATATTTCCTGCCTTTGTAGAACTATAGAACACTGTGAAAAACCTAATAGTCAGCTTGAGATTGGGTTTTATGCAGTGCTGAGATCTAGGGGGTGTGAGTGGCGCGACTTAGGGCTGTTTGTCAATTTCATTTGCAAAGTAAGAGGTCAGTCATGGTAGGCCTGTTGCAGATGGAGGCTTTTTGGCTTTTTGGTGATTGCCAAGGGTGAAATGTCCTAAAGCGCCACTTCCTAACATAGGGGAGACTTTTGAAATAGATGTGGATTTGCCTTTTAAAGCTGATGGGCATATCAAGAAGGCTGAAGCTAGATAGGATTGTGATAATGAGGTTCTGATTTCGACATGGGCGAACTGAAAAGGTAGAAAGGCGAAAAAAGTTTTAGGGGGTTTTCTGAATGACATATTGACATGAGGAAATCAGTTTCTAGAAAACTCAGCTGTAGATATAGTCATCACTAACATGTAAAAAATACTGATGGCTAACAGTGGCTCCATTTGGGGAGGGCAGCTCCTCGTCAGGAGGTGTCCAGAATTCAGGTTTTTGGCTTATGAAGACCAGTGCCTTATCCATTGGCGCAAAATTTACCCTTATCTTGATGTTGTTTCTGAAAAATGACAGCATGGTTAACATCAAGGATACTTCTACCTACCCCACTATCTTTCCTAACATTTTTTCTTCTCTTTGGCGCATTTGAACTAGCAGCCTTTAGACAATGCATATTTTTCTTTTTGCAAAATGAAACTATCTATTTCTATTCTTATATCTGCCGGGAGTTCAGATTAAGCTGATGAACTCCTTCATTTCTCTACCTACAACTAGATCGACTGTCAAGATTAAGAAGTTTGACAGGATTGCATTCTCTAATCTACAACATGAAATTCAAAAATGATCAAATCAGGATTAGGCAGTCTGATTTGTCATGCATTTGTGGCATAAAAGACAAGTTGCACACAAATGTTATTCTGCAATAAAAGGAAACTAGACAAGTGGGGCTAAGATGTACAATGTGTTTTTCACACCTCGCTTCTCTCTTTGGTTCTGTTTTAGGCATGTGGAACCAGAATCTCTCCCTAATCTAAGCTCTGTGATAAGTCAATCTTACACAATGTTGACTATCTTGGCGCTCACTAACTTATCAGCAAATAAATTTAAACATGCTCAGCTATGATTAGGCTAGATAGCTGAACAAGACATTGAAGTACTAGTAGCGGCATTTAGACTTGCTCGCTTTCCAAAAGACTATTTTTTGGAACATGGGGCCTTTGTTCTATCTTCACTTGCCCTCTTTTCTGCTTTTTACTGTTTTTGACTTTCCTATCTTTTACTGTTTTTGGCTTTTCTATTTTTTTCAATATTTCAAACAATGGTATATACAATGACTGAAAGTGTTTCAAAAATCTTGGAAGTGACGGAATTTCAGCATCTTATCCTCGTAAGGATCTCCTCTCACCCTTGGCCCACTCAACTCCTGAAAAGAAAAATTTGGGAAATTTTCTCTCTCTAACATGACATAGGGATTCATGCAAGAATCTCTAAACAACCCAATATCCTCCCTCTGTACCTCTCTGAATATCTGATTTCCACTCCTTTCCTTACTGTATGCTTTCTTTAGGTAATGTATGTATTCTTGGTAATTCTTGAAATAGATAGTGACATCATCAAGGTATGCAAAAACACAGAAATTTAAAACTGGGAACATGGCCTTCATGAACAGATTTCTGATATTGGGTGGTTTAGCAATTTTGAACTTGAAATCAGATTTACCTCCTGCAAACTGGAAAAAATCTTTAAGTTGTCTACTTTGGAAAGGAATCTGATGATTATGATCTGAAAGATGATCTTGCAAGAAAACATGATTAAAAGCATTTTTAATTGGTGAATCATGATCTTGGGTAGAAAAAACATGATTTTTGTTATATGGAGATGCAGTATTATTCCTAAAATCAAAGCATATTCTATGGCCACTAGTTTTCTCCTTGATCATTTCAGTTTGTTTCAGTTTGTTGTGTTTGCTTTTGTTAAAGTTGTTCTTTGAGGAAAAGGTAGTGACACAATGCTTTCCCTTGTTTTTTCTGTAGAAATTAGTATTCTGCATGAGATTCCTGATTTTAGCATTTCTAAGTTCTTCATGAAAAGATAAAATATGAGCCAATTTCAGTAGTTCCGGTATACTGGGATTATAACTGTCATCCTTGCTCATGAGAGGTTCATCTGGCATTTTCTTAAGATGTTGAGTTACTGAGGTTATGGTCAAAGTTTCATTTGCAGTAGGAGGGTCACATGATGGTGAATCTTTGAGGTATGGTAGAAACATTAAACTCCCTTGCTCCCGGGTTCCAAATAGGTTTATGATGTGTAGGTCTTCTAAATCTTTTACCCGAAAGAAATTTCCACAAGTTATTTCTGGTGTTAGACTAAAACTAGAGCAATTTGCTTGATAGTACATGAGGGTTTGTGCTTCTTGCTCTAATCCTACTTTGGAGAGGGTAAACTTACTTTCCTCAAGACACAGCTGTTCATGATCATGGTAGTTTTGAGTGTCCAGTTCATCATAAGGCACCAGGGACAACTGATGTGGTGGATCTAAGTCTATATCAGTTTCTTCTGACTCTTCCTCCATGTTTATATCAATATGCATAATGAAAGAGTTTAAGTCGGAGCGGAAAGAACACATTGGAATGTTATCTGGCCTATCTTGACTGCTAATCATGTATTTCATGTGTGATTCGCGGTAGAGTATCCTGGTCTGACCAAACACAGGAATGGTGGCATATGACATGTCTAGTTGGATATTCCCTTGGAGTTTGGCTCCCCAAGATCTGGAGAGAAGCATCCCGTACTTGGGAGGAATGTCTGCCACTACTATATCCATGATTAGATGTTTCGCGGGTATTTGGGCCAGACTAAAGCAAAGGTCTTTGATCAAACCCAGGCATTGGACTCTGCTTGAATCAAATGAATACAAGTCTTTGTATGGTCTTGTGATTTCCAAGCCTAATCTTTCCATTACTACTTTCGGCATAAGATTATGCGAGGCGGCGGAGTCTAGCATGGCATTGTGGAGGATTTGGTCGTGGATGTTTAGGCTAATGTAAAAAGGAAGAGTAGCTCCCTCTTGGAATTTTCCCTCTATCTTTGGACCAAACAATACTTCAGGAATGTCATCAGTGAGATTAACAGTGTTTGCATCATTCCCTAGATTTAATACTTTTAGTACTTGGGATTTATAAGAGTTTTGGGCAATGAGTTCAGTAAGAGGCATGGTGATTTTGATCTTAGCTATTTCGCCTTCAAAGCTAAAAGGCACTTGAAGTTTAGATATGTTTGTTTCAGCTTTTTCAGCTAAGACCTTGTCCATGTTCTGAGTTTTTTGACCTTGTTTAGGGATTTTGTTTGCCATGGTTGTTTTGGTGACCTTTGTAGAAGTATCAGGAGTATCTGAGAGAGGACTAGTTTGGGTATTTTTAGCTTGGCTTTGGTCAGTCTTCTCAACCTTGATTTTGTCGTTGTCTACTGCTTTCTTGAGGATAGTATTAGGGACTTTAGCAGTATATGAGTTACCTTTATTGACATTATCCTGGTTTCTTTTACTTCTAAGGTCATATTGCCTGTGAGCTTCTATAATGGCATTCTGAAAATCTATGGCAGGGTCGTCAAGATCTTCATAGTTAGTCTCATCTTGATCAGGCGAAAAGAAAGCTTGTTCTTCTTCTGTGAGGTACACCTCACTCTCATTATCAGACCCTATCAGGTTTAAATGATGTTCATCAAGAGGTTATGAGTCCCTATCATCTTCTTCCACATAGTTTTCATTGAATGGTGGCCTAATCTGTTGGTCATTTTCCCTTGGTCTGTTTTGGGGCTGTTCCCTCCTAAAGTTTTGGTTTCGGTTTCTGATTGGAGGGTTTGGCTGGTTGTCCCTAACAGGAGCCTTTTCATTGATCTTTTCCCACATTTTAGCCATGGATTTGACTAAGTCATCTATTCTGGGATCTAGGGAAGGTGATGAAGTGGAGACCTCATCTCTATATGTGACTTTTCTTTCTGATCTAGTTCTATCTCTTTTTTCAGCTAAGTTGGCATTTGCTTTTATAGCTATTTGTTGCATTTCCTATAAGGTAGGGGGATCCTTGTCTCTCAGATGATATGTCATGTCCGGATCAAAACCCTCGGGAAATTTTGCCAAAGCTAAACCAAGTGGAGGTTTGAAATGAGGTGGGAGGGAGTTATATACACTGTTGAACCTAGTACAGTAAGCTTGGACACTTTCCCCATTTTCCCGTTTTAGATTGTTATATTATGACAGGATTTCAATGGGGTTTCTTCGGATCTCCCACCTATTTCTGAAAACTTGATGTAGTTCTGGGATATCATGGATACTGTTTGGAGCTAAGCTTTTGAACCATGCTTTGGGTTCACCACCAAGACTTTGGGCAAATATTCTCATTCTGACAGTCTCGTCTTGTACCTCTAGGTATTCATAAGCATTAGTCATTCTACTTATATGTTGTTGAGGTGTGGTGGTGTCTTCTCCAGTAAAGTGTGGGATTTTGTCTTGATATTTGTTTGGGAGAGGAGCTAAAGGTGGTGGTAACACCAAAGGTGCGTACCAGGCAGCCATGACTGGAGCTAATGGATGATGTACAAGATGAGGACTAGTAGGTTGAAATGAAGTGGTTTGAACAGTGGTGGTTTGACCAGGTGTGGCGGATGAGCTTGGACTAGTGATCTGGTTTTGAGCAGATCTGGGATGATAGGAGCCAAACTGATAGAGAAGCTGGAAATCAGGAGGAGTGGTGGGTGAAGCTTCTCTAATAGTACTCTGTGGTGGGTCTAGGGTTTCAAGATCGTCAAAGTTTATCTTACTATATGATTTGCTTCTGGGAAGAGCTTGTGATGACTCTAGTTCAAAAGGTGAATCTAGTAGGATAGTGCGATGTTTAGGTACAGATCTTGCTCTATGGATGGATCTACCAGTAGCTAGATGGTCAGTTTCAGAAGCTTGCCACAGAATCTTTTCCGGGTCATCTACTATGATAGGGGGATTTGGGTCTGGATGGGCTCTGGTATTGATTCTTCGTGAAGCCAGATTTTAGATCCAGGGTTTAGAGAGAATGGTATTGGTGAATGTTTTGGATGAGTGATTTTTCTAAAATTTTACTAAGGCGAAGGATGGTCAAAATAAAAGGGATGGATTAGTGGAGTCGCCAGGTGGAACTGGGTTGTTTTTGTGAAGATAGCTATGGTCCACCACCAGTAACTAATCTGAAAATGTTTTTGGATTTTCTGAGTTTTATGTGCAGCCTATGGTTTGTTAAAGTATCCTAGACTTGTTTCAACACTTTGCTAGGGTGATGAGAACAAAAAGAGTTTACTCTAAAAAATGGGTCTAGGGACTGCTTGCTTGTTTATGGTACCTAAAAGACTAAAGAGTCTATAAGAGTTTGCTGGACTATTATGTACTCAGTGTCCCACCATCTCCCGCTATGTTAGTGAGTGATGGGATAGGTCTATCGGATAGTAGCCTAGAATTTAGTAAAATAGTAAGGCTCACTAGAAGTTAGTGGAGTCGCCAGGTGGAATGTCTATTGTTTTGAGGTATATGTGTATGGTCCACCACCAATACTATCAAAACCAATCTAAAGGAGTTTTTTTGGAGTTTTTCTGAGTTTTATGTAGTCCTGAGGTTTGGAAGAGTGTCCTACAGCTGAGTCATCATTTTGCTAGGATGGTGAGACAACCAGATTCTACTCTTCTAAGTTTGACTGAGATTTTGAGAGTTCCCAAGGGATACCTAGGATGTTTTGACTCAGGGTCCCACCGTGATCGCCATTATGTTAGAGAGCGGTGGGGTAAGTCAATCAGCTAGTAATCTCACAAATTCTCTAAAGATGAGGGAAACCAAGTTTTCAATCACTCAGAGTCCCACCGTGATCGCCATTATGTTAGTGTGGCGATGAGGTGGTTAAATCGGATGGAATTCTAAAATTTGGCAAGGTAGTAAGGCCTACTGGAGGCTAGTGGAGTCGCCAGGTGGATTTTTAGTTGTTTTGAGGTATATTTGTATGGTCCACCACCAATACTATCAAAAACCAATCTAAGAGAGTATTTTTGGGGTTTTTTGAGTTTTATGCGCCTATAAGGTTTGGAAAGGTTTTCTATAACTGACTCATCATTTTGCTAAGATGGTGAAGGAGCTATTTTCTACCTTTCAAACAATCTCTAAGTTTACTAAGCTTGATTGAGACTTCAGGAGTTACTAAGTTGTACTTAGATTGTCACTAACTCGGAAGGTCCTACTGTGAGTGTCACTATGTTAGTGAGCAGTTGGATAAGTCAATCAGATAGTATTCTCAAAGGTTTCTAAAGATGAGGGAAACTAAGCTTTTAATCACTCAGAGTCCCACCCTGATCGCCATTATGTTAGAGTGGCGATGAGGTGGCTAAATCGGATGGTATTCTAAAATTTAGCAAAGTAGTAAGGCCTACTGGAGGCTAGTGGAGTCGCCAGGTGGATTTTTAGTTGTTTTGAGGTATATGTGTATGGTCCACCACCAATAATATCAAAAACCAATCTAAAGGAGTTTTTGTGGTTTTTTCTGAGTTTTATGTGCAGCCTAGGATGTAAGAGTGTTATAAACCTGATTCATCACTTCGCTAAGATGGTGAAACAGAGAGTTTATACTAAATGATTCTAAAGGCTGATGGTCTGAGTTTAGGATTGAAGGACTAAAGAGTCTATAAGAGTTCGCTAGACTGTCATGAACTCAGTAAGTCCCACCGTGATCGCCATTATGTTAGTGAGCGGTGGGATAAGTCAATCAGCTAGTAATATCACAAAGTCTCTAAAGATGAGGGAAACCAAGTTTTTAATCACTCAGAGTCCCACCGTGATCGCCATTATGTTAGTGTGGCAATGAGGTGGCTAAATCGGATGGAATTCTAAAATTTGGCAAGGTAGTAAGGCCTACTGGAGGCTAGTGGAGTCGCCAGGTGGATTTTTATTTGTTTTGAGGTATATGTGTATGGTCCACCACCAGTACTTGACAAAAACCAATCTAAGGGAGTTTTTTGTGGTTTTTTCTGAGTTTTATGTGCAGCCTAGGATGTAAGAGTGTTATAAACCTGATTCATCACTTTGCTAAGATGGTGAAACAAAGAGTTTGCTAAATGATTCTGGGAAAACTGATGGATTTCGTTAAAAGTTGAGGGACTAGAGCCTATGAAAGTTTGTATTGTCATGCTCGATAAGTCCCAGCAGTCATGACCCATGTTGGGATCTAGTGCCTTGTTGATTGGCTGTTAAAAGTACGATGTAACATCAAGCTGACTTTGGAGCCCGAAGGACCCTGGCATGTGGACTCGAGAGGGCTCTCTCTATGTATGTATGAGTGTTAGTATGTTTATTGCATTCACGATATTAGGCTAGTTGTAAGTATGTTTTTTAGTTTTTGGTTTTTTTAGTTTTTAAGTTTGTGAGGGATAAAACTGATCAAATACATAAACTGGATAACAAGATGTAGATAAATTGGGCTATGGGGTCAAACAGGTCAAGGAAGCTAATGAGGTGATGATGTAAAGCTGCTGTGGGGCCGATTTGTTTCACGGTAGAAGGGATCTCGGATCTCTGGGCAAAATGGATTAAGTGGACAACAAGTTGGTGAAAGACCAGGGATTTCAAGTGTAACTAGTTAATAGCAGACAATAAACATGTAATAGCAAGCCATTAATCATGCTAAGTACAACTATAATCTAATTAACACATAGAAATCAAACATTCCAGCCATACATAGAGGTATAAGACCCTCTAACTTCGGGAAATGGCTATCAGACTTTGGGGAAAAAACATATAAGACAAACTAACAACTCATAAACTATGCCGGAACGCCTAAACATAGTCTCTAAGTCATTGCGCACTTGGACAAATAAGTTTTCATAGTTTTAGGCAAAGGGCTAGATCGGGACTAGGCCTCCTTGGTTCAACAAAATGATTAACAAATCAGTCAAAGAGAAATTTTTATGGACAGAACTATGGGCAGCTGATAGGTAGGTAGGGCAAACCATACATCCTACTCAACATACATGGAACTGATGAATAAAACTTAGCAACAATACCTTAGGTTACTGAAGAGAAGCTAAGAATTCTTTAGCATAACTAAGGGAGAAGAAAACATCAAGCTATGAAGATTAAGGGATTTTGAGGTGCCTCCATGGGCATGTCTCAAAATCAATCTTTACTGATCTATAGCAGCAAGAAATATGAATTATGAGTGAAAACTAGAAGACAAAACACATTAAGAAGCACTATACCATTCTACCATGTCAAGGAATCCATCAACAAGCCTTCACCATTCCTCAAAAGCATCCAAGAGGCAGTCCAAAAATCATAACTCAAGTGTATTCTTCAAAGCTCATATGACCAATGCATTAATTATTCTCTCAAGTTCAGCCTCCTGATTTACAATGAGAACCATGGAATAAATAGGCTTGAGGAAGGAAAACCTCATGAAGCAACTAGCTATCCCATTGGCCAAGTCAAAATATCTAAACTTGTCCTTGAGGCTTTGCAAAGCCCAAGGCACAAAATATCCCATAAAATATCTAAAAAACTGCTAAAAACGGAAATTATGTTGACTTTACATGATTTCCCAATGATAAAAATAGCTTAACGCACATTTGGGAAAAGCAGATTTTTGGAGTTCAAAAATTACAAAAATACTTCATATTTATGCCTGAAAAAGGTCCCCTGACTTGCTGGATGCAAATGGCAACCTTCCCGATGTCAGAATGAGGCTCATGATGGCTCGTTGGAAAGCTCTCTGTGTCTTCCTTCCGGCGCAAGTGGAATCACCTCAATCTGATCTCGGAAAGTCCCTCAAAACTGTACCTGTGCGCAAAAACCCAGAAAATAGCAGACTGCTGATATGGCGGGCAGAATGTGCAAAATGAGGCTGTTTTTCGCCAATTTGAGGGGGCGAATGATCTTCAAATTCCCTGAAAATCGCTGGAGAGCTGCTCATGGAATTATGGCATCCATCGGTATCATCCTCCTCCCTTGACGACTCATCAAACTGAAATGGCGCATTTATGAGTTTTTGGCCAAAAACCCAAAAAATGCCAAAAAACAAAAAGTTTCCGAAACATGCCCAAAATTGGCATGCCTGACCTTCAAGGGTCCATAGAAACATGCTCCGAAGCTGAGGCCAAAATATCAAGGGCTGATATGCTTTTTGCTTCCTTCCGTGCTAGGTGCCTCTCCTTCAATTTCTTCAATTTCTCTTGTGCCACCTTTAATTTTCGCCTGGCAAACTGATTTAGCTTCTGAAAGTGAAGAGTCCTCTTTCTCTGTAGCTCAAGATCCCTATTTTCCCTCTCAATTTTTAATTCCAAATGCTGGTTAGCTCTCTCAAGCCATGCTTCCTTGTTTTCCTCAATTTCCTGCTCAAAGAGGGCAGTGAGAGGAAAGGCTTCGAATTGAGCTTGTTCTTCTGCTCTCTGTTTCTCCAAGGCTCTTCTAAGCCCGATGGTTCTAGGCCTCTTTCGCCTAAGCTGGTCTTCCTCCTTTTCATCATCAAACTCGCCAATGAGCTCTTCAATTCTTACTTGCGCCTTTTCTGCCTCTTTCTTATACTTGATCGCCCTTGCCTCATGAATGGCTGCATGATACTTCATTTGTTTGTTTTCAACCTCCAAGAAGTGGTTGAAATTCCTCGCCCTTTGAAGATCTTCTTGTAACACCTCAATTTTCCCTTCTTTGTGAATGAGGAGGTTTTCAAGGAGGCGGGCCTCATTGTCACTATCATCACTTTGGATAGGGATAATAGCTAATTCACCTCCATGCTTTGCACTTTCTTCAATTTTACTTTTGCCTTTGAATGCCAATCTAGCGCTTTTTCTCCTTGGCAAGCTAGAAGTTGTCTTTTTGGGCAATTTCCTCTTTTTAGGAACAGTTTTGGTCACTGTCAAGGAGGCAGCTTCAGCTTGCTGTCCTTCCTCAACATCTGGTCCAGCTTGTGGCTCAAAAGGCGCTTCAATTGTTTGCTCAACCTGCTGCTCTTCAATTTATGTCTGCTGTTGTTCCTCTTCCTGTACTTGCTGCTGTTCATCAACCTGTAGCTGCTGCTGATCTTCAAACTCTGGCTGTTGCTGCTCACTAATCTCCAACTGCTGTTGTCCCTCAAAATCTGGCTGCTGCTGCTCACTGCCTTCTTTTTCTCCCTGTGGTTCACTGCCCTCTCCTTCTCCCTGTTGACTTGGCTGCCCAGTGGTCATCTTGAGTTTTTTAGGGGTAGGCCTACGAGACAAAGGCACTGGGCGATGGACAGGCTGAGTAGGAGATACATGAAGAGGAGGGACAATGGCGAAATCTGCATGGCTAATGAATGAATCCCATGAAACCCCTTTCTTCTCCAGCTGGTGTAAGAAGATAATCTTGATCAAGGAATGATGAAAGAGAGAAGGGATTTGCTGAGGTGGAGCCTTCTTTTGGACAGTAGTTGCCATTTTCTCTATGCTTTTGGACAAAAAGTATGGAAGGTTTAATTGCCTGCTTCTGGTAAAATGCATCAACAAGCGGACATGATAGGCAAAAATTTGGCTAAACCTCCCTTCACAAGTGAAATATCTCATTATGGCTTTCATCAGCGGAGCATAACTGTCAAGAAGATATGAGAAAGGGAAAATAGCAGTGATGGTTTCCCTATGTTCAGGTTTGATGAAAGGTTTATAATCCTCTAGATCAAGATGAGCTTGTTTAAACCACTTTTCACCATGATACGGGATCTTGGTAGCCTTGGATACATACCTCGGGAAGATTTTGAAGTCAAGACCCGCTAACTGGAAGTGTTTGTCCTTGAATCTCAAAGCGCACAAATGTGTAAGTGGCGAGAAACTCTTGACTTCTTCTATCCTCTGACAGAAATCAAGACAGCCTACTTCATGGAAATTGAAAAGCACTGATGGGTGAGCATTTATTTCTTCTATGGAGATAGGCTCATATCTCTTATGTGGACCGCTCTTGTGATCTCGCTTTGGAGGCATTCTGACTTTGACTAAACTTTGGAAGAGGCAAACTGCCTTCACTGTATGAAAAATGCTCTGCTAAATTGAAATTTGCCACTACACTGTTTGGACAGATATGGACCCTGTGGTTTTGAATAAAATGCAACAATGTTTCTTTGAATAAGCCACCTCTGCACTCATTAAAAACAACCTTTCAACTCTGGATGCACTTTAGCAAGGCAAACTTTTTAATATGGTACCCTGTGTAAAAACTCCTGTGTCAATTTCTTGTGCACAGTTTTGAAAAACTACTCCTGGTGAGTTTGTCAGAGGTCATATCAATCATAGCTACATCTCTGTCTTCAATATAAATCTGTAATCATCGACCACCTGTCCTTTAGAAGTAACCCTATTCACCTTCAGAAAATCTTTGTTAACAAATCTTCAACATGATACAATATGGTTTCTGGAAAAGGCAAACCCAAGTTAGATGTAAAATCAATGCACAGTGGTTTAGGAAACACACTCTCTGCTTGTGAGTTTAAGAGATCCACCAACACATCTATACCCCTGCCTCCAATGTTTAAAGTTTCAACCATCAACAACTCTGCCCTTTTAGAAAGTAGCTCTGCACCTTTGGAAAAACTCTGTTCAATCAATCTTCAGAATGATACAATATAATGCAAGGAAAAAGCAGACCTAGGTTCAAAGGTCAATACTACACCTGTACCTCTGTCTCAATGTTAAATGCAATCACCAACAACTCTGCCTTTTAGAAAGTGACTCTGCACCTTTGGAAACTCTTTGCTAACAATTCTTCACAGTAGTGACAAAATACAGTGAAACAGGGGGGCAGTTTGCTAAAAAGGTGTGCTTGTGAGAAAATGACAACAGTCACTCTGTTCTTGAAAACTCTGATGTCAATCAATACACCAAAACTCCTTGCTCAAGGAGGCCTTCAACATTAAAACCTCATCCTGTATAAGTGTGCCATCCTTTAACCATTTGTATCTCTAGCAAACCATCCTACATATGCCTAGACAGTAAAACATAGGGCTGGGGTAAAATGACAGAGATTTAGAAGACTATCAAGCTCTTAGACAGAGATTTTAGGAGTTTTCTCTTTCAAACAACAAAAATGTCAAAACTCCCTTACTGAGTGCACTTCACTGTTTTAGTAGTGTGGAAATGTTTGGATGACAGTGTGAAAGGTTTTTCTTCAGAATTAAGTCTGTATTTCTACCACGAAAGTCTCCTTTTAATTAAAACACAGCCCTTCACAAGACAACCTCTGCCCTGATCGATTTGAAAATGAAACAAACTGGTTCTCAACCATGAAACCCCGTATTATCATAATGCAATTACCTCATCTCACTGTGTAGAAAAGACTGCTTTTGCCTTTAACTAAAATGACAAAGTCTGGGGTTTTTTAAAACTTCTTGTCATCCATCAAAACCTTGTAATCAATGGGGAATGTGTAAAAATACCTCTAATTTTGATGAACACCTGTTTGAAGGGCTGAAAGAAACGCTGGACACTTTGGACAGCTGCGCGGTACCCTCTGGAGAAAACCCGTCGCGCAGAAGGTGCTTGTCGGGTCGGCCTGTCGTGTGGTCGGGCGGCCTTGTACAAGCACATCGCGCCAACGTACAGGCACGTCGCGCCGACAAAGGGCCCTGTGTAAATTTCCGCCCAGGCACGTCGCTCTGTGCAAAAGACGTGCCACTGTGTTATTTCGACCCGATTTCTTCTTGTTTGATGCTGTGGAGGCACAGGGGTGGATTTAGTTTTGAAATTGACAATACTTCCCCCTATTTGATGTCAATTTAAAACAAATTTCCAACGTTCATTTCCTTGGAAAAGGAACGTTGGTGCTCAACCCTGTTTTGTTTTAAAACAGTGGGTTTTGTCCTTTTAAATATGTGAACCCGAACACGACCTTGACCCCCGAACTTTAAACTTTGACAAACAATTCAACCAACTCCACCATTTCAGCTACGGTGTTTTAATAACACAAGTAGTTTGTCAATTTGCTCTGACAACTCTTGGTCTTCTGACTGCTTTCTCCAATCTTTAAATACAAAAGGTGCCAAGTTTACTGACCTAACTTGGATTTGGCTATGGTTTCCCAATTTCAAAAAGCGCCTCCTTTTTGTTTTAAATAAATTCCTGCCTGAAGGTACCTTACTCATGATATATCTGTCTCTTGAATGGTGAGAGAGATGCATTTTCCCCAAACTCAAAAACTGACAATTTATCAAACTACCTCTTTGTCTATTAATAGCATTGTATACCTTGGCGATTGTTGTGTTGTTCTATATGAGATGGCCTGTGTTCTTCCGATGGGTTTGATAATTGCTACTTCCAGGTGATTTACAAGCTTTTCTCTGGACTGTAAGCGCACTCTTTTGATGGCATGTTTTCACACTAGACTTCTCTGTTCACTCAGAAAGGATTTCTTTAGACTTCTGGGCAGGTGATCATGGAATGCCTTTAACCATTTTTTAGAGCAACTGCTCCTTTTGGCATCAATAGCATACAATATGTTCAATATCTTCTTTTTTCCTCCACAGGTACTGTCTGACAGACAGTTCTTTGAAAAGGGAAAACAATACCTTTGCCTCATAAACATTAACACTTACCTGTGCAATGACTTCTTATTCAATTTCTTTGTATCCTTCCATTGTATTTTATATCAATCAGTTTCAGCAACTTGCAATGGCTTTGGCCATCTACTCATGCATGGAGGAGGCTCTTCATCAGGTAAGGTATCCGAAGGCTTTTTGACCACTATGTTTGACACAGCCTTTCTCTGAATGTGGTGGTAAGTAAACCATTTGAACAACATCAATCTTGGCATCACTACTTGCAAGTATCACTGTATTTCAGAAGAAACCCTAGCCACAGTGACACTGTTCTAAGGGTGACTGAGATATTTATCATTTGGCTTGTTCATCTCATGACCTGTTACTTGACAAAAAATCTTTGTGACTATGAAGGTCAGTGCTTTTTGAAAAACCAAGGGCTTTCCTTCTGCCTGTGTAATGGCATTGGTTAACAACATCTATTCCATTTGATCTTGGACAAAACAGGCTTCTTATGATTGGGATGTTTACTGATGACAGGCCTTCTAAAGCTTCAACAATTCACATGATTTGCAAGTTTGAAATGAGCTCCTTTATCAGACCAAACTCCCCTTTCCTTTGAGCTAGCATATTTCCACTATATTCCTGTTATGATCATCAGTCATATTCATAAAACCTGGAGTCCCTGTTTCATTTGTTTCAGTTCAAGTCAAACCTGGACTTTTGCAATCTTCTAAGTCAATACTGGCCCGCGCCCTCTGCTTATGGATGAAGGAGGCGCCCTAACCCTCTGCTTGTAAATGAAGGAGGTTATGGGCCTTGACAATTTACCAGTTTGCTGAGACAGTGGTGACCTTTTCTTACTGTGATTTTCATGCTGGAAAGAGCTGTAAATTCCAGATGAGTAGCTTTCTGTTTTGCAGACATATCTAAAGGCTCAAGTTACATTTAGAAGCAGCTGTTCCTCTAACTGTAAACTCAAACATTTACTCCATGAGATGAAATATATTTCCTACCTTTGTAGAACCATAGAACACTGTGAAAAACTTAATAGTCAGCTTGAGATTGGGTTTTATGCAGTGCTGAGATCTAGGGGGTGTGAGTGGCGCGACTTAGGGCTGTTTGTCAATTTCATTTGCAAAGTAAGAGGTCAGTCATGGTAGGCCTGTTGCAGATGGAGGCTTTTTGGCTTTTTGGTGATTGCCAAGGGTGAAATGTCCTAAAGCGCCACTTCCTAACATAGGGGAGACTTTTGAAATAGATGTGGATTTGCCTTTTATAGCTGATGGGCATATCAAGAAGGCTGAAGCTAGATAGGATAGTGACAATGAGGTTTTGATTTCGCCAGGGGTGGACTGAATAGGTAGAAGGGCGAAAAAAGTTTTGGGAGGGTTTTCTGGATGACATATTGACATAAGGAAATCAGTTTCTAGAAAACTCAGCTGAAGATATAGTCATCACTAACATGTAAAAAATATTGATGGCTAACAGGGCCCAAATTGGAATTTGTCATTCCAAATTTCATCCGATGCCTCAGACACAACAATTGGAGCAGTACTTGGGCAGGAGGAAGACAAAAATCCATATGCAATTTACTACATTAGCAAAAATCTGACCCCTGCTGAATTAAACTATACTGTGACTGAGAAAGAATTTCTAGCTGTAGTTCATGCTATAAATAAATTTAGACATTACATAACTGAGTATCCTGTAGTGCTTTACACATATCACTCTGCCATTAAGTTTTTAGCAAATAAACCTGTTACAAATGGAAGAGTGACTAGATGGTTGATTTTATTGCAGGAATTTGATATCACGATCAAAGATCGATCGAGCAAAGAGAACCCTGTAGCTGACTTTCTGTCCAGAATGCCAAAGCCAACAGATGTAGAAGCAGTTGAAGACCACTTTCCGGATGAACATCTCTTCGCTGTTACTACCAGGACACCATGGTATGCTGATATAGCAAATTATTTGGCAATAGGTAAATTACCTAAACATATATCCCTTAATGAACGGAAGCAAATAATACACCGTAGCACCTGTTTTTCTTGGATTAGTGGCCACTTATTTCATACAGGTGCAGATATGCAAATAAGAAGATGCGTTAGGGAGGATGAGGTATATGATATTTTGAAAGCATGCCATGATGGATAGTGTGGCGGTCACTTTGCAGACCGTAGAACAGCCCATAAAGTTTTACGAACAGGATATTATTGGCCTACTATCTTTAGAGACGCTAAAAACTTTGTGCAGACCTGTGATAGCTGTCAAAGGGCAGGTCGCCCTGGGCAGTCTGATGAAATGCCCTTGAACCCTCAACTAGTGATTGAACCTTTTGAACATTGGGCCCTTGACTTCGTTGGTCCTATTAGCCCTCCATCCAACCAGAAAACATATATCCTAGTTTCCACTGAATATGTTACTAAATGGGTTGAAGCAGAGCCTCTTTCAAAGGCTACAGAGGATTCCGTAATACAGTTCATTTTCCAGATTTTTGTGCACTATGGCCTCCCAAGAGACATAATCACAGATGGAGGACCACAGTTTGTAGGTAACAAATTAGCTGAAACATTGCGAAATTATCATATTCAGCATAAAATTACAACGCCATACCACCCACAGGCCAACGGCCAAGTCAAAAGTACGAACAAAGTAATCGAATCTATTTTGACAAAAACCGTTGCTTCACATAGACGAGATTGGGCCTATAGACTACCAGAAGAATTGTGGGCGTATCGGACAACATGGAGACCTACCACAAGATATTCACCATACCAGTTGGTATTTGGAAAAGAAACCATTTTTCCTATCGAATTTGAAATTCAAACATTAAGAACAGCTCAAAAGGTGGGTTTGAATTTAGATGAAGCCCAGGCAAAAAGACTGCAGCAACTTAATGAATTGGATGAAATTAGGCTCTCTACTCTCCAGCACACGGCATTAATTCAGCAACAGAGAGAAAAATGGCATGACACCCACATCAAAGAAAAGATCTTCCACGAAGGAGATTGGGCACTCCTATATGATTCTCGGTTTCAGGATTTCCCCGGAAAGCTCCATACAAGGTGGCTTGGACCCTACGAAATTCAGAAAGTCCATGATAACGGCACTCTCACACTAGTCACCATTGACGGATCTGGGCATTCCTTTAAGGTAAACGGCCATTGAGTTTGATTATATCACAAGCCGCTTACCCACGAATCCTTTTACCAGCAGTTACGGGAAGATTCCACCCTGGAAATTCTTGCAGAAGGGGAGAATTCCTCCCCGCCACCAGTTTGATTATTCACTTCTTTTCAATTTTGTACATAAAGCATTTCTTTCTTGTTTTTTGCTTGTTGTTTTAGGCAATTAATTTTTTTCTGTTAATACTTCTTTATTTCTTTATCGTTTGAATTTGGTTTCTTTAAAATACGAAAACAATAAGAACAAAAAAAAAAATTGTGTTTTACGCGTTGCTGTTCCTTTCTAACGGAACAGCACTTCTGTTGTTCCTTTCGAAAGGAACAGTAGTTTCGCAGTGTGTTTTTGTTGTTCCTTTCCAAAGGAACAGCACTTTCGCAGAGTATTTTTCTGTTGTTCCTTTTGAAAGGAACATCAGTTTCGCGCAATGTTTTTGTTGTTCCTTTCTAAAGGAACAACATTTCCACAGAACATTTTTTTTTGTTCCTTTTGAAAGGAACAACAGTTTCGCAGATTGTTTTTGCTGTTCCTTTTAAGGAACGGCACTTTTTCGAATGATTGTTTTTTTTTTGTTTTTTTTTAATTTGTGATCATTTTTTTCAAGGCAAAAATATCATAAACAATCATACAAATTAAGGATTATTGCAATCAGCAAATCAAAAGAAATCGTCATCTTTAAGGGAATTGCCTAGTAATAAAAAGAGGAAAGGGGCATGAACAATAACATAACATTGCTATTTTGCTACTATTTAATTAATCTGATCGATTATTTTTATCATGGTTGGTTCTTTCCCATAGCTTTCTTTGATATTTATTTTTGAAATGGAAATAAGGGTCTATTTTTCTCTATTGAGATGTTCAGACTTCTTCCACCATTCCTACTCTTAAGGAGTGTTGAGCCATCCCTTATGAATAACTGAGGAAAAGTGATGTTTGAAAAAAAAATATTGACATATTTAATGTTTTTGCAAATGGAGGATAGTGGGTCTCATTAAGAGCCAGCGTGCCGTGATCATAGAGAAGACAGTGAAGTGGCATTCCCATTATGGCCACCAAACCAGGGAAATGGTCCAAAAGACAATTGAAAAAGTCCTTGGAACAGGAGGTCTCATCACGAGCCGGCCTGCCCACTTTTCACTTCCTCTCGGTGAATGGCATTGTGACTTATCTGGTCACCAAGCGAGCACAATGGCCTTCGTCTTCATATTCAATACAAAAATACAAAGAAAGAAAAAGAAGCACTTCCTCAAGTATGCATAAAGGACAATGGTTCCATGGGTTACAAAAAAACTCTGTCAAGGTTATGGACACCTGTGGGAAACAGAGCTCTGTTGATGGTATTGAAGTCATATTTATACACATCAATATTTACTTAACCCTTTTTCCTATATCTTTATTGAATATCAAATGAAAAGCATGAATTCCCTATTTCTAATTTCGAACCTATTACACATGAAAATTATTATAAATCGATCATATTAATTTAATATGGTATATAATGCAATTGTATTCATTTCAACCATATGTTGTCCCTTCGCCTCGTATTTGAATTATTACAACGCGATTTCCTCATTATTACCGATTTATCTTATGCATTAATTTCAGTAATCGCTTAATTTGATTGATTGTATCATAATTGCGCCTATTTTTTCACTGCTGTCCTATTGCTGTGCCACACATGCCACCCTTAATCGACGGTCGAGGATGACCTATCATTCGTTGTGGGGGGCAGATGTCTGCATGTAGATGAAATCTCCAAGATTTCTTTACCTGTATCTCCGTAGCCGATTCCTATGAATTAAAACCCCCGCATTTTCAGAAATAGTAAGTTTCAATGAACTGTGTTGTTCCATTGAAATTACTGTGTGTTGTGAAGAATTAACAGAGGCAAAAATATGGGAGGACACCCAATTCGCAGCGAACCGCAGGTGTTGATCGTCTCTGATGTTGCACAAGCAATCTTAGAAAGACTAGGGTGGATTACATACTTCATGAGAATGAAGCAACCCCATGAAGTAGTGGCCACCGAATTCTTGTTAAACTTACAGGAAGGATCCTCCACAGTCAGAGGAAGGCAGATAGCTGTGACCGATGAGATCATTGCAGAGGTGTCCAGCATTCCCGCGCAAGGAACTGTTTGGACTCAGAAGAAGATCAGGATTCGTGAAGCCATAAAAAATTTTCAAGATGACGGACGGCCGCTAGTCGTCAAAGGTAGAGGAGTCCACCCAGCATCATTAGGCGAACCATGGACAAAATTGGCCAGGATCGTGCAGGCCTACATAACATGCGACGGTAGAAAAGATGTGGTAAGACCTCGCCACCTTAAGTTCCTAGCTGTGCTAAAATAGAAATGTACTATTAATCTGCTTGCATTCTTAAACTCTTTATTGCATGATATTGCTCGTGGAATTAGAAAAGCCCAGCATGCAGATATGGTGGTCAGCCACCATTGTTTGATTTGACTGATAGTAAGTTATAGCCTCGCCCAGCAACAGACCAGCTGGGAAGAATTTATTGAAGGAGGATTGGGACTGCCTGCTCAAGACAAAAAAGGATGGCCGAATTAATAGCGGGGCCTTCCACTCACAGAAAATCCCTTCGATTGAAACGAAGCAAGAAGACAATGGAGGAACTCCCGGGCAGCAGTAACCAGCCCTAAGAATTGAACAGCTCAGATGAAGAGGAACAGCCTCCACAATTGGAAGGAGCAAGTCCTCGTACTGAGGAAGAAGAGGAATTGGAGGGGCAAATTTGGTACTTAGACGAGGAGGAAGTTAGTCACCATACCAGTAGCGAAAAACAACCAAGTGCAGAGGAAGAAGTTCATTACTCGGATGAGGAAGAGGCAAGTTACCATACTGATGGCGAAGAGCAACCCAAAGAAGGGGAAATACGTTATTCGGATGAAGAGGAGATTGAGGGAGATTCAGAGGAAGAAGAAGTTGAAGGAGAAATTCGATATTCAAATGAGGAGGAAAGAAGTTATCACACCTGTGATGAGAGTGAAGGTAATCTTAGCAGCAATAAGGATGAAACAGAGTCCACTGAAAATGTTAATGTGAGCTCTTTACACGAAGACCAAATGGCCCAGATTTTGGCCAACATGAGCAATTACACACGGCCTCATATCCCTTTGGACCCCAAAAGTGACATTAATCAAATGCTAGAATACTCTGCCATTGATAAAGGTATAACTGATGAAACCGCAAACCCTAGCGAAGCTAGGGTTGCTTCTCCTGAGAGGCATGAGCAGGAAAATGAACACATTGAGCCAACATCTCGACCTGGAAGCCCCCAGGAAACTGCAGAGTCAACTGAGCAAAGGATTCTTGAGGAACCTAGCCAAGAGCATGAGAGCATGGAAGAAGAACCCCAATATGAGGAGCAAGAAGAAGATTTCACTAATGGCACGGCTCAAAACCCTATTGAGAAAATAGGGTTGGATGAACAAGTTGTTGTCCCTTTAAGAAAAAAGAAGAAAACAACTGAAGTCGACAAGCTTCGCAGAAAGAGGAAAAAGCTTCATATACTGATAGAGCAGCTCAGGCAAACCATTAGGGTCTTAAGAATGAATCAGACACCTAAGCGAACCCCTAAAAGAAGAAACATTGTCATTAAACGAAGATCAAAAAGAAGAAGGGTAACCGCTAATAGAAACCCTCAAATAGAAGAAGAAACCATACCTGAGCCTAACTATGAGGATGTGGAGCAGCAAACGGCTGTCCCAACACCTGTTGTTCCAGAAGAACCTGTGCTAAGCGAAAACATCCAATCTAGCAGTCAGCAAAGCTTTAGTGATCCAGCATTAGTTAGACTGCAAGAAGAATTTGTACAGGCCCGAATCGAGAGACAAAAGTTGGAGGAAGATATTGTCCGAAGGAAGAGATATCAAGAATTGCAGCAACAGATGAAAATTATTCATGAGGCAGAAGCTGAAGCTCATGAAAAACATCGAGAGGCAGAGATAAAAGCTGACAAGGTAAGCAACCAATTAAAACTAGCACGAAATCAAATGGACACTCTCTGCTCCTTGTATACTGATGTCTTAGCTTGTAGGTGCCCTGCCAAAAACTATGCTTTATTTCTGTTAGAAAGATATTTGCAATTAAAAATCAAGGCAGTTAGGGCTGGAAAATCAATAGAGCTAAGAACCATAAACGACCTGATATCATGCTGCAAGCTTTACGGGGACAAAGTACAGCGCCTGTTGTGTGAGTTTTATTTGCATAATTTAATTCTTGAAAATGACTGTGAATCAAAACCTAGCCCTTTCATTGGAGATGTACAGTTTCAAGCATTCATTTCTTTTGCCATAAATCAATTAAAGTGGCTTAAAGCCTACAATGCCTTTCAAAGGCAGGAAAATGAATTGGATCTATGGGTCAGAAGTGAACCTCAAAACCCATTTCAACTTTGGGCCAATCAGAAACGTTTAATGACAAAGAAAGGCGTTACCCAAGCTCTGGGGCCTGTTCATAAGTCAATAATTTTGAAAGGAACAGACTATTTCTCATATATTAGGGACCAGGCTTATGTAGCAGCGAAGATCCGGTGGAAGACCTCGAGTCAAAATGTACAAAATAGGGAGCCACACAACTATAGGAATTTTGGGCTAGCTGCAGACCGTTTCAATTCCTATAGCCATCTTGTTTTGAAAGAAGGACCATTTTGGTTAGGGTGTAGGTTTCACAGCCCCATTACTTGGTACCCTGCTTTGGATTACAAAACTATTTATGAGCTTCCCGAGGGACAGACAGAACATATTCTCGAAGAGTTAGCTGCACATCATGGTTTTAGGCCTTTCAATGACAAACCTTCTCCAGCTTACTCTTTGACTGCTCTCCATGTAAATTATAGTTTTCATGAGGGCATGAAAAAGGTTAAGCAGGGGGGTATGTTGGGCAGTGAAAGAGGTATGAAATTCTTATGTGTTTGTTCATTCTTTCACCATATATATACTTCTGTTTGTCTTGAAAAGGTAATTTATCATAATAATTGCAGTTAATTTGGAAAGGTTTATTATGAGCTCAAAAAGATGACTAAAGACTGTTTTTATTCCCAAAACAGGAATTCGAAGAGGTGAGCTCTTGTATCAAAGACGTGGCTGAGAACAATCTGACTTCTACTCCATTCGTGAAGAATCATAGTCAGCTGAAGCCAAGAAGATCTGAACAGATTGTCTGAAAAGGGTAAGAAACAGCTCGGCCTTGAACAAAGAAAACAGAACAGTGATCAAACAAGGGAGGTACGAATCCCTCAGGATCGGAAGATCCTGAGGGATCTCTGTGCAAACTAATCACATTTCCTAATTTGTCCATCCAAGGATCAATATAAAGGCACGATCTTTAGTGACGGAGGGGGAGAGTTATTTCTTTTGTAAACGAAGCTTTTGTTAATAGACATTTATTCCTTTAAATGATTATTGACTCTCTGTCGTGAGAGAACGTTGTTTGTAATGATTTTGGATTAATATAAAAATACAGGTTTTATCTATTCTTTAGAGTTTTGAGTTAAGCCCAGCAGTACTTCAGTGGCGCTAAGGGCCCGGTTCTGGTGGATTACTATGTTGTTGTATCATTAATCTTGGTTTGTTAATGCGTGAAGTGTGTTAATACTTATTTTCATTACAGAATTGTTTTACTGATTGGAAAAGCAAGTGCAGAGCTATTGTTGTTTTATTCTTTATTGCAATTCCATTTATCGATTAAGTTGTCTTGTCCGGATTTGTTGTTCTGTAATTACAGTGAGTTGTTGTTCCATTTATTTACGGCTTGTTGTTAGATTACAATTAGACTGTCGATAGGCTTGAGTTTAATTACTTGAATTGTTGTAGAATTGTAGTTGCTGTTTCTTTCAAGTTGTTGTTCCTTTCCTAGATTTCATTTCCTTTAAAGTGTTTTAATTGAATCTTTTGTTTCACTTGCTCTAAGATCTCTGAACTGTAGAGGACAAAGGTATCTACTCCAAGTCCCCAGATTTGGCCATCTTACATCAATTTCTAGGGGAAAGAGTTACTGCTACTGCATCCCTGATTGATGTCCAGCAAGATTATTGTAGTGTAGCCTTTACATTCCTGTCATTGTAATTAGGTTCCTTTCCAAGCATTTATTACTTTTGTATTTGATTTTCTGTGCTACATCCTCACAAGCATTACTCTTAGACAATTGCAGCCTCAGACAAAGTACACTCTTGGAATAAAAAGACGCTCCTGGATTGATGATTAATGTAGGCTAATCAGGTGTTCAAAAGATACCTTTTTATGGTCCAACACCTAGTAAACCACTTACCCCAGTGAAGGAGTTGGCATGTTTTCACAACTTGATATAGTTGGATACTTTGATGGCGAGTGTTATTTATTTGTGTGTCCATGATCTGATCAGTTGTGGCTTGTTCCATGCCATGTGGGTTTAACTCTGTTGGTGTGAGTTTTTCTGTAATGTCCGATATATCCAACAATGGTGGAAAGTAGGGTCCAAGTTGGTTCACATTGAACACTAGGTGCAGAACAAGGAATGGCAGAATACTGAGATCGAAGGAATTATCCCCTATCTCCTTATTGATGATGTATGGCCCATATCAGAGTGGACTAAGCTTGTGGTGGGGCCCAACAAGGCTATCTTTCTGCAAATTCATCCAAACTTTGTCGCCTAACTAGAACTTGTGTGGCACCCGATCTTGATCATGTTGTTGCTTGTACTTAGCATTGGCTATGTATAATATTTCATGGACTTGTTGGAATGTGTAGAATTTCCTCAATGAATTTTTTCACCTTGTTGGCTTCAAACTGTACATGATCTGATTCTTCCTGAGTAGTTGTAAATGGTATGGCCACATCAATGGGACATAGTGGCTAGAATCCCAAGCCCACATAAAAGGGGTTGTGGCCAGTTGAACTATGGAGAGCCTGCTTAGAGCTGCGTTGGACATAGGGTATAATTTTATCCCATGTGTGTGTATTCTTCAAGTTGTACATGCACAAAATGTGTATGATCATCCTCTTGATGACCTATGTTTGGTCATCAATTTGGGGGTGGAAAGTTGTGGACTTAGTGAGCTTGGTGTCCATCATTGACCAGGGACTTGACCAAAATGTACTGAGGAACCTACTATCCCGATCTGGGATAATGGAATTTGGGATTCAAAAGTATACCTACACTCATTCAAAGAAGAGTTTAGTAGTGGCTTCTGTTGTGATATTCTTCTTGAAGCCTGCCATAATTTTAGACAACCTGTCGACAACCACAAAAAAGCATCCATTTCCATGCTTAGTAAAAGGAAATCCTAATATGTAATCCATGGAGATGGATTCCCAAGGTCGAATAGGAGCATGTAGCGGAGTATATATGATTTTCTTCCTGATGGTTAGTTTGGAAATGGCGCAAGCAGTGCAAGATCTAATGTACTTCCTAACATCATGTCTAGGGTTCAACCAATAAAAATACTTTTGTAGTACTTCCATTTTTTTCTCGGACCTGAAATGTCCAACAAACCTACTGTATTGCGCTTCCCAAATCATCTTGGCATTCTCACTTGAATGAACACAAAGGTGCTCGAGGTGGCATAACAGTGCATCCTGGACGTAAAAATTTGGAACTTGCTTACCCTCCATGAGTGTGTGGCATGTGTTGTCAAATTCTGGATAACTTTTGTAGAGATGCAGCCAATCTGAAGTCTCATGCACACAAGAGTTAAGGCTAGTGGTTAGAGCCATGATCAACGATCGACTAATGCAATCTGCAACATTATTCGTGTTGCCCTTATTATACTTGATGTTGAAATGGAACTGTTGTAGGTATGTGGACCATTTTTTATGGACATCATTCTGCAACTTCCCTTGTGTCTGTATGAACTATAGGGGTTGATGATCTATGTGGATGATTGTTTCCTTACCCAAAATGTAATGCTTCCATTTTCAGCAGACATGCACAATGGAATACATTTATTTATCATAGGCAGGATACTTTGAGGTTGTGTTTGAAAGTGTCTCACTATGTTATGCCCCTGGATGCCCCTACTGAGTAAGTACTGCCCCAATAGCATAGTCAAAGGCATTTGTCTCGATCTCAAATTGTTGTTACAAGTCTGGTAATGTAAGCACTCGTGCAGAGCAGAGGCGATGCTTCAACTCTGTGAACACCTTTTGTTAAGATTCATACCAAAATAATTTTTATTTCACTCCTCCCTTACTGACTTGACTCAAAGGCCAAGTGATATGAGAGAATCCAAGCACGAACCTGCAGTATAAATTGGAAAGACCCAGAAAGCTACAGAGCTCTATTAGAGTGGTTGGGGTTGACCAATCTCAAATGGCCTAGATCTTGGCTGGTTCCACATGCAACCCCCACTTGTCAATAATGTATCCCAGATATTGAACTCAGGTCATGCCAAACGTGAATTTCTCCAAATTTTCACACAACTTGTGTTTCCACATAGTTTTAAGGACCTATCGAATGTGGTGGAGGTGCTTTTCTCACCTTTGGCTGAAGATCAGGATGTCATCCAAATACATCACCATGAATGAGTTGGTGAATGGTCACAAGATGTCTTCCATCAGCCTCATGAAGGTATCGGGAGCATTCTTCATCCCGAAAGGCATGACCAACCATTCAAAATTTCCCTCCTTTTCTTTGAAGGTAGTCTTCCACACATAAGAGGGTTCGATTGGCACTTGGTGATACCCGAAATTCAAGTCGATCTTGCTAAAATATTTGGCCAACTTGATTTGGTCCATAAGGTCATCAATCTACGGGATCAAATACCTATTCCAGACAGTGGTCTTGTTCAACGCACGATAGTCAATACAAATTCTCCAAGTCCCATCCTTCTTCTGCACCAACATGATCGGGCTCCCACAGGGTGATGAACTCGGCCGGATGTGAGCTTTCTGTAGTAGATCCTAAATCTACCTCTCGATTTCGTCATTCTCCAGAACAAAGCACCGCTACATCGGTCCATTGGGTAACAATGTGCTTGGGGTAAAATCGATGGAGTGCTTGACCTGACAATGCATTGGTGCCCCTGCAGGTGAGGTGAATATGTCCTCGTACTCCTCTATGACCTTTTCCATCTGTTTTTTCCATGCGGAGGAGCCATGTCTAGAGGTCATGCCTATAGTATTCTTCTTTCCCTGAGGGAAAATCATCAAGAAAAAAAAAATCTTGGCTTTGGAAATGAGCTTACTACATTGGTTTAATGTTATCAAAGAGATGGTTCTAGGCAGTGCTACCTCCGGTATTGTGTACCAAATATTTCCCAAAGTAACAATAATAACACGAGGCCTAAACTCATACAAAACATGTCGCTTCCACAAGTATGGTTGGACTAATAATACACCACAAACATAAAGAGGAGAAATATCACATAATACCTCTTCCGTGAAGGGCTTGATGTTGTAAGGAAGGTGAGACTCCAGACTGATGCAAAGATCTTGTCCTTGGTGAAGCCACCTAATGGTGTACGGCTATGGGCGTGTTGTGGTCGGCAAGCCCAACTGCTTCACGACCTCTATTGAAATCAGGTTCTTTTGGCTCCCACTATCAACAATGAATTGGAGTGGGGAACCATTCACCCACATCTGGGAGTGGAAAAAGCATGCCCCCTCCTCTGAATCTTCGTGTTCCTCTATTTGGATATTGGTGGTGGAAATAGTGACGTTGGGCTCCGCATCGATAATCTATTTCCCTTTTTCATTCCCATTGTTGGGTTCTAACTCAGACTTCGAACATGCATCTAATTCAAAATAATTCAACTCTGCCACCAATGACTACTTGGCCCAACACTCAATTGTGTTGTGAGTGGAACTCTTATGGACCTCACACCACATTCCTGTGTCCTTTTCTGGATTTTTGGTGTTTTCCTTCACTTGCCGCTTTGGCAAGTTTTCCTGGCCACCCCACCTTGGCTTTGTCCTTTTCTATTTGGTTTTGTGGTGCCTTTCTCTTGCTTCTGATTCGCAGATCCAAAGTCTTGCTTCTTGTATTTTAATTTCTTCTCAATATTGGCAACATACCAATATGCTGCACCAAGTGAGGAGATGTCGAGGAACTCTAATTCCTCCTGAATTTATCTATTCATACAACAACATTATTTCAATGCTAAAAGTTTCTCTGAATCTTTGATACCCAACTTTGTACAAAGGGCATGGAACAGGTTCATCAGCTCATGCACATCTTGATCGCTTAGATTCCATAGCATAGTCCATTGTATGTACTTGTCCTCATAGTTTCCCATGGGATAATATTTTTCTTTGATGGCATATCGGAAATAATTCCAAGTGTTTCTGGCTGAGAATAGGGAGTTTTCCCTCTCATCCTTTTTCTCACAGTAGGTTTCCCACTAGTTCTTGACATGGGGGGCAGCTTTCAGGAGTGAAAAGGTAATAATTTCCCACTTGGAAAATTCATGAACTAAGAAATATCCTTCTAATAGATTCAACCATCCATCTACAACATATTCATCTATTTGGCCCTCAAATATGGGAATTTCAAAGATTACTTGTGCCTTAAAAGGAGTGGTGCCTCCAGAGTGGTTGTTGGATGAAGGTGCATTATCGGTGGGTAACCTTTGAAGGATCTAAGAAACGTTATCCATCATTGCGTTCCTTTGTTTCTCGAGGGCCTCCTCAAGAAATATTTTGATAGGATCTCCTGCTCCCTCTTCTTTTTTTCTTCTGCCATGGGAGGCCATCAGGGTTTTCAAAGCTAATCTTGCAAAGGTTCAACCAGATTGAACCCTAACTCCTTATATCCTCACCTCGTTGGAGACATGCAAAGAAAAATAAATAAATAGAAAACTGCTCTGATACCACTGAACTGGACTTATGTAGGGATGCAATAAAATACAAAAATAAACATAAACACAGAGATGCAACAGGAATAACACTTCATTTAATTAATATCAAATACTGAAAAATGCCTACAGACAGAATGGAAAATAAGTCAGCTTAGGCGATGGTAGCTTATGTCTGAGAATAGATATGGCGATTACATGCCTCTGAACTGTGTTAAATTGAGGCTCAAGGGATTTTTCATTATTTAAAAACATTGGAAAACCCTAAACATCCAAAAACCTAACTTTATGAAATTAAGCACCAAAAATATGGGCCCTATTTGGGTAAATTGGTACATCAACTTCCTCAGGACGAAACTTTGGCATACAATCTTCGTTTGACATGCACAATACCTTATTAGAGATATATATCCAAGGAATACAACTTTTTTTTGAACAACATCAATCATAAAGGAATATTGGTCCGTTTTTCCCAAAATACGTTGTTTAGGGCCTCAAAACGGCTTCGGAAGTTCAGTACACAAAAAACTACCAAAAATAGTAAATTGTCCTACAATTAAGGAAACTGAAAGACTGAGAGAAACAACGGTGGGGTCCTATTGGAATATTTTTGTGGCCACCAATATCCACTTGGATCAATCCTCCCCCCTTAGGAAGCAATGGTCCCCATTGCATTAGGTTCCTGCATGAGATGAGGAAATTTCTATTGAATCTTCTTCCTGGTGAACCACTTGCCCTAGTGAAGGAGTTTGCCTGCTTTGACAACTTTATATAGCTCGATAATTTGTTGGTGAGTGTTCTTGATCTATGTTTCTGTGGTCTAATCAGTTTTTGTGTGTTCCATTTATTCTGGGTTTAACTCTGTTGGTGTGAGTTGTTTGGCAATGTCAGATATGTCCAACAATGGTGGAATCTGGGGTCGAAGGAAAACCTCATTGAACATTGGGTGCAGACCAAGGAATGATGGAATAATGAGCTTGAAGGAATTATCCCCTACCTCCTTAGTGATGGTGTATAGCCCATATCGAAGCGGATGAATCTTGTGGTGGGGCCCAACGAGGCCCTCTTTCTTCAAATGTTTCCAAACTTTGTCACCCGCCTGGAACTTGTGTGGCACCCAATGTTGATCATGTCATTTCTTGCGCTTAGCTAAATCTACCTGAGTAGCGATAAATTGTATGGCCACATTAATGGGACATAGTGGCTAGAATCCCAAGCCCACCTGAAAGCGGTTGTGGCTAGTTGAGTTGTGGAGAGCCCGGTTGCAGTTGTGTTGGACATAGGGGAGGCTTTCATCCCATGTGCGTGGATGCTTCGAGTTGTACATGCACATAATATGTATGAGCATCTTGTTGATGACCTTTGTTTTTCCATCAATTTGGGGGTGGAAAGTTGTGGAGTTAGTGAGCTTGGTGTCCAGCATTGACTAGAGACTTGACCAAAATTTACTAAGGAACCTGCTATCCCAATATAAGTTAATGGACTGTGGGATCCCAAAGTGTACCCACACTCATTCAAAGAATAGTTTAGTAGTGGCTTCTGTTGTGATATTCTTCTTACAGGTCGCAATAATGGCCATTTTAGATAATCTGTCGAAGACCAAACAAAGGCAGTCATTACCATGCTTGGTAGAAGGAAGGCTTGCCATGTAATACCTGGATATGGATTCCCAAGGTCAAATAGGGGTAGGAAGAAAAGTATATAGACTTTTCTTCTTAATGGTCAATTTGGAAATGGCACAAGAAGGGCAAGATCTAATGTAGTTCCCAACATCATGTCGAAGGTTTAGCCAGTAGAAGTACTTATGTAGTACTTCCATTATTTTATCGACCCAAAAATTTCCATTGACTCGACTTTAGTGCTCTTCCCAAATCATCTTGGAATGCTCACTTGAAGTAACACAGATGTGTCATAGGTGGCATAAACATGCATCCTAAAAGGGAAAATTTGGAACTTTCTTACCCTCGCTGAGTGTCTAGTATATGTTTCCAAATTTTAGATCACTTTTGTAGAGATGTGTCCAACCCTAAGTCTCACGGCCATAAGAGTTAAGCACAGTGGTTAGTGCCATGATTAGCAGTCATCTGAAGCAATATACAACATTATTGGTGTTTCCTTTCTTATAATTGATGTTCAAATGGAATTGTTGTAGGTATGTGGACCATTTATGATGGTGATCATTCTGAAAATTTCCTTGTATTTGTATGAACTATAAGGGTTGGTGATCTGTGTGGATGAATATTTCCTTCCCCAAAATGTAATGCTTCCATTGTCGACAGGCTTGCACAATGGAATACATTTGATTGTCATAGGTGGGATACTTTCGGACTGTTTCTGAAAGTTTCTCACTATGGTATGCCACTGGATACCCCTATTGAGTAAGAAATTCCTTATTAGTATAGTCAGAGGAATCTATCTCAATATCAAATTATTGTTGCAGGTCTAGTAATGTGAGCAATGTTGCAAAGCAGAGGAGATGCTTTAACTCTACGAAAACCTTATGTTAAGATTCTGTTATGAAACTAGCTCCAAAAATAGAAGAAAAGAGATACCAACGACTTGGAAATAAGCCACTTCAAGGGGGTAACCTCCTTTACATTACATAAATGAACAATTCTTGGATGATACAAATGAAAAAACCTCCTTCTATATATAGGAGTCCATGGGGTCACATTATAATCCTAGCCGACCTAACAATAATAATGTAAGGGCACAATAATAACAATATGGGGGTTACAAGGGTACAACAATAACAATAAGGGGGTTATACTAACAACACTAAGGGACTACACTAGTAATATAGGGACCTAACATGCCCTCTCCTTCAAAAAAGTGTTTTCCTCAATTCTTGAGTAGCTCTAGATTCTTATGTAAAATTCTCATCCTCCGATGTAGAAAATTCAGTGGGTAAGTTCTTCCACTAGATGAGATACTCTGAAATTGATCAATTTCGTAGCTGTCAAGTTCTTTTTTTCGTGACTGATTCAGGTTCCAATATGATTTTTCCTTCCTCATCAAGGTCTGGCAATATTGTTT
Source organism: Pinus albicaulis (assembly GCA_034641835.2). Taxonomy (NCBI): domain Eukaryota; kingdom Viridiplantae; phylum Streptophyta; class Pinopsida; order Pinales; family Pinaceae; genus Pinus; species Pinus albicaulis. The sequence goes on from CM076584.1 coordinate 1,632,545,223, forward strand.
GAATTGGAATTTTGTCACCTATAACCTTCTTTAAGCTTGAAACATGGAAAACTGGATGCACTCACGAAGAAGCAGGAAGCTCCAATTTGTATTCCATAGTAACAATATTTTGCAACATCTTGTAAGGACCATAGTACTTGGGAGATAAGTTATTATCCTTCTTATCTTGCTTGAGGGAAATTTTTTTGTATGGTTGTAGCTGTAAAAATACCCAGTCTCCTACATCAAAACTTCTCTCGCTGTGATGTTGATTTGTCTGTTGTTTCATGTGATTTTGTGCCAAATTTAGGTTATCCTTTAAGAGTTGGAGAATTTTTTGTTGATGCTTGATGTGATCTTCCATTGATTTAATCTTAGAATTTTCTCTTAAAGATGATGTGATGGATGATGGATGATATCCATAAAGTGCCATAAATGGGGTAATTTTTGTTGTAGTATGGAAGGTAGTTTTATACCACCATTCAGCCAGAGGTAACCATTGGACCCATTGTGTTTGTTTATCAGATACAAAACAAAAAAGATATCCTTCCAAAAAAAATTTCACAATCTCAGTTTGACCATCAAATTGAGAATGATAAGATGAGCTATGAGCTAGTACAATACCCAAACAAGAAAATAATTCCGTCCAAAAATTTCCAGTAAAAATGGGATCTCTGTCGCTTACAATAATCTTTGGGTTTCCATGTAGCTTTTCAATTTTTTCCATAAATGCAGTAGCAACTGTACTTGCTTTAAATAGATGAGATAATGCACAAAAGTGTGCATACTTGGTAATTCTATCAACTACCACCATGATGACACTCTTTGCTTAAAACTTAGGTAAAAATGTGATAAAATCCATTGAAATATCCTCCCAACGTTGAATTGGAATGGATAAAGGTTGTAGAAGACTCGGGGTCTTAATTGTCTCAACTTTATTTTGCTAGAAAACCAAACATTCTGCCATCCCAAAAAAAATATTTCTTCACCCTGTGGTAAGTTTTTAAAAGTCTTGTGTTTCCTTCTAAAGGAGAATTGTGCAATTCCAAAAGAATTTTTGTTTTAGTTGGGAATTCTTACAAAGATATAAGTGATATTTGTTCCATAAGGAACCATTTTTCCAACTAAATTTATCAGATGTACGAGGATCTTTCTGCAACTTTTGAATGATTGTGCACACTTCTTCGTACTTATTCCATTCATCGCTTGCTTCGGTTATCCAATATGGTTGGATAATAGAAATGGCACAAAGCAATGCTTCCACCTCTTAATCCTTTCTTGAGAGTGCATCTGCAACAACATTTAGCTTCCCTTTTTTGTATATGATTTCAAAGTCATAACCCAACATCTTTGTGACCCATTTTTGCTGCTCTTCTGAAGATAGTCTTTGTTCCAAAAAGTGTTTAAGACTATCATCATATGTTTTTACCTTGAAGTGTCTTCCCATTAGGTAAGGTCACCATTTCTTTAGTGCATGTAGTATTTCCAACATTTCCTTCTCATAAATCACTTTCTGTAAATACTTTCCTTTGATTGGACGACTTTCAAAAGTAGTGGGTCTTCCTTCTTGCATTAAAACAACACCAATTCCATTTGTTGTGGCATCACATTCACCAATAAATGTTTTGTGAAGTCTGGTGTAGCTAAGACCGGTGCTAGGCACATTTCCTCTTTAAGATGTTCAAAGGCCTTAGTTGCTTTAGGAGTCCATGAAAATGCATCTTTCTTCAATAATGTTTTAGAGGTGCTGCTATTCTCACATAATTCTTAACAAACTTGTTATAATAACCTGTTAACCTAAGAAATCCTCGCAATTTCTTTATGGTTGTGGGGACTTTCATTCCTTAATGGCTTTAATTTTGTTAGGGTCTAACTTAAAACCATCGTGACATACAATATTACCCAAATATTCCACCTCTTGTACTCCAAAGAAACATTTGGAGGTTTTTGCATATAATTTTTTCTCCTCCAATAGTTTGAGCACCCTATCAACATGTTGAACATGATCCTTCCAAGACCTATTGTAGATTATTATATCATCAAAAAAATACTAACACAAATTTTCTAAGGAAGGGCTTGAAAATGGAATTCATCAACCCTTGAAATTTAGAAGGTGCACTAGTGAGGTCAAAAGGCATGACCAAAAATTCATAATGACCCTCATGAGTTTGAAATTTTGTTTTCGGAATATCTTCAGTCTTCATTCTAATTTGATGATATCCTGAATGAAGATCCAACTTGGTAAAATAAATTGCTCCATGTAATTCATCAATCATGGGAATGGGAAATTTATCTTTAATAGTGAGCTTATTGAGCTCCCTATAATGGATACACATGCACCATGATCCATCCTTCTTGTGCAAAAATTCCATTGGAGCAGAGAAAGAACTTTGACTCGATTAAATTATACTAGCCTCTAACATTTCTGCAATCATACGTTCAATTTCGCTCTTTTAGATGTAAGGATATCTGTAAGGCTTGATGTTTGGAGGAACACTTCCTGGAATCAAATTAATAGCATGATCATGATCAGGAATAGGTGGGATTCCTTTGGGAGTTTCAAACACCTTGGAATGATTTCCCAAGACTTTTTGGAGATTTGTAGAAATAGATGATTTTGATGTTGGAACTTCTAGTGAGCATAATTGTGAAATTATGCCTCTTTGTTCTTTCTTCAGAATATTTGTCATGACATTAGAGATTATTATATTTCTTAGCTGGGCCTACGATACCCTGTAATTAAACTTCATTTCCTTCCGAAAAAAATTTCAAGAAAAGTTATTGAAAATTAAAAACTACCATCCCCAAAGATTGTAATCATTTTACTCCTAGTACAACATCATCACCTTCCATTGGAATGGACATTGGAATATCCAATACATATTCCCCCCATTATTAGCTTGATATTATGGCATTTTCCAAAGCAATTTATAGTTCCTCCATTTGCAACCATCACTTGACATTCTGGTGCTGGGTATAGGAAGAAATTCAATTCCTTGGCTACCTTACAATGAATAAAATTATGGGTACTACCTTAATCAATTGACACTGTTACCTTTTCCTTCTTGATATGTCCATCTATCTTGAGAGTTTCAGGAGCGGTAATTCTTGCCAATGCATTACACGATATGGTCAGACTCATTTATTCTTCCTCTAGGGTTGGTTCCTAATGTATATCCTTTTCTTTTGAAGTTTCTTGTTCATTTTCTTCCTCCTCTTCACAATCTATGTAAAATAATTTCTTCTGAGCACACTTATGACCTTTAGTGTATTTTCTATCACAACCGTAGCAAAGCCATTTTGCTCTTTTTTCTTCCAATTGTTGTGGTGTCAACCTTGTAGGTTGTGGAAGTCGAGGAGTAGCAACACTTCCATCTTTATAGATGTGAGTGGTAGGCTTCCTTGTCACCATAATTTTACATTCAATTTTTCTTTCCAACCTGAATGCCTTCTCCAATGAATCAGGTTCCCAAAGCCGAACCTCATGTTGGATGTTATCCTTTAAATTCCCTATGAAGACATCAATCATGTATTCCTATGGAATATCATTTATCCTTATATTCAATTTTTGGAAGTCCTCAATGTGCTCTACCACTGAACCCTTTTGTTTGAGATTTATCAATTGGCTAAAGAAGGTGTTGCTTGTTGTATCCTCATAATGTGCTATCATTTCCTCCGTAAAAATTGACCAAGTGACAATTTTTTTACGGGAGAAAAGCCATCGATACCATTAAAAATATATATATATATCTAAATATAAAGTTGCAATGCGTACCTTTTATGTGTTTTTCACATTATTGAGATCAAAATATTGCTCCATCTGTAGTATCCATGTTATGGGATCCTTGCCATCAACCTTCCTCATATAGATCTTTGGAATATGTTGGATCTTCCATCCAACATTTGTGTTTATGAAATCACGATTAAAAATTATTTTATTCTCATAATGAGTTTCATCTACTATATTTTCTCCATTAGGAATCATTTCTTGTATCAACTTTGACAAACCTTCCTTCAAACCTTCCATGTCTTCCTTAAAACCTTCCATTTTTTCTTCCATATCTTCCATGTCATTCTTCAAACCATCCATATTAGCTTCCACGCCTTTCTCCAAACCCTCCATATTAGCTTCAACGCCTTTATTCAAACCATCCATATTTGCTTCCATGCCTTTCTTCAAAACTTCCATTTCATTTTTTGTTTCTCTTTGCAAGAGCGAAATTTGGTGCACTTGCTCTTGTAATTTTGATATATCATGTTTCACTTATTCATCTTCATGAGTCATATTAGAGTATTTTGAGGGCTTAATGGATGTTGAATTCTATTTAGGGGACATTTTTGAACCCAGTACTGATATCTATGCTTCAATATGCCCTTGGAATCACTTCAAACTAATGTTTCAAACAAGACTTATGCAATTTGAAAAAAATAAGATCTTAGATCGAGTAGGTAGAGATAAGATAAGATCTCCTCAGGCAGTTCTCAATATATCGATGGGCAGCAAGTTCGATCTAAGGCAAGTATTAGCCGTAAGTCGGCAAGCGAAGGATGGTTCCATCTAAGGAGGTGTCGATTTATTGCTCGAAAATGTTCATTTCATAGTTTTATATCTAATAACGTGAAAAAGAATGAAAAGTAAACGATGTAGCTTCTCCACTAGCAGCAGTGGGTTCTGTTGGTCCAGTTGATACGTCTGAAAGGCAAGGGACGGAGTCACTCACTATTCATATGGTGAGGGTGCTAACGCACACTCGACTGCTCAAGGCCGCCATCGACGGAGTCACTCACTATTCATATGGTGAGGGTGCTAACGCACACTCAACTTCTCAAGGAGAGGCCCGATACACACATTTTTCTTGCTTTTGAGGAGCTCTATATTGAAACTGAATTATCTCTGGGATTTCGGATCTTAAATATCTAAAAATTTGTCCTATAGTATCCCTCTAAAAATTCTTTCTAATGTCACATATCTGACCTGATTTGGATGCTTCAAGACAAATTTATGCCCAATCTCCTAGAATGACATAATTATGGACTAGTTCAGTAGAGAAAACTTGTACGACATGCCACGTGTCATTGTTTCCTCCTTTATCTCTGAAATTGGTACACAGGAAACTACAGTCTGTTTACTTTTGGCCACTTTTTACAAAATTCTAATCTGGTGCTTAGAGAGATAGTTATGATGATTTTCCCATGGTCACCTATTTTAGATGAAATTAAGGAGCCTGGAAAAACCCTAACTTCCACAGATCATAACTCCCAATATATTTCAAACCAAGATCGGAAATTTTTACATGATGTTCTTTAGGATTTTTAATTAGCTTGATGAAAATTTCAGCTTCTGAACCTTTGTAGAAAAAAAATTATAGCGAAAATTCCACGATGACCTGTTTGGAGCAGCGAAACCCTTGAATCCAAAGCTCTGATACCAAATGTTATGAAAGCAACTCCAAAAATAGAAGAAAATAGGAATCAATGCCTTATAAATAAGAAACTTCGAGGGGGAAACCTCCTTTACATTACATAAATGAACAATTATTAGATGATACAAATGAAAAAACCTCCTATATATAGGAGTCCATGGGGTCACAATATAATCCTAGCCGACCTAACAATAATAATGTAAGGGCACAATAATAACAATATGGGGGTTACAAGGGTGCAAAAACAACAATAAGGGGGTTATACTAACAACAATAAGGGACTACACTAGTAATATAGGGACCTAATAGATTCATACCAAAATTATTTTTCGGATCTTGCTAGGGTCCTCCCATTGTGACTTGACTCAAAGGCCAATTGGTATGAGAGAATCCCAAGAATAACTTGCGGTAGAAATTGGCAAGACCCAGAAAGCTACGGAGTTCTGTTAGAGTGGTTGCAGCTGGACAATCCTGAATGACCTAGATCTTGGCTGGGTCTACATTCACCTCCCACTAATCAATAATGTATCCCAGATATTGAACCTGGGTCATGTCAAATTGCATTTCTCCAAATTGGCACACAAATTTTGGTGCCAATATATTTGGAGGACTTGTCGAATGTGGTGGAGGTTCTCTTCCCAACTCTGGCTAAATATCAGGATTTCATCCAAATACAACACCATGAATGAGTTGGTGAATGGTCGCAAGATTTCGTCCATCAACCTCACAAAGGTTGCAGGAGAGTTCGTCAACCTGAAAGGCATGACTATCCATTCAAAAAGGCCCTCCTTGGCTTTGAAGGTATTATTCCACACATCAGATGGTTCAATTGGTGCCAAGTGATACTCGGACTTCAATTCGATCTTGCTGAAATATTTTTTCCCCTTGAGTTGGTCAAGAATCCCTGGGATCAAATATCTATTCTGGAGAGTGATATTATTTAGAGCCTGATATTTAATACAGAGCATCCAAGTCCCATCCTTCTTCTGCACCAACATGATCGGGCTCCCACAAGGTGATCAGCTTAGCAGCATGTCACCTTTCTGCAGCAGCTCTTGAATCTACCTCTTGATTTTTTTGTTCTGCATAACAAAGCTCCAATAGATCAGTCCATTGGGTTTTGGTTCGCCCGGGGGCATATCAATGGAGTTCTTGACCTTCCAATGTAGAGGTACCCCTACAGGAGAGGTGAAGACGTCCCCGTACTCCTTAACGACATTGTCCATATGTTGTTGTCATGCAGAGGAGCCTTATTTGTAGGTCATGGTTAAATTATTCATCTTTCCCTGAGGGTGGATCATCAAGAAAACAAATTTCATGGTTTTGGAAATGAGCTCACTCATTGGTTTGTTGTTATCAAAGACATGGTGGTAGGCGGTGCTACCTCTGGTATCGTGCACAACTTATTTCCCAAAGTAACATTAAAAAAGTGAGGCCTAAACTCATACGTAGCATGTCGCTTCCACAAGTATGGTTGGAAAAATAATGCATCACAAACATCAAGAGGAGTAATATCACATAATACCTCATCCGTGAAGTGCTTGATGTTTTAGGGAAGGCAAAATTTCTCAATGACGTGGATATCTTGTCCTTGGTGAAGCCACTCGATGGTGTATGGTTGTGGGTGTTTTGTAGTCGATAGGCCCAACACCCTCATGACCTCTATTGAAATGAGGCTCTTTTGGCTCCTGATGTCGACAATGAACTGCAATGGGGAACCCTTCACCCACATCTGGAAGTGGAAGAGTTGCGCCCCCTCCTCTGAATTGATAATTTTATTCCCTTTTCCATTCCCCTTTTGAGGTTCTGACTCGAGGTCAGAACATGCATCCGATTCAGAAGCCTTCATCTCAGCCACCAATTACTGCTTGGCCCGACATTCACTTGTGTTGTGAGTAGAGATCTTATGCAACTCACACCACTTTTGTGTGTCATTATTTGGCTTCGTGGTGCTTTTATTTTCTTGTGACTTTGGTGGGTTGTCTTCAGTTAATGCGTCTTGGATTTTGCCTTTGCTTTACGGTTCGGGGGAACCTTTCCCTTACTTCTAATTCACACATCCAAAGTATCGCTTCTTCTATTTTAATTTTTGTTCAATCTTGGCAGCATACTAGTATGTTGCACCAAGCGAGGAGATGTTGAGGAACTCCATTTCCTCTTGAATGTATCTATGTAGAAAACTATGGAATTTCATCACCAAATGTTTCTCTGAATCCTTGATACCTAACTTTGTGTGCAGGGTATGGAATAAATTCGTTAGCTCATGCACATCTTGACCCCTTTCTTTCCGCAGCATAGTCCATTGTATGTACTTGTCCTCATAATTCCCCATGGGATAATATTTTTCCTTTGTGGTGTCTCGAAAATAATTCTAAGTGGGTGCAGCCGAGAACAGGGAACTTTCCCTATCATCCTTTTGCTTACAGTAGGTTTCTAGCCAGTCCTTGACATGGGGGACAGTTTTGAGAGTGAAAAGGTAATATTTTCCCAATTGGAAAGTCATGAAATGAGAAATATCCTTCTAATAGATTCAACTTTCTATCTAAGGCATCTGCATATATTTTTCCCTCAAATATGGGAATTTCAAAGTTTATTTTTACCTTAAAAGAAGTGGTGCCTCCAGAGTGGATTTTGGATGAAGGTGCGCCACCAATGGGTAGTCGTTGAAGGATCTGAGAAAAGTTATCCATCATCAAGTTCCTTTGTTTCTCGAGGTCCTCCTCGAGAAATATTTTAATACGATCTCCTGCTCCCTCATATTTCTTTTCTTCCTCTATGGGAGGCCGTCAGGGTTTGTGAGGATGGTCTTGCAAAGGTTCAACCAGATCGAGCCCTAACTCCTTATTTCTCGACTTCGTTGGGGACATGCAAAGAAAAATAAATAAAGAGCATACTACTCTAATACCACTGATATGGACTTATGTAGGAATGCAATAAAATAAAAAAATAAACATAAGCACAAAGATGTAACAGGAATAAAACTTCATTTAATTAATATCAAATACTGAAAAAATGCTTACAAACAAAATGTAAAATAAGTCAGCTCGGGCGATGTTAGCTTATGTCTTAGAATAGATGTGGCGGTTACATGAATATGAACTCTGTTAAATTAAGGCTCAAGGGAATTTTTATTATTTAACAACATGGTAAAACCATAAACATCCAAAAACCTTACCTTATGAAATGAAGCGCCAAAACTATGGGCGCTATTTGGGTAAATTTGTAGCTCAACTTCCCAAGGACGTAACTTTGGCATACAATCTTCGTTTGACATGCACAATACCTCATTAGAAATATCTATCCAAGGACTACAACTTTTGTGTGAACACCATCAATCAAGATGGAATATTGGTCTTGAATTTCCAAAATATGTCATTTATGGCCTCAAAACGGTTTTGGAAGTTCAGGACCCAACAAACTACCAAAAATAGTAAATTGTGCTACAATTAAGGAAACTGAAACACTGAAAGAAACAATGGTGGGGGTCCTATTGGAATAGGCTAGTGGCCACCAATATCCACTTGGATCAATCCTCCCCCCTTAGGAAGAAATGGTTCCCATTTTGTTAGGTTACTGCATGAGATGAGGAAATTTCTGTTGAATCTGCTCCCTGGTGAACCACTTTCCCTGGTGAAGGAGTTGGCCTGCTTTGAAAAAATTATATAGCTTGATAATTTGTTGGTGAGTGTTCTTGATATTTGTGTCCATGATCTAACTAGTTTTAGTGTGTTCCATTTAGTCTAGGTTTAACTATGTTGGCGTGAGTTGTTTTTTAATGTCAGATATGTCCAACAATGGTGGAATGTAGGGTCAAAGGCAGACCACAATGAACATTGGGTGAATACTGAGGAATGATGGAATACTGAGCTTGAAGGAATTATCCCCTACTTCCTTGGTGATGATGTATGTCCCATATCGAAGCTGACGAATCTTGTGGTGGGGCCCAATGAGGCACTCTTTCTTCAAATGTTTCAAAACTTTCTTGCCCACCTGTAAGATGTGTGGAACCCGATGTTGATCATGTTGTTGCTTGTACTTAGCTGAATCTACATGAGTAGTTGTAAATTGTATGGCCACATCAACGGTACATAGTGGCTAGAAACCCAAGCCCACCTAAAAGGGGTTGTGGCTAGTTGAGTTGTGGGGAGCCTAGTTTTAGTTGTGTTTGGCATAGGGGAGGCTTTCATCCCATGTGCGTGGATGCTTCGAGTTGTATATGCACAAAATATGTATGAGCATCTTGTTGATGACCTTTTTTTGGTCATCAATTTGGGGGTGGATATTTGTGGAGTTAGTGAGCTTGGTGTCCAGCATTGACTAGAGACTTGTCCAAAATTTATTGAGGAACCCTCTATCTCTATCTTACATAATGGATTGTGGGATTCCAAAGTGTACCCACACTCGTTCAAAGAAGAGTTTATTAGTGGCTTATGTTGTGATATTCTTCTTGCAGTCCGCAATAATGGCCATTTTAGAGAATCTGTCAATGCCCAAAAAAGGTATTCATTACCATGCTTGGTAGAAGGAAGGCATGCCATGTAATCCCTGGATATGGATTCCCAAGGTCGACTAGGGTTAGGAAGCATAGTATATAGGATTTACTTCTTGATGATTAGTTTGGAAATGGAACAGGAAGTGCATGATCTGATGTAATTCCCAACATCATGTCGAAGTTTCAACCAATAGAAGTGCTTATGTAGTACTTCCATTATTTTCTCAACCCCAAAAATTTCCAGCGACTTGAATTTAGTGCGCTTCCCAAATCATCTTGGAACACTCGCTTGAAGGAACATAAGGGTGTCCTAGGTGGCATAACCATGCATCTTGGAGGTGAAAATTTGGATCTTTCTTACCCTCAAGGAGTGTCTGGTATATGTTTCCAAATTGTGGATCACTTTTGTTGAGATGTGGCCAACCCTAAGTCTTATGGCCATAAGAGTTGAGCATAGTGGTTAGCATAATGATCGGCGGTAGTGCCCTTATTATAATTGATGTTCAAATGGAATTTGTGTAGGTATGTGTACCATTTATGATGGCAGTCATTTAGCAACTTTCCTTGTGTTTATATGAAATTTAGGGGTTGGTGATCTATGTGGATGACTGTTTCCTTCCCCAAAATGTAATGATTCCATTGTCGGCAGGCCTACAAAGTAGAATACATTTCATTGTCATAGGTGGGATTCTTTTGGATTGTTTCTGAAAGTGTCTCACTATGGTATGCCACTGGATGCCCTTGTTGAGTAAGAACTTCCCTAATAGTATAGTCAAAGGCATTTATCTCGATCTCAAATTATTGTTGCAAGTCTGGTAATGTGATAACTATTGCAGAGCAGAGGCAATGCTTCAACTCTACGAACACCTTATGTTAAGATTCATAACAAAATAATTTTTCTTTCGCTCCTCCCATTGTAACTTGACTCAAAGGCCAAGTGGTATGAGAGAATCCCAACAAGAACTTGCAGTAGAAATTGGCAAGACCCAGAAAGTTATGTAGCTCTGTTAGAGTGGTTGGGGTTGGCCAATCCCAAATGACCTAGATCTTGGTTGGGTCCACATGCACCTCCCACTAATCAATAATGTATCTCAAATATTGAACCTGGGTCATGTCAAAAGTGAATTTCTCCAAATTGGTACAAAACTTGTCTTTCCATAATATTTGGAGGACTTGTTGAATGTGGTGGAGGCGCTCTTCTCAACTCTAGCTAAAGATCAGGATGCCATCCAAATACACCACCATGAATGATTTGGTGAATGGTATCAAGATGTCGTCCATAAACCTCATGAAGGTTTCACGAGCGTTTGTGAACCTTAAAGGCATGACTAGCCATTAAAAAAGGCCATCCTTGGCTTTGAAGGTAGCATTCCACACATCAGATGGTTCGATTGGTACCTAGTGATACCCGCACTTCAAATCAATCTTGCCAAAATATTTGGCCCCCTTAATTTGGTCAAGAATCTCTGGGATCGGATATCTATTCTAAAGAGTGATCTTGTTTAGAGCTTGATAGTGAATACAGAGTCTCCAAGTCCCATCCTTCTTCTGCACCAACATGATCGAGCTCCCACAAGGCGATCAGCTCAACAGGATGTGACCTTTCTGCAGCAGCTCTTGAATCTACCTCTTGATTTCGTAATCCTCCAGAAAAAATCTCCGATAGATCGGCCCATTGGGTTGTGGTGCACTCAGGGTCAGATTAACTGATTTCTTGACCTTACAATGGTGAGGTACCCCTACGGGAGAGGTGAATATGTCCCCATACTCCTCCACGACCTTGTCCATTTTTTTTTGTCATGCAGAGGAGCCTTATTTTTAGGTCATGGTTAAATTATTCCTCTTTCCCTGAGGTTGGGTCATCAGGAAAAAAATTTCCTAGTTTTGGAAATGAGCTAAATCTTTGGTTTATTGTTATCAAAGAGATGGCGGTAGGCGGTGCTACCTTCAGTATCCTATACAACTTATTTCCCAAAGTAAAAATAAAAAATTCAAGCCTAAACTCATGCATATCATGTCTCTTCCACAAGTATGGTTGGCCATATAATACATCACAAACATCAAGCGGAATAATATCACATAATACCTCATTTGTGAAGTGCTTGATGTTGTAGGGAAGGTGACATTGCTTAATGATGTGGAGATATTGTTCTTGGTGAAGCCACTCGATGGTGTATGGTTTTGGGTGTGTTGTGGTCGGTAGGCCCAACAGCTTCATGATCTCTATTGAAATGAGGTTCTTTTGACTCTCGCCATCGAAAATGAACTGCAGTGGGGAACCCTTCACCCACATCTCCGAGTGGAAGAGGTTCTCCCCCTCCTATGAATTGATAATTTTCTTCCCTTTTCCATTCCCCTATTCAGGTTCTGACTCGAAGTTGGAACATGAATATGATTCATAAGGCTTCATCTCGGCCACCAGTTAATGCTTTTCCCGACACTAACTTGTGTTGTGAGTAGAGTTGTAATGTTCCTTTTCAGAAATATTATCAATCAACAAGAAAATCTATTCCAGAGATAGACTGCTGGGGAATTTACTGGATTTGTCACCTTCATAAATAAGGATGAGCTCCAGAGGCTACCTGGCCCACTAGCAGACTCTGTCTATAGAGTGTTGTCAAGGGATAATATCCCCGAGAGGGAAAAACAACAAGATTGGGAATCTCTTAAGATAACCCCAACATTGCAGCTACAACAATAACAAATACATAAAATGGAAATAGCAGTGATACATATACACATGAAATGCCAGAGAATCCAATGGCCATCATATTAGATCATATCAAAATAAAATATACAACTTCTTTAGGAAATGATCACTCAAGCAAGGCACAACAAGCCTCAAGAAAACTGTACATGCAATATGAGAAACACTACTGTATATAGCAAGCCATAGGCCATGACTGCACAGTTACATGAGGAACTATTGCATAAATAATTAAAATACAATGATATAACAATGATAGGCTCAAATAAAATGGGGGAGAAATATCTAAACCCCTGAAAATACAATGCAACAATCCTTTAAGAGGATTGGCTGAAATCTATGCAAAAATGATAAATATACAAAATGTCGGAGTTGCAGTGGCAGCTGCAACTCAAGATCTGGAAATGGATGGAGAAGGCTAAAATAGCTACAACATATGAATAACCCTTCTCCAATGAAAATCTAAAGTGAAAGGATGATCCTTTCACCCAAGACTTCCCCTCCCAGTGACTGTCAATCCCTCACAGCAAATCCTCGAGTCTGAATAATGTTGTCTATTGAAGGGACTGCGCTGCCAATGATGGAATTTGGTTGGTCTGATGCCAAAGATGGTGGGATATTCTCAAGAACCACCTTTTCTGATCTCCCAAGGGATGGAACCTCCCTCCTCTGAAAAACTAGCTCCGGATGGTGTGTGGAAACCTCCCCAGCAACACTGCACAATGTCTGCTACAGAAACTGCGTTGATGTAGATGGCTGAAGCTATGTCCTGAATGCTGGAATATGGGGAATGGAGTTTAATCCTTCAAGAGCTCCTCAAGAAGGAGAGGAAATCCTAAATAGAACTCCCTCGTGCCCAAAGGCACTACAGCTCTGCTGAACAGCAAGAGGCAGCAACAAGTCTTCAAGACTCAAAATGTAAAAATGATCAATAATAATCACAATGGCTGCATTGCCCTTCTTTAAAAAATTGAGCCTCCCTCCATGGACCCTACCTCAAATTAGGGTTTCCTTTCCTCTAGAATCTTCCCTCCTACGTTGTCCCACTCTCTGCTTTCCAACTCATGCCAACGCAGTTTGACTTGGTCCGCCTTGGCCTAGCCCTCATGCAAAAACCTCCTTTCACACATGGAGGTGTGAAATCCAACTCTAAAAATGATCCTCTTTCATACTTAGAGGATTTTTATTCTCTAATAATGCAAATAATGGGTCTCCTACCCATTTTATTCACCTCCTTCATAAAATTAACAAAATTTAATATTCCACAAAAATTTGGAACATTACAATCCTCCCCTCTCAAAATATTGCTTTCCCTCAAGCAATTGCAAGGATAGACTAAGTCCCTCTCTGCCCTTCCTCCTGTAGCATCCTTATGTGATGACCTCTTCAAGGAAAGGATGCCATACCAGCAATCAAGTCTTCAAACTGTCCCTCCAACATATGCAATCTAGCCTTTGGGTGAACATCCCCAAATAGCTATCATGTAGAAACAACTATCATGAAGGAACAAAAGCTATCTAAGGGCATCCTTGAGGCATGAGATCTGATATATATAATGGGACTTATCATCCTCATATGAATCTCTCATCCCAAAGCCATCAATCATTAAAAAAAATAAGTTTCCTCCCAACAAGGCAACTCATGGAAGATCTCCCTCCACCTTGAGATCCAGAAATGAAGGTGGACTGAAATTTGATCATGGAAAGCTTTATATCCTACCCCTTGCTTTCCTCATCTACACTTATGATAGGTGCAGAGTATGTATTGAGCATGGGCTACAAATTTATTACCCTCAAATGGAAAAATGAAGAGTAATCCCCCAAGGATCTCTCCTCCATAAATGATAATCTGACTGGCCCAAGACATGTCATCTATGATGAATAGGAAAATATCACCATAGAATTCCCCCGTGAAATTTTTGTTGTAGGTTATGCCATGTGAAGAAAAATGAAAAAAATGCCTCATAGGGTCACAATGCAACCTCATCCACTGCAGCTGCAGAAAATAACATGGCAAGTATTGCACAACAAATATCACATCTACTACTAAATAGTAAATAGATGAGTGAATCAGCAACATAAGTTCAAATACCTGCCCATATACATACAATGGATGGATAACATTACCAAGCCCATGGCTCACCCCACAAGTAAGCAAATATGTGGTTGTAGCCATGCCTCCTCTCATGTTCCTCTTAGAACATGTACTGCAGAAAATATGGGAGTCCTTCCTCATCGAGGACACATTCATCCCATGTGTCTCTCCTCTGATCATGTCCTCCATTGAGATAATAGAAATATCAGCCAAGGAGACCATACTCAGCAATAAAATGAGGTAAGTACTGAAGGTTTCATGTTGTGAAAAGATGAACCAACAGTCTCCCAAGTGGTCACAGCGCAGTTTCCCAAACTGCTGCTTTGAGAAATGATATGGCAAGTTGTTTTTCAACTCATGAATAACAATGTATGTTCTTACATCTGATAATGCATGTTAAGTGGCTGAATATAAATGTTGAACATACATAGAAGGTAACACTTTCCCAAGGCCATATAAAATATGCTTGTCTCCATCACATGGTTTGGCCCAACTTTTCTCATGGAGCAACATGAAAAATCTGCCCCTAGGAGAGCCCATGCACTACAACAAAATGATAAGAGTATGTAAATCAGAAAATGTAAGCATAAGACTCTTACAATAGGCTAGAAGTAAGATAATATATGGATCCTTTCATTTAACTCTACTCCCAAACGCCAGCGCTGTGAGCTAATACAAAAGGGCTCTTGCCCATGCCAATCTTTGTTCCTTGACATGCTCCTTGTCAAGAACAACTCCGGTGATGTTGCTGCAAATATGAAGCTTCTCCCAAGAGGGAAATGCCTCCCAATCCATCCTAGCTAAGGAGTGATCCCATTGCACTATGAGAGTTCCCTCATCTACTCCTATAACACCATCAATCATATGAGATAAAATCTGCTTGTGCTCTCTCCCATCAATCCCAAGCAACTCAAGTGCTTGCTGCCTCCTCTTTCTAAAATAAAAAAAATTATGTTTAAAGGAAAAAGATGAGGAAACACAGGGTGAATTCATACCTTTTCTAATGATCAACATACCCCCCTGCTTACCCTTTTTGATGTCCTCATGAAAACCAAAGTTTACATGTACAGCAGTTATAGAATAGGCTGGAGAAGGTTTTTCATCAAGAGGTCTAAAACCATGATTTGCAACTAAAGCTTCAAAGATATATCATGTTTGTCCTTCAGGTAGCTCATAAATGGCTTTATAGTTTGTTGCAGGATACCATACAATGGGACTTTGAAACCTACAACCTAGCCAAAATGGACCTTCCCTTAAGATGAGGTTGCTATAGAGAACCAAGCGGTCAGCAACTAATCCAAAAATTTTAAATTAAATGGTTCTTGGTTTTGAATATTCCAATTGGAAATATTCCATCAGACTTTAGCTGCTGTATAGGCCTGTTTTCTAATGGAGAGAAAATATCCTACCCCATCCAAGACAATTTCTTTGTGGACAGGCCCAAATGCTTGGATCACACCCTCCTTTGTCATTAGACTCTTCTGCCTAGCCCATAGTTGTAATGGGTGTTTTGGTTCACCCCTAACCCAAAGGTCTAATCCATTTTCTTAGCTCTGAAAAGTATTATAGGCCTTAATCCATTTCAACTAATTGACATCAAATGAAATAAATGCTTGATATTGGATGTCACCCACAAAAGGGCTGGGAATTATCTTAGTATCATTTTCCAATATGAGATTGTGCAAATAGAACTCACACTGCAGACGCTAGAATTTGACCCCATAGAGTTTGCAGCATTTTACAAAATCATCTACAGTGTTTAATTCTATAGACTTCCCTACCCTAACTGCTTTAATTTTCAATTGTAAATATCTTTCTAATAAAAACAAAGCATAAATCTTGGCAGGGCATCTACACGCTAGAACATCTGTGTATAAGGAGAAGAGAGTATCCATTTGATTCCGGGCCATTTTTAATTCATTCCTTACCTTTTCATCTTTCTCTTCTGCCTTCTGACACTTATCATAGGCTTAAGCCTCTGATGCATTGATTTCCTTTAGTTGTTGTTGTAGTTTTTGATATTTCTTTTTGGGGACAGTCTCTACCTCAAGATTTTCTCTTGCCTGTCAAGCCTGTGCCAGCTCCTTTTGGAGTTCTGCTATAGTAGGGTCAATAAAAATTGTTTTACTGCAAGCCTGTGCACTTTCATTTGGGGTAGCTGTCTTTGGGACAGCTGCCCGCTGTTCCATGATTTCTGGATTGGACTCAGCTTGGACTTCCATAGTCTCTGCACTCTGGGGCTTTGCTTTGGTGGCTATTTTCCTTTTCTTTGGGGTTTTTTTGGTGGCTATTTTCCTTTGTTTTGGAGTTCGTTTGGGGGATGTCTTCATTCTGAGAATCCTAATACTCTGTCTGAGTTGTTCCACTAGCTTTTGAAGTTTCTGTCGTTCCTTCCACAGCTTCTCAAGTTCGGTTACTTTCTTTTTCCTCTTGGGAGGAACAGCGGTCCCTTTCTCTGCACTTAATTGCTTAGGTAGGGTTTGCTTCTCAGTATTTGGTCCTTCACTCAGGCTTGCTTCTCTATTTTCTGCTCGAAACACTTCTTCGGTGCTCATATGCTCCCGGCTACGTTCTTCAGGGGTAGTAACCTTAACTGGTTCTGATGTTCCTTGAGGATCTTTCGTTTTGAAAACTTCTTCAGTGTTCATACCTTCCTGGCTGCATTTCTCGGGGGAAGTAACCCCAGCTAGCTCTGTTGTGCCCTGATGGTTTCCTTCTTCTATTTCATTAGGTACCCCTTCGGCCGTATCTTTACCAATAACAACTTGTTCTTGTAATTGGTTTATTTCAACGTTGAAATTTAGTGGGCTGTGGGGTTGTATGTATTTTCTCATGTTGGCCAAAATTTTGGCCAATTGGTCCTCCTACAATGGGCTTTGAGGTGGACTTGTAATGGTGGCTTCGGGAGGTTCTGCTCCCTTCCTTTCATATTCATTGCTTTCCTCCTCTTCACAGGTGTGATAACTTCCTTCCTCCTCATCGGTATAGCGAGTTTCTTCTTCTCCACTGGTATGTTGACTTTCTTCTTCTTCACCAGTGTGGTGACTCTCTTCTTCCTCCTCATTTCCTTCTTCTTCCTCACTTCCTTCTTCCTCATCATTTCCTTCTTCCTCGTCGGTATGATGACTTCCTTCTTCGAGTTGTGGGGGTTGTTCATCTTTCAAGATGGGAAATTCTAGGGGTTGGCTAATGCTACCTTGAAAACCTTCTATCATTCCCCTACTTCTCCTTAACCTGTAGGATTGTCTACATTTTGATGGTTCTACTGCTATGCTAGAAATTCTTTTATGTTTTGGGGCAGGCAGGGCTATGCCTCCGTCAATTGAGAATATCAGTTCTTCCCAACTAGCCCGTTGTTGGGCAAGACTGTAACTCACTATAAATCTAATTAAGCAATGGTGGCTTACCACCATGTATATATGATGATATTTTCTTATACTTCGGGCGATATCATGCAATAAGGAATTTAAAAATGCAGGTAGGTTTACAGTACATTTTTGCTTTAATACTGCCAATAACTTAAGGTGGTGAGGTCTTACCACATATTTTCTTCCATCGCATGTTATGTAGCCCTGTACTACCTTTTCCAATTATGTCCATGGTTCTCCCAACGACGCCAGCGGAACTCCTTTCCCTTTGATGACCAGGGTCTGTCCTTCATCTTGGAAAATGTTCATGGCTTCTTGAAGCCTCACTTTCTTATGGGTCCATATGGTTCCTTCTGCTGGCAGACCAGACACCTCAGCTATTGGTTAGTCCGTTATAGCTATCTGTCTACCTCTAGCCATGGAATAAACTTCCTGTGGATTTTGTAAAAATTCAATGCTTACATTTCATGAGGTTGTTGCAGTCTTGTGAGGTAGGTAATCCACCCTACTCTCTCCAGAATTTCCCGTGGAGCATTAGAAACAGCTAGCACCTGTGGCTCACTACGAATTGGTCATCCTCCCATCTTATCTGCATACTATTAATTCTTCACAAATGCATAATAATGTAATGGAACAACACAGCACAGTATATTACAATGATATCGTTAAGTTTTCGTTATTACCGAGAATATAGGGATTTGATTCTCATGCAAGTATTAAAATATAGGGATTTGACCTACATGCAATCATTAAAAGCCATTCACGCCCCCCTTGAAGGATTATAGGTCATCCTCAACAGTCAAAATAGAAGAGCAAGGTACTGCACAGCAGTTGTACAGCAGGAAAAAGCATACATACTTATGATACGATCAATCAAATTATTGCATTACTAAAATCGATGCGTATGATTAAATTGTAAATATATATAGAAATTTTTATGTAATGATTCAAAGATAAGGGAAAAGGGACAGTTGATGTGAAAACAAGTACTTATGCAGTCATTACCCACTCAAACTATTATGATCGATTTATGAATAAATTTCATGCATAATAGGTTCAAAACCAAGGATTTAGGAGCATAATTTCATTTGATATTAGATAGATATATAAGAAAAGGGTTTATTATTACTATTGATTTGAAAAGTGTGACTCCAACACCATCAACAGAGCTCTGCTGCCCACAGGTGTCTATAACCTTGAGAAAGTTGCTTTTTAACCCTTGGAACCATTTTCCTTTATTTATGCCTAGGAAAGTGCCATTGTGATGTCATGAGGGAGGCCACTATGCTAGCTTGGGAACCAGATGTTTCATAATTCCATTCACCAGGAAGGAGTGAAAAGTGGATAGGCCAACTCGTGATGAGACCTCCTATTCCAAGGATTGTTTATTATGATTTTTTTGAATTATCCATTGGATCATGTCCCTGGTGTGGTAGCCATAATGGAATTCCACTTCACTGATTCCTTATGATCATGGTAAGCTGGCTCTTGATGAGACCCCCTATCCTCCATCTTCCATATCATATAATTGTTAGTAATTATATAGAGATTTTTCCCTTTTTTTTCTCTTTTTTTTTTCATATAGCACTTTCCTACTTATATATAGAGGATGGCTCAGCACTCCTTAAGAGTAGGGATGGTGAAAGAAGTCTGAACATCTCAATAGATAAAATATGCCCTTCTTCTTATTCAATAAATAAAAATAAAAGAGAGTTATGAAAATTTAGGGAAGAACCAACATGATAAAGATAACTGATCATATTAATTTTATTGGAAATAAAGATAGAAAAGTAATATAAATGGTTGTGTCCTTTCCTTTTTCTTATCACTACAAAACAATTCCTTTAAAAATGACAATTTCTCTTGATTTGCAGATTCCAATAACCTTTAATTTGTGTAACCTTGCATAAATTGTATGTTTGCCTTTAAAAGAGTCATGAGGAACTCACAAAAATTTTGTTCTAAATCAAGAAAAATTCACTCAAAGAGTGTTGTTCCTTTAGGAAGGAACAGCAAAAACAATCTACAAAAATGTTGTTCCTTTGGGAAGGAACAGCAGAAACCGATGGAAAAAACTGCTGTTCCTTTAGAAGGGAACATCAAAAATGCGGGGTGAAAATTGATGTTCCTTTGGAAAGGAACAAAAAAAATACTGTTGTTCCTTTGGAAAGGAACAAAAAAAATATTGTTGTTCCTTTGGAAAGGAATAGCAAAAAATTGCAATCAAAACTATTGTTCCTTTTGAAAGGAACAACAAAAACTCGCAATCAAAACTGTTGTTCCTTTTGAAAGGAACAACAAAAACTAATGTTCCTTTGGAAAGGAACAACAAACAAGACGCAGCAAAATTGTTGTTCCTTTTGAAAGGAACAACAAAAATTGTTGTTCCTCTTGGGAAGGAACAGCAAACAAAAACACTCAAATGCATTGTTTCTTGAGAGAGACTGCTACTGTTCCTAAAAAAAGGAACAACTTAAGAAATAAAATCTATAGAAAAAATAAGTAAGATAAAAGGAAAAGCTTTATGTACAAGTTTCAAAATGAAAGAAATTATTCAGTGAATGGGTGTTGAGGAGGAGTTATCTCCCTCAGCCGGAATCTGCATGGTAGAATCTTCCTGTAATTGCAGGTAAAAGGACTCATGATTGAGCGATTTATGGTAAAGTCACACTCGATAACCGTTTACTTTGAACGAATATCCAGATCTATCAATGGTGGTTAATGTGATGGTGCCATTATCATGCACTTTTTGTATCTCGTAGGGTCCAAGCTATTGTGTCTGGAGTTTTCCCGGGAAATCCTGAAACCTAGAGTCATATAGGAGTGCCCAAATCCCTTCGTGGAATATTTTCTCTTTGATAAGGGCGTCATGCCATTTTTCTCTCTGTTGTTGAATTAATGCAATGTGCTAAAGAGAAGAGAGCCTAATTTCATCTAACTCATTGATTTGCTGTAATCTTCTGACCTGGGCTTCATTTAAATCTAACCCCACCTCCTGGGATATTCTTAATGTTTGAATTTCAAATTCTATTGGAAATATGGGTTCTTTTCCAAATACTAATTGGTATGGTGAATACCCCATGGTACTTCTCCATGTTGTTCGATATGCCCACAAGGCTTCTGGCAATCTGTAAGCCCAGTCACGTCTGTGTGATGAAACTGTTTTTGTCAGTATAGATTCAATCACTTTATTTGTGCTCTCTACCTGGCCATTTGCCTGCGGGTGGTATGGAGTTGTGATTTTTTGTTGGATGTGGTAATTTTATAATGTTGCAGCAATTTTTTTACCTACAAATTGTGGTCCTCCATTTGTAATTATGTCCCTTGGGAGGCTGTATCGAACAAATATTTGGAAAAGGAATTTTATTATAGAGTCCTCTGTAGCTCTCTAAAGTGCCTCTACTTCAACCCATTTAGTAACATACTCTGTTGCGACTAAGATGTATGTTTTCTAATTTGATGGTGGGTTAATAGGACCAAAAAAATCGAGGGCCCAGCATTCAAATGGCTCAATTACTAACTGTGGGTTCAAGGGAATTTTGTCAGACTGTCCGGGGTGACCCACCCTTTGGCAACTATCACAAGCCTATACAAATTTTTTTAGCATCTTTAAAAATTGTAGGCCAGTAATAGCCTATCTGTAAAACCTTGTGGCCAGTCCTACGATCTGCAAAATGTCCGCCACACGGCCCGTCATGGCATGCTTTCAAAATATCAAATATTTTATCCTCTCAGACACATCTCCTAATGTGCATATCTAATCCTATATGGAACAAGTAGCCCCCAATCCAAGAGAATCGGGTACTACGCTGTACTATCTATTTTCGTTCATTGGGCATTAGATGCTTAGGTAATTTACCTATTGCTAAATAATTTGCAATATCAGCATACCATGGGGTTCTAGCGGTAACAGCGAACAAATTTTCATCTAGGAAGTTATCTTTGACTGCTGCTGTATCTATTGGTTTTGGCATTCGTGACAAGAAATCAGCTATAGGGTTCTCTTTTCCAGACCGACATTTTATTGTGATAACGAATTCCTACAATATAATCAACCATCTTGTTACTGTACCATTTGTAACAGGTTTATTTGCTAAAAATTTTATGGCAGAGTGATCTATATATAAAACTACAGTATACCCAGTTATGTAATGTCTAAATTTATTTACAGCATGTATCATAGCTAAAAAAAAATTCTCAGTCACAGTATAGTTTAATTCAGCAGGAGATAGATTTTTGCTAATATCTGAATTTTATTGTATCCACTGAGCCGTCTAGGAAAGAAAATAATTTCTTTCCTGCTAATGTATCTAATACCTTGTCAATGAAGGGAAGGGGAAAGTCGTATTTCTGGGTTGCTTTGTTTAGTTCACGGTAGTCAACATATATCCTCCACTTCCCGTTCTTCTTTGGCACCACTACTAATGGGGAGACCCACTTGCTATCAGATATTGGGTATATAAATTTGACATCCAACAGTTTTTGCAGTTCAGTTTTCACAATATCTTTAAGATGAGGGTTTAATCTTCGTTGGGGTTGGTGAATGGGTCTAGCATATTTTTCTGTATAGATGTGGTGTGTACATAACTAGGGATCAATTCCCTTCATGTTTGGATAATCCCATGCAAAGGCTCCCTTATATTTTTGTAGTAATTGGACCAACTTCTCTTCTTGTTCAGCAGTTAGGTTTTTGTTAATGTTTAGAGTTTTTCCTGGTTCAATTTCCACAATTCTGCTATTGTAAACAGAGGTAGTGGGTATTTACTGATCATGTATGTCTTTCAGGAGATCTTCTTCTTCTTTATTATCAAATGTTGCCTCGATCATGTGACATTGCAAATGGGATATGATTTTTGGCTTGTTGATGAAACTATTAATAACGTCATCCTCCGTTTGATCTTTAAAGTCGAGGGCATCTTCTAAGGTTAGTGGTGATATAATGTTTTCCATGAGATATGATACAGGTTGTTTCCTTGTTTTGATTATCGATAGGCTTTGTTGGGCTGGGGGATATAAAGCTAAATTCTTGACATAGTTTCCCCTTGTTATAGTCATGTTTCCTTGTCGGCAGCTAATGTAAGCATCGGTAGTTGCCAACCAAGGTCTACCTAGGATAAAAGGGTGTCCATCTAGCCGGTTTTTTGGATTGATAATCAGGAAGTCAGCAGGGTACTCCCAGGAATCTGTTGATACCATCACATCATGTAATGTACCTTCTAGTTTGACTATCGACCGGTCAACCAATTCTAACAAGGTTGCTGTTGGATCTAATGATGTAATGCTAAGTTTTTGACAAGTAGTGGTTGTTAGGATATTAATTGCAGCTCCCAAATCAACTAAGGCATTTGGAAATGATTGCCCATTGATTTGTACCATCACTATAGGATTTCCTAGGTCCTCATACTTTATAGGTGTTTCCATTCCTGATAATAAATTAGATAGAGTGCCGACTACTTGGATAGTTGGGTTAGTTGTTGTTCTCCTCTTGGGCTTCCTTATACATAGTTCTTTGATGGTTTTTACATAAATAGGGATGTCTTGGATAGCTTGGAGGAGATGGATTTTTATACAAAAATTTTTTAATCCTCCCAGAAGATCAAAATCAGGATATTCTATTGGGCGAGGAACGATTAATCATTCTGGGAATGGTGGAGAAGAGGTGGTTTATTGTTCCTGGGTTTGTTGTTTAACCACATTCTCCTTGTACATTGTTTGTTCTATGGGTAACGGGTCTTCAATTTGAGCATTTTTGTCTCCCTCTGTTTCTACTATGCGCCCAGATCTTAGTTGAAGGTCATCACACTCCCTTAGTTCAGTTTCTAGTTCTGGTGGTTCCATTATTTGAACAGACTGAACTGGCCTATTATTGGGGTTTGGGTTGGGTTAGGTCGGGAGTTGTGGTCTTAAATTGGTCTGGGGATTTTTTGGCAATGTATAGGGGGTTGGCAGTGTCGGTTGAGGGAGAGGGATTGTTCCAGCTGGCTAATTTGTAGGTCTTTGCCAGTTTGTCTGCCAGGTCTGACTCTACGAGGTGGAGGGGGACCATTGTGTTGGATAAGCATTGTTCTTCCAAAATGGTGGACAGTAGGGAAAGTTTGGCCAATTGGTTTGATTCATTTGATTTGGCCATGGTGATGTAGGGAATGGTTGTTGTGACCAATTGGGGAAAGGTGGCTAATTTTGCCACATTCCATTATATTGTTGAGCATTATACTGATGAAACTAAAAAGAAGAGGATGGATCAATTGGTATACATGTTTGTCATGGCTTCCATTGTCGGCATTGATTGAGTAGGCATACCAATTCTGATTCTTCTCCCGCCTCCTTGTAAACTGCTTTCAATCTAGGGAGCGAGGGGCATCCTTCTGTGCAGTGATCTTTTGTGCAGATAGCATAAACTTTGACTATATCCAATGGGCATTCTTTATGGTTGTGTTTCTTTCTACATTTAGGGTAGAATATTTCCAGATTTTTTTTTTCTTCTACTTGATTTTATTTGGCTTGCATAATGTCGAACTGCATTGTCAGAGTCCCTAGAATGTCCGTTTTAAAATATTCTATTAAATTTCCAATTTCTGTGCGGGTTATACTTTCACCAGAGATCTTACTATCTCTTGTGAATGTATCACGTTCTGCTGACTTTAGCCTTATGCTGCCTCTCGAACTCCTGATACATAATTCAATAATGTCAGCAAAATTTTCCTGATATATATCACCTTTGCCCATAATGTTTAATGTTTCAACCCATTGTTCCTTCATCCCTTTAAGTAATGTAGTTTTCAACACATTGTCAAGTAAGGGTAAATATGCATAAGGTGATCTCTGGAGGTTGTATTGAAAGCATTCTACATATTCCTCCAGTGTTTCATTAGGTTTTTCTATCATCTGAAATATTTCGTCTTTTAATTCCCTGGACCTACAATAATCCTGATATTTCTTTAGAAACACAACTTTCATCTGATCCCAATCATTTATAACACCTCCACCCAATCCCATAAACCATCATAAAGTTGCTCCTTATAATGTGGAAGGGAATAATTTTAATTTTTGGGGATCAGTGGTATAGTCATACCCCCTGCATAATACATCGAATTCAAACAGAAATGCATCTGGATCTTCCGATGTTAAACCATGGAATGTAGGAATATGCTGAAGATGAATGGCCTTCATAGGTGCATTAACTGCAGTGTCCACAATGGGATACTGCAGTGTGGAAGTTTGTTGAGTGTTTGTTGGTTCTGGTTCTAGGCCATTTGATCAAATATGTGCCAATATCCTTCTGGGATTTCAAGGGAATTCATAGGCTAACTAGAAGGAATAGGAATGACCTTGACAGCACTCCCTTGATCCAGAATAATAAGTGTTTTTTGGTGGCCTACTATCTGACGAGATTCAGGTCCTTTGTTTTGAATGATGTTGACAGCACTTCCCTTATCTAGGCTGCTCACTGTTTGGATGACCTCAAGAGGAGATTTTGGTTCTTCAGTTTCCCCTGTTTCCCCTTCTCCTTCACGGAGATTACTAGAGTTCCCTTCTTGTGGAGAAATTAGGCGAGAATTCTCAATTTCTGGGAATCTTGCTCAATTCCTTCCGTTTGACTATGTATCTCAGCAAAGGCTACAGATGGTGATTCTGTGGTCTGAAGAGAACTAGTAGGTTGTCTAGAAATAACTTTCCTAGGTCCTACTGATGGCTGAGATTCAGTTTTCTTAAGGATTTCGTCAATGAAAGTTGTTCGTCCAAGGGTCACTGGTCCCTTAGGTTTTTCAGGTTTAGGAGGAATTTTGTTTTATTTAGCTTTTTCTATTCATTCAAAAAGAAAAGCATTCATTCCTACCTAAAATTTTTACCCCAATTCTGCTGTGAAGCGGGCCAGTGAACAAGGATGTTCCTTGCTCGGTACGCAGGTTCTTACCTTCTGTTTCTAATACACAATTCTTCGCTAGCAGAAAAAAATCAAATATGCATCACTCTCTGTAAATGGCTACACTCTCCCTGGCAACGGCGCCAAAATTTTGAGGCATAAAAGATGTCTTTTTTTAATGCCTATTTATCCTACATTAATTATCAATCCGGGAACGACTTTTTATTTCAAGAGTGTACTCTTTCTGAGGCTGCAATTCAATCTAAGAGTAATGCTTTGCAATATGTAGTATAGTATTCTAAATACAAGAGTAAACGGATGCTTGGAAAAGAAATCTAACTATAATAACTTGAACTTAAATGCTTGGAAATTCAATCATTCACTCAACAAGTATCAATAAAGGATAAAGTAATGATAACTCTTTCCCTCATAAACTGATAAGAGAAAGATAACCAATCTGAGAATGTGGGAGTAATAACCAGTATTCTTTACAGTTGATAATATTGCTTTAAAGTAATTAAATGAAAATAGAATTTGAACTAAATGCTGCCAATGAAAGTAAACTATGCAAACACTCTAAAAGAAAACTCTCTGAAATCTGCAAACCAATGAATTAGAAATGAACAGCAAAGTGGAATTGAACAGTAATTTAAATGAACAACAAACTGCAACTAAAAGAATTGAACAACAAATTCTATTTAATGAATTTAAATAGCAAATCCTATCTGATGGAATCGAATAGCGAATTCTATTGAATAGCAAACCATGTCGACAGAAAACTCTGTTAGGAAACAATCCGGAATGAACAGAAATCAACAGAAAAACAAATGGAATTAAATTATGAACAACACAGCTCTGTATAACAAGATAGATGATACAAGGATTTAAGTTTCTTGTTAGAACGGAACAACAATGCAATTCATCAGCGTAACGCACCAATATCAATAAGCAATTAAACTAAACCAATTTACTTACAAAATGTAATAAAAATGAATACGAACTACCACACAACAACAACTGAAAGGTGATGATACAAACACCAGATCGATCCACCAAGTCGGGGCCCTTAACCACCAGTGAAATGCCACTGATATTTTACTCCAAAATTAAGAAATAGAATGGCAACAAGATCTTGTATTAATCAAAACATCAATAGCGTTTACAATCAGTCGCTCTCAGATCGCAAGAGTTAAGAAGTTATAGAATTACAAAGGCAGTGTTTAATCATAAATCATTTTTCGTCCCCCTGATTTCTAAAGGCTCTGCCTTTTATAACAGTTTTGACGGATAAAACAAGAAACATGATAATATTAAACAGCGATCCCTCGGGATCGAAATATCCTGAGCGATTCACTTCTTTTCACTTTTTACCTAGCGCTTGGTCTTCTTAGGCTGTAAGCATGTTTTTCCTTGTTTTCCTTTAGCTATATGCTCGGATTTCCTTCTTGTTGACGGGACACGGTCTTTTTCTGGAGGAACAGTGGTTACTCCTATTTTAGCTCTACTGCTCGAATGGTGGTTTTCTTCATTTGTTCCCTGTTTTTAGAAAAAAAGGCAGTTTTTAGTCAATTTTCACAATAGACACGAATCTTTGTAATTCCATCATAATCCACCAATAAATCATCTTTCTAAGATAAAAAGAATTATTTTTAAAGGAAAAAGACGAGGAAACACATGGTGAATTCATACCTTTTCCAATGCTCAACACCTCCCATGCAATGGTTGCCCCATCCATGGATGTTGAAGGTTGCTCCTCCAAGTGCAGCGCTGTAATATCCACTGCTTCCCTTTCTACCACTGGATGAAGCAATAAAAATGCCTCTAGCTTCTTCACCCAAGCTCTAGCTGAAGTAACCCCATCAAATGTAGACAATAGAAGCCTATTGCCTCTGATTTATCCTTTTCCATAATGCCTTCTCTCCTCCATCTGCTAAATAGACTGTGGGAACACTGTAGCTCCCCTGAATGCTGCAGAATGGGGTTTATAGTCACCCATGTACTTGCTTAACATCTAAAAATCCAAGCATCTCCCATGTTGGTCTTCAAGAGAATAGGAAGTGCATGGACCTTCCTCTTCTCCCCTTTTCTTCTCCTCCTCCTCGGGGAGGATCTTCTTTATTCCAAAAAATAGATGATATCAGGCTCATCTTCTTCATTATTATCCTTTGAAATCGAACTCACAGGCTATGCCAAGATCGATGCTTTGGTACCACTGTAATGTTCCTTTTCAGAAATATTATCAATCGACAAGAAAATCGATTCCAGAGATAGACTATAGGGGAATTTACTGGATTTGTCACCTTCATAAAGAAGGATGAGCTCCAGAGGCTACCTGGCCCACTAGAAGACTCTGTCTATAGAGTGTTGTCAAGGGATAATATCCCCGAGAGGGAAAAATAACAAGATTGGGAATCTCTTAAGATAACCCCAACATTGCAGCTACAGCAATAACAAATACATCAAATGGAAATAGCAGTGATACATATACACATGAAATGCTGAAGAATCCAATGGCCATCATATTAGACCATAGCAGCATAAAATATACAACTTCTTGAGGAAATGATCACTCAAGCAAGGCACACCAAGCCTTAAGAAAACTGTACATGCAAATATGAGAAACATTGTTGTATATAGCAAGCCCTAGGCCATGCCTGCATAGTTACATGAGGGACTGCTGCATAAATAATGAAAATACAATGACATGACAATGATAGGCTCAAATAAAATGGGGGATCAAGATCTCAACCCCTGAAGATACAATGCAACAATCCTTTAAGAGGATTGGCTGAAATCTATGCAAAAATGATAAATATACAAAATATCGGAGTTGCAGTAGTAGCTGCAACTCAAGAGCTATAAATGGATGGAGAAGGTTGAAATAGCTGCAAAATATGAAGAACCCTTCTCCAATGAAAATTTGAAGTGAAAGACTGATCCTTTCACCCAAGACTTCCCCTCCCAGTGACTGTCAATCCCTCATAGCAAATCCTCTATCTGAATAACGTTGTCTATTGAAGGGACTGTGCTGCCAATGATGGAATGTGGTTGGCTTGATGCCAAAGATGGTGGGATATTCTCAAGAACCACCTTTTCTAATCTCCCAAGGGATGGAACCTCCCTCCTCTGAAAAAGTAGCTTCGGATGGTGTGTGGAAACCTCCCCAGGAACACCCAGCAACACTGCACAATGTCTGCTACAGAAACTACACTGATGTATATGGTTGAAGCTATGGCCTGAATGTTGAAATATGGGGAATGGAGTGAAATCCTTCAAGAGCTCCTCAAGAAGGAGAGGAAATCCTAAACAGAACTCCCTCGTGCCCGAAGGCACTGCAGCTCTGCTGAACAGCAAGAGGTAGCAACAAGTCTTCAAGACTCAAAATGTAAAAATGATCAGTAATAATCACAATGGATGCATTGCCCTTCTTTTAAACAATTGAGCCTCCCTCCATGGACTCTAGCTCGAATTAGGTTTTCCCTTCCTCTAGAAGCTTCCCTCCTATGTTGTCCCACTTTGTGATTTCCAACTCATGCCAACGCAGTTTGACTTGGTCCACCTTGGCCTAGCCCTCATGCAAAAACCTCCTTTCACACATGGAGGTGTGAAATCCAACTCCAAAAATGAGCCTCTTTCATACTTAGAGGATTTTTATTCTCTAATAATGCAATGAATGGGTCTCCTACCCATTTTATTCACCTCCTTCATAAAATTAACAAAATTTAATATTCCACAAAAATTTGGAACATTACAAGAACTCTTATGGAACTTACACCACTTTCCTATGCAATTATTTGGCTTTGTGGTATTTTTCTTTGCTTGTGACTTTGGCGGCTTGTGTTGAGATGCCACGCCTTGTATTTGTCCTTTACTTTGTAGTTTGGAGGAACCTTTCCCTTACTTCTAATTCGCACATCCAAATTATCGATTCTTCTGTTTTAATTTCTACTCAATACTGGCAGCATAGCAGTATACTGCACCAAGCAAGGATATGTTGAGGAACTCCATTTCCTCCTGAATGTATTTGTGTAGGAAACTATGGAATAATATCACCAAATATTTCTTTGAATCATTGATACCTAACTTGGTGGGCAGGGTATGGAACAAATTCATTAGCTTATGCACATCTTGATCCCTTTGTTTCCACAGCATAGTTCAGTGTATGTACTTGTCCTCATAGCTCCCCACGGTATAATATTTTTCCTTTATGGTGTCTCAAAAATAATTCTTAATGGGTGCATCCAAGAACAGGGAACTTTCCCTCTCATCCTTTTTCTTACAGTAAGTTTCCAGCGAGTCCTTTACATGGGGGGTGACTTTGAGGAGTGAAAAAGTAATATTTTCCCAATTGCAAAAGTCATGAAACGAGAAATATCCTTCTAATGGATTCAACCATCTATATAAGGCATCTGCATATATTTTTCCCTCAAATATGGGAATTTCAAAGTTTATTTGTACCTTAAAAGGAGTGGTGCCTCCAGAGTGGCTGCTGGATGAAGGTGCGCCACCAGTGGGTAGTCATGGAAGGATCTGAGAAAATTTATCTATCATCCCGTTACTTTCTTTCTCGAGGTCCTACTCGAGAAATATTTTGATAAGATATCCTGCTCCCTCATCTTTCTTTTCTTTCGCTATGGGAGGCCATCAAGGTTGTGAGGCTGGTCTTGCAAAGGTTGAACTAGATTGAGTCCTAACTTCTTATATCCTGAACTCGTTGGGGACATAAAGAAAAATAGAGAAAGAGCAAACTGCTCTAATACCACTGATACAAAATTTTGTAGGAACACAATAAAATATAGAAATAAGCATAAAATCAGAGATGCATCAGGAATAACACTTCATTTAATTAATGTCAACTACTGAAAAATGATTATAGACATAATGGAAAATAAACTAGCTCGGGCGATGGTAACTTATCTTTGAGAAGAGATGTGGCGGCTACATGACTCTGAACTATGTTAAAATGAGGCTCAAGGGCCTTTTAATTATTAAAAATCATGGGAAAATCCTAAACATCCAATAACCTAACCCTACAAGGTGAAGCGCCAAAACTATTGGCCCCGTTTTTGTAAATTGGTACATCAACTTCTTGGGGACGTACCTTTGACATACAATCTTCGTTTGACGTGCACAATACCTCGTTAGAAAGATTTATCTAACTACAACTTTTGAGTGGAAAAAATTAGACTAGAACCCATTTTATTCCCAATTTTCTAAAAAAAATCTGTTTATGGCCTCAAAATGGCTCTAGAAGTTGAGGACCCGAAAAACTACCAAAAAATAGTAAATTGCGCTTCAAGTAAGGAAATTGGAAAACTAAAAGAAAAAATCATGGGGGTCCTAGTGGATATTGGTGGGTGGGCACCAATATCCACCTAGATCAATCCTCCCTCCTTAGGAAGCAATGGTCCCCGTTGTGTTGATTTCCTCCATGAGATGCATAAATTTCTGTTGAATCCAGTCCCTAGTGAACCACTTGCCCTGGTGAAGGAGTTGGTCTCCTTTGACAACCAGATATAGGTGGATCCTTTGCTGGAGGGTTTTCTTAATCTATGTTTCCATGATCTGATCAATCGTGGCTTGTTCCATTCAATCTGGGTTTAAATTTGTTGATGTGAGTTTTTCTGCAATGTCGGATATGTCCACCAGTGGTGGAAAGTAGGGTCGAAAGTGGTTCACTTAGAACACTTGGTGCAGACTAACAAATGGTGGAATATTGATCTCAAATACATTATCCCCTACTGCCTTGGTGATTTTGTATGGCCCATATCAAAGTAGATGAATCTTTTGGTGGGGCCCAACGAGGTCCTCTTTCTCCAAATGTAGCCAAACTTTGTCACCCACCAAGAACTTGTGTGGCACACGATGTTGTTCATGTCGTTTCTTGTACTTAGCATTGGCTCTATCAAATATATGATGGACTTGTTGTCGGAGGTGTTGAATGTGCTCAATGAAGTTATTCGCCTTGTCGGCTTCAGACTGGACGTGAGCCGAATCTGCCTAAGTAGCTATAAATTGTATGGCCACATCAATGGGACACAGTGGATGGAATCCCAAACCTACCTGAAAGGGGTTGTGGCTAGTTGAGTTGTGGAGAGCCTAGTTATAATTTTGATGGACATAGAGGAGGCTTCCATCCCATGTTTTTGGATTCTTCAATTTGTACATGCGTAGAATGTGTATGATCATCTGGTTGAAAACCTCTATTTGGCCATCAGTTTGGGGGTGGAAAGTTCTGGACTTAGTGAGCTTGGTGTCTAGCATCGACCAGAAACTTGACCAAAATGTATTGAGAAACCTACTATTCCGATATGATATAATGGACTATGGTATCCCAAAGTGTAGCCACACTCATTCAAAGAAGAGTTTAGCAGTGGCTTCTGCTACGATATTCTTCTTGCAGGCCACCATAATGGCCATTTTAGAGAATCTCTAGATGACCACAAAACCACATTCATTGCCTTTCTTGTTAGAAGGAAGGGCCGACACGTAATCCATGGATATGGATTCCCAAGGTTAGCTAGGGGTAGGTAGATGAGTATATAGGATTTTCTTCTTGATGCTCAGTTTGTAAATGGCGATGGCAATAAAGGATTCTATGTACTTCCCAACATCATGGTGAAGGTTCAACGAATAGAAATACTTTTGCAATACTTCCATTGTTTTCTCAACCCCAAAATGTCCAGCGACCCAACTATAGTACGCTTCGCAAATCATCTTAGCACGCTCGCTCGAAGGAACATAGAGGTATCACAGGTGGCATAATAGTGCATCCTGGAGTGTCTGTTATGTGTTGCTGAATTCTAGATCGCTTTTGTAGAGATGTGGCCAACCCAAATTCTCGTACCCACAAGGTTCAAGCATAGTGGTTAGCACCATGATCGTCAATTAGCTGAGGAAATCCGCAAAATTATTGGTGCTTCCCTTCTTATACTTGATGTTCAAATGGAATTGTTGCAAGTATGTGGACCATTTCTAATGGTGATCCTTTTGCAAATTTTCTTGAGTCTGTATGAACTTCAAGGGTCGGTGATCTGTGTGGATGATCGTTTCCTTACCCAAAATGTAATGCTTCCATTGTCCATAGGCCTACACAATGGAATATATTTATTTGTCATAGGTGGGATATTTTCAAGATATTTCTGAAAGTTCCTCACTATGGTATTCTACTGGATGCTCGTGTTGAGTAAGTATGGCCTCAATAGCATTGTTAGAGGCATCTGTCACGATCTCAAATGGTTGTTGTAAGTCTGGTAATGTGAGCACTGGTGCATAGAAGAGGCGATGCTTCAATTCTGCGAACTTCTTCTATTGAGATTCATACCAAAAGAAATTTTCTTTTTTTCCTCCTTTGGTGATTTGACTCAAAGGCCAAGTGATATGAGAGAATCCCAACACGAACCTACGGTAGAAATTGGCAAGACCCAAAAAGTTTCGGAGCTCTGTTAGAGCGGTTGGGGCTGGAAAATAAAAAATGACCTGGATATTTTTTGGGTCCACATGCACCCCCATTGCATCAATAATGTATCCGAGATATTGAACCTGGGTCATGCCAAAAGTGCATTTCTCCAAATTGGCACACAACTTGTGTTGTCGCAGTGTTTGGAGGACCTGTCGAATGCATTTGAGGTGCTCTCCCACCTATGGATAAATATCAGGATGTCACCCAAATACACCATAACGAATGAGTTGGTGAATGGTTGCAACATGTCATCCATCAACCTCATGAAGTTTGTGGGAGTATTGGTCAACCCAAGAGGCATGACCAGCCATTCAAAAATTCCATGTTTGGCTTTGAAGGTAGTCTTCCACACATCAAAGTGTTCTATTGGTACCTGGAGATACCCAGACTTCAAGTCGATCTTATTGAAATATTTGGCCCCCTTGACATGTTCTAGAAGTTCATCAGTTTGTGAGATCAGATAGCTATTCGAGTCAGTGATCTTGTTCAGGGCCTGATAGTCAATACAGAGTCTCCAATTCCAATCCTTCTTCTGCACCAACATGATTGGCCTCCCACAGGGTGATGAACTCAGCCAGATCTGACCTTTCTGCAGCAGCTCCTGAATCTGGCTCTTGATTTCACTGTTCTCCATAATAGAGTTTCGTGTAATATTCCAAAATGGAAAAGACAAGAATATAGATCATATGCACAATTCCAGCCACGGTAAAATAAGAATTAAACATGTAGACCTGGAAAAATGCTAGGATATATCAAAAAATCATACATATGGGCAGAAAACAGCTAAATCATATCATTAAGGATCAAAAGCAAGGTAAGTACACAGTGATCCGAAAGGAATGCACTCAAGCCACAAGATGGCTAAAATACACTAAAGAAATCTAGCACTGGAAACTAATACTGTTGTGAAGAATATATATGTGTGAGAGGCTGCTTTTCAAAAAGATTTTGGATTTTAACCATAGGTTCTACTCAAAAAACCTAGACAAACCCAGAAATGGTTTGGCCAGATTTTAACTTTGGATTTTCGACCCTTTTTGGGTGGCATACTACACCCTTGCTGGCTGAGTTATGCATTCCCTAGATAAAACTGTTGATATGGGGTTGAAAGAATGATCTATCAGCTGCAATATCACCCACTCAACTTACTAACTAAAGGGTTGATCCCTTTTCTATATTCTCAAGCTAGAAGCTTGAGATCTAGCTCCTCCTTTCTCTGCTTAAGTTGCAGCTGCAAACTCCACAACTGTTGGACTAGAATATGCTATCAAGGACACTGGAGCTGTAGCCTATTGCTCAATGATGAAATAATGATCACATCTCATGTAAATGATCTCTCTAAAGTGAGGGAAAGACCCTTCACAGGATTCCAAGCTGAAATACTTGGAACTTCCTTCCTCCCATAAATTTGCCTAACTGGACTACGCAATTCCTAAAGGACCTGTTGTTGCATGGAGGTGTAATATGATGGCCTGATGTTAGATATCACAATGCTGCTCCTAGAAGACTGAAATGGAAGCACAAGGTGAAAGGATGAATCCTCCACCAGTTTCCTAACTGAATGCTAGAAACTACCTTCCTCCTCTCAAACCCTAAGACAGGAATGTGTAATTCCTGGAGATGTATATGCAGAAGAGAGGGGATGAATGTGGAACCAAAGCCGGATGATGAATAGCTTCTCAAAATGACCTTATCGGAGTAGGCACTCAAATTCCCCTATGGGTAAGGGTGGGATTCCTGCTCGAGAACACCCGTGTGCTAAACATCACAAAAAAATTAGCTAAACAACTAAAGCATGCAAATAATGTCAAAAGAAAATACATTCAATATTTAGCATTCATACATTGTTAGATCGGGTGAATCCAATATATACATACATGTTGTGTAATTTCTACATGGTATCAGAGCACAGGAAATTGCAGAAGTGAAGCAGGAGCTGAGTTTGTGACTGGATAGAATTCGAATTTGTAGAAATAATTTCTTGGCATGACAACTAATTCAAGATCAAAATGGCTTTCAATGGCTTGAGGTTAGAGTATGCACTTGAGGGTATCTTGACCTACATTTATTGGAAGGACAGGATGGAGGCATTACTCGAAGACAATGGTATGAAGGAATTCATTGACAAAGATGTTCCTAAACTTGATGTTGCAGATGCTGCAAATCTTGATGCATGGAAAAAGAAAGTGGCAAAGGCGAGGAGGATACTGTTAGAGGGAGTATGAGACCACATTGTATCAAGCCTCCATGGGAAAGCCACACCATATGCAATGTGGAAGGATTTGACAGATCTATTCCAAAGCAGCAGCGGCCATACGAAATTGGCACTCAAAGATAAACTTAGGAAGATCAAGATGGAAAAGGGAAACACCATTACAAAATATCTAACAAAGTTTGTCCAATGTTGGGATGAACTGGGGAGCGTTGGAATAACAATTTTTTATGATGATTTGGTGAGCTTGGCTCTCCTAGGACTTCCCAAGAGTTGGCATAGTTATCAAGACTCTGTCAATGGAAGGGAAAAACTGCCAAATTGGGAATGACTATGGTCAGATTTGGTACAGGAGGAGTTCAGACAGTGTAGGTTTTAACCCTGAACAGAAATTATCTACACACGAATCTTACAACAGAAAATAAACAATAGTGAGAGCATAAAACATAAAACATATAAACACAGAGATTTTCCCCTAGATCCCAAATCAAGATGACCAGCTTGATTTTTCATTATATTCCTTTTCGTGTTACAACACATATATATACATGCCGAAGCATACATAAACCCCAATCCATTAACCCTAGATTAGAACATAACTGTAGTTCCCTTGACCGGATCTACAAAATACCAGGGGCCGAAAACCATCGTACCCCAAAACCATGTGCAAACTCATGCACAAAACATGGGTGGTCCACCTATGAGTGGGTCCGCACACCAAGAACAACGGTGCTTTGCCTCAGCCCTCGTGACCCCCTGCTGTGCCCCGGCACAGTAAGGTGAGGATATTTACTCGTGGGGGAAATAATATAACACATACCCAACATTCTCCCACTTTTTGTTTTCTTTCCACAGGGGGCCACAGGAGAGCTTAGTCATTGGGCCAATTCTTCAACACCCATTGTTTCTCTACACCAAGAGAACTTCTGAGTGCTCACAGACTTCTTCAATGCATCCGCAACATTCTTCAAAGTGTCCACCTTTACCAGCAACACCCTTTTAGCCTCAACCATATCTCTAACAAAGTGATATTGAACATCAATGTGATTTGTCTTTGAATGGTAAGCAGGATTCTTAGCCAAGAAAAATGCACTTTGGCTATCACAGTCTATCCTTATAGCTTGCTGTACCAACCCCATACTTGAACACAATCTCTGCAACCAAACTGCTTCCTTGCTTGCATGAGTGGTTGCTATGTATTCTGCCTCTATAGTTGAAAGAGCCACTATATACTGTCTTTTACTCATCCAACTGACTGCACCTCCAAATAGGCTAAACACATGCCCACTTGTAGATATTCTTTGGTCCAGATCTCCAGCCCAGTCTGCATCAAAAAACCATGAATGTCAAAAATTGTTTCCAATCCTGGTCTTCCTTGGTAGCACAAGCCATAATCACTAGTGCCACGTAAATATCTGAAAACCCACTTCACTGTTGTCCAATGCTCCTTCCCTGGGTTTTACATAAACCTGCTCAATACTCCCACTGCATGTACAATGTCTGGTCTAGTACAGACCATTGCATACATCAGGCTACCCACTGCACTTGCATATGGAACATGGGACATATCCTCCTCTTCTTCTTGTGTCTTGGGACACTGTTCAGCAGATAGCTTTACACCTACAGGAATAGGAACTTTCACCGGTTTACTATCCTGCATATTGAACCTCTGCAATATAGTCTCGACATACTTCCTCTGGTTTAACCAGAGCTTCCTCTTTGCCCGATCTCTCTTAATTTCCATGCCCAAAATATAGTTTGCAGCACCAAGATCCTTCATGTCGAATTTGGAGAACAGTTGGGTCTTCAAATCATGGATAATTTCTTTGTCATTTCCAATCAACAACATATCATCCACATACAAGACCAAATAAATAACACGGTCACCAATTAATTTAAAATAAACAAAATGATCCTCCTTGCTTCTGGTGAAGCCAAGTCCCCGTATATAGGTATCAAATTTCTGATACCACATCCTTGGTGACTGTTTTAACCCATACAGAGACTTCTTCAACCTGCATACCAGTTCTTTCTTACCCTTTACCATAAAACCTTCAGGTTGCTTCATGTAGATCTCCTCTTCTAGATCCTCGTGAAGAAATGTTGTCTTCACATCCATCTGTTCTATCTCAAAATCAAATGCAGCAGCAATAGATAAAAGTAATCTAATAGAAGTAACCTTGGAAACAGGAGAAAAAATATCACCAAAATCAATTCCTGGCACCTGGGAATAACCTTTTTCTACCAACCGAGATTTGTATTTCTCCACCTTGCCTTCTACATTCATCTTCTTCTTAAACACCCATTTCTCCCGATGGGCTTCCTTCCAGCCAGCAAATCCACCAGATCCCATGCCTCATTTTTGTGCAAGGACGCCATCTCATCAACCATGGCCTCTTTCCAGAGTTTTCCATCCTCTGAATTTACCGCCTCGCTGACATTTTTGGGATCATCATTAGTTACAGTTAAGGAAAAACCTGAACAAAAAGTAGATGGACTGTACCTTTCTGGTTTCCTTCTTTCCCGAACTGATCTTCTCAGAGCTGGAGTTTGTGGCTCTTCCTCTTCTGAATCTTCTTCTGCTATAGAGTCTAATTCATCCTCCTTTAGCTCAAACTCTATGTTCTCAAGTTCCTTTGGTAGGACTTCATGTGTAACAACATCTTTCAGCTCTCTAAACACCACATCTCGACTGTACACAACCTTCCTTGTTTCTAGGTTCCAAAGCTTGTAACCCTTTAAACCATCCTTATACCCAATAAAGATGCACCTTTTAGATTTATTATCCAACTTGGTCCTTTTCTCCTTTCAAACATGTACATATGCATCACATCCAAATACCTTTAGATGTGAAAGAGAGGGTTTCTTACCAGTCCATACCTCATGTGAAGTCTTATACTCCAACACTGATGAAGGTGATCTATTAACTAAGTAACATGCAGTCTCCATTGCCTCTGCCCAGAGTTCTTGTCCTAACCCGGTACCACTGAGCATGCTTCTTTCCTTTTCCATCAGTGTTCTGTTCATTCTTTGCAACTCCATTTTGCTGAGGTGTGTATGGAGTATTCTTCTGTCGTGCTATGCCACACTTCTTATAGAACTCTTCAAATTCCTTCTTGCAGAACTCCCCACCATTATCTGTCCTTAGCGCCTTTATCTCCTTCTCTATCTGGTTTTCCACCAGAGCCTTAAATTCTTTAAATTTGTCAAAGACTTTAGATTTCTTCCTCAAAAAATATATCCATCTATTCCTTGAGAAGTCATCTATAAATGAAACATAGTACACAGACTTTCCCAGTGAAGGAACTTACACAGGTCCAAACACATCACTGTGCACAAGTTCTAATATCTTGTTCGCCCTCTTAGCACCAGAAGGAAAACTCACCCGATTTTGCTTCCCATATACACAATGTTCACAGAAATCGAAATCCAGAGAGTAATTAGACATATCTTCTACCATACCATTTCTATGTAGTATCTGAAGGCCCTTCTCTCCAATATGTCCAAGCCTTTGATGCCATAGCATGGTCTTTTCTCCAGAGGCAGCTAGGCTTTCCGCTCCACTTTCAGGAACCACAGAACTATTACACCCATCAATAACAGTGCTACCTTGTAGCTTGTACGGAATTCGATCGAACTCCGCGTATACCCAGTGCTCCCCGAACCATCTTGCAGGCATCTTTCTCGAACACTGTTTTTACACCTGCATCATCCATCTTGCTTACAAAAATTAGATTTCTAGACAATGCAGGAATATGCAGAACACCAGGAAGTGTTCTAATCCTTCCACCTTGCAGCTTTAGCTTGATCTTTCCACGTCTGACAATTATGGCCTTCCTATCATCCCCTAGGAAGACATCTCCATCATATTTCTCATACTCGTAGAACCACTCCCTATGGGGATTGAAGTGAAAGGATGCACCTGAGTCAATCAACCATAACTCATGATCTACATGTGTATTTGAAGAAGAAGCCAAATACACATCCCCACCTTCATCCGAGGTGGTTTTTGCTTCTGTAGAAGGAGCATCATTAGATCCCTTTCCTTTCTCAAGAGCTTTAGATCTGCAGTCCTTTTTATAGTGCCCCTCCTTTCCGCATTTCCATCACACCTTTACAAACTTTCCAGGAGATTTAAATCTCCCTCTAGATTTAGATCTCCCACTCGAAACCTTATTCTTGTTTCTTTTTTGGGACCTTCCACGTACAGATAAGGCATCTCCATTCCGGCCCTCCATATTTCTCCATCTCATTTCCTCCAACAGCAAGGCTGAGACAATGTCATCAAAATTCAAGGTAGTTGTATTGCTACCTATTGCAATAACCAAACTATCCCATGAGTCTGGTAGAGAGCACAACAAACTGATGCACTTGTCTTCATCTGATATTTTAATATCAACAGATGACAGGTGACTTACCACAGTATTGAAGGTGTTTAGATGCTCTGTCACCGAGTCTCCATCCTTCATCCTCAGGTTATATAGATTTTTCCGCAGGAACAACTTATTCACCAGAGACTTAGATTGGTACAAAGTCCCAAGTTTTTCCCACAAATTATTTGTCGTAGCTTCCCTAGATACATTCAACAATACTGAATCTGAGACACACAATCGTATTGTGCTGTTAGCCTTCCGATTCAGTTTCTTCCAGTCTTCATCTGACATTGTCGTTGGTTTAGTACCTGGATCTACCGCGATCCACTGATTTTTATCCACCAACAGATCCTCCATATTGAGTTTCCACAACTCAAAACTTTGACCATTAAATTTCTCGATCTCTATCTTTCTGCCGCT
Source organism: Pinus albicaulis (assembly GCA_034641835.2). Taxonomy (NCBI): domain Eukaryota; kingdom Viridiplantae; phylum Streptophyta; class Pinopsida; order Pinales; family Pinaceae; genus Pinus; species Pinus albicaulis. Next base: position 1,632,585,617 of record CM076584.1, read on the forward strand.
TGCCATCTTCTTTCACTGCAAGAATCGATCCCGCAGATCTCCCACTGAACAGGGTCTACCTCGGGCCCAAGAAAAAAAACCTCAGCAGCAAAGGTGTCCCCTTGAAGCTAAAACAGCTCTAAAACCAAATGTAGGTTTTAACCCTGAACAAAAATTATCGACACACGAATCTTACAACAGAAAATAAACAATAGCGAGAGCATAAAACATAAAACACATAAACAGAGAGATTTTCCCCTAGATCCCAAATCGGGACGACCAGCTTGATTTTTCATTATATTCCTTTTAGTGTTACAACACATATATATACATGCCAAAGCATACATAAACCCCAATCCATTAACCCTGGATTAGAACATAATCGTAGTTCTCTTGACCGGATCAACAAAATAGGAGGGGCTGAAAACCATCGTACCCCAAAACCAAGTGAAAACTCATGCACAAAACATGGGTGGGTCCGCCTATGAGTGGGTCCGCACACCAAAAAAACTTTCGCCGGGGCGCTGCCGCAGACCCCAACAGTGGGGGCTGCCTCACCCCTCGTGACCCCCTACTGCGCCCAGCACAACGTACAGCGCATGGGGCTAGTCGTGGAAAGAATATAACACATACCCAACAAAAAAAACACCAAATATGGATCTTCATCTAAGAATGAGGATGAAGAGGATTTTGATTTGGGTGCTAAGGCGAGGAAAGGGAACGAGAATAAATCACATTCAAAATCCGAGTCCAATAATGGCAAGAAGTAGGACATTTCCAAGGTGAAGTGTTTTCACTGTCATGAGCAAGGGCATTTTGCTACGAACTATCCACAAAAGAAGAAGAACAAGAAGGATGGAGGATCTGCAGATGGTGAGTCCCTTGTCTCAGAATTTGAACTTGACTTCTCATTGATCGCATGCATGGTGTCCAGTGCATTGGGATCTTTTTGGTATTTGGATAGTGGCACTTCCTTTCACATGACCGGAGATAAGGAACCCTTCAGTGACTTGGAGGAGAAAGATATCTAAATGCATATTGAAATGGGTGATGACGAACGGTATAGTGCCACTAGGATTGGTACCATTACCTTTCAGAGGGAGTTAGGTAAACCATTTCAATTAAAATATTTGATGCATGTACCAGTTCTGAAGAAAAATTTGGTCTCAGTCGCAATGTTGGAGGATAGAGGCTATGATGTTGTTTTTAGTGATGGAAAATATTTCCTGCGACATAAAACAATGGTTCAAGCCAAGAGGATAGGGATTCAAGTTAAGAATATCTACAAGCTGGAGGTAGATGGTTGCATAGCAATGATGGGCAAGGCGGGTCAATTGGTGAGCCAGGATGAGGGTGAATTATGGCACAGGCGATTGGGCCACCTTCACCATGGAGCCTTAAAATTCATACAACAGATTTCTACTGGTCTTCCTAGGGGTAAACTTGCACAGTCAGATACATGCAATGGATTTACTATGGTAAAATATGTAAAGTCCACCTTTCATGAGAAGGAAAACCGAGCTTCGAGGATCCTTGAGAGAGTTGACACAGACATGTGTGGTCCTTTCTCTATTTCTTCAACAACAAAACATAAGTACTATATAATCTTTGTTGAGGAATTTTCTCGTAAGTGATAGATCTTCTTCATGTAGAAGAAAGATCAAACATTCTCTAATTTCAGTGAGTTTAAGGCACTGGTGGAGAAAGAGTCAAGGAAGCAAGTGAAGGCTCTTGGGAGAGATAATGGTGGAGAATACATCTCTAACGAATTCAAGAAATTCTACAGCAAAGAAGGAATTCAAAGAGAACTCATAGTGCCTCATAACCCACAATAGAATGGGGTCACGGAGAGAAAGAATAGAACTATTATGGGTGTAGCACAAACAATGTTGCATGATCAAGGCCTACCAATGTATCTGTGGATGGAAGCATGCAATACAGCGGTACATGTGCAAAACCATTTTCCTTATAGAGTACTTGACATGAGTACACCTGAAGAGGCTTTCACTGGTAAGAAACCTGATGTTTCACACTTTAAGAGTTTTGGCTCATCTGATTATGTGCATGTGACCAAGGACGTCAGGAAGAAGGTGGAACCAACAGCTGAGGTTAGGATTTTTGTGGGGAACACTGAAACACCCCATAACTATTGTCTGTATTTTCCAAACAGCAGAATTATTGTTGTACGATGGGATATCAAATTTCATGAGGAGAAAGACATGCGGTTGTCCCTTGAGAGGCAGTTGGACTTGAATGCAGAGGAGGAACTGCTAGTTCCCAAGGATGAGTCTCAAGATGTGGGCTAGCCACATGACGAGGTTCATAGAGTGGAGGAAAACACTCATGCAAATCCATCCATCAGAAATGGCAGAAGGCGCACCACGGAAGATGGTAGACTGAGACTTGATGCTACATAGAATGTAGGAGCCCCTACTTCACAGTGCAAACAAAGACAGTCTCGTGACCAATTTACTGGATACATGTCTCTTATAATCAAATGTATTGTGACTGAACCATATTCCTTTCAGGAAGCAATGCAGCAGCCTACTTGGGTTGATGCAATGGTGGAGGAGTATGACTCCATTGTCAAGAAAAGTGCATGGGAGATAGTCCCAAGACCGGACGACAAATCAGTGGTTGGATCGAGATGGATCTACAAGGTAAAGCAAGCTGCTGATGGGAGTGTGGAGAAATATGAGGCCAGATTTTTGGCCCGGGAATTCTCATAGATCGAGGGGATAGATTATGATGAGACTTTTGCACCTATTGCAAGGTACTCTTCCATAATATACACCCTTCCACTCTCAGTGTAGATGGGGCTGGCACATTCATCAGATGGATGTGAAAATTGCATTTCTCAATGGGATCATTGAGGAAGAGGTGTACATAGATTAGCTTGAAGGTTTCGAGATCTTCAACATGTTAGAAAATTAAATATTACAAAGCAATGCAACATACAAAATATACGGAAAACACAAGCACACAAAACACATAAAACCATAGAGACACAGATATATGTGGTTCACCCAGTTTGGGCTACGTCCACCCCGAATAGCCAATCCTTCCTTTCTATTATCCAGCAAAAATCAAGAGTCACAAGCTATAGCAAATCTGCTGTAATATCCTCTGTTCTCTCTCACAGTCTCCCTATATGTTTCTCGCACTGATAATACACACACACTATCCATAGTCGCAATACAATACCCTCATAAAAGTGAGGGGTTGCCTTCTAGGGAAAAAACCCTAAACTAAACATAACTTCTACCGTCAGATCATCTGCCTAATGAATGGCCCAGATTGACTAGAAATTACTATACTTTTACAAGGAAATTTTACATATGTTCTTAGCTTCGGGGGTGCTGCCCCTGAAACCCCCCGCCAGGGAGGGAGCTCCATAAAGTCGCATTTGCCCTCCCCCCCCCCCCTAGACCCCCTAGGCAGCGTTTAATTACGGGTGGTGTTGCCACCCCATTAAGGTACAGGGATCCAACGCTGTGATACAAAATAAACAAGATAATTAGGCTCCACACCCAACAATCTCCCACTTGGAGATTAATTGTAGTGACTACACTGCTGCTTCATTTGCTAGAAAATAATTCCTCTTTGGACCTGGTTGTTTCTCATCTTCATTTTCATCCTTGAAGACCAATTGAAACTGAGCATAATCTTAGTTTCTCTCTGGTTACAACTTTTGTTAACATATCTGCAGGATTCTGGCTAGTGTATATCTTTTCCAGCTTCAACTGTCCATCTTCCAATATTGACCATATGAAATGGTACTTGAGCTGTATGTGTTTAGTTATGGAATGAAATGTTGAGTTCTTTGCAAGCTGAATGGCACTTTGGCTATCACTGTATAACGTGCCCATATCATGCTTCTTACCCAATTCATCTATAAACCTTTGTAACCAAATCATTTCTTTACTATCCTCTATAGAAGCAACATACTCTGCTTCTGTTGTTGAAAGTGCAACAACACTTTGGATTTTTGAAACCCAACTGACAGTTATTCCACCTACAGTAAATACATATCCTTTAGTGCTTCTCTTGTTATCTCTATCACTTGCCATATCTGCATCAACATATCCCTGTAGAGCAATGTTTGAACCACCAAAGCATAATGCTTGATTTGTGGTACCTCTCAAATATCTGAGAATCCATTTCACTAGCATCCAATGTTCTTTTCCTGGATTGTTCATGTACTTTCTTACAACTCCCACTGCATGTGCAATATCAGGCCTTGTGCATACATTTTCATACATTAAGCATCCTACTGTTGATGCATATGGAACTTTAGACATAAAATCCAATTCTTCTTGTGTCTTGGGGCACATCTCCTTACTAAGTTTTAAATGGCTAGCAAAAGTTGTACTAACTGGTTTTTCATTCTGCATATTAAATCTTTTCAACACCTTTTGTATGTACTTATTCTGAGACAGTGTTAATTTTCGATTTTTCTTGTCTCTAGTTATTCTCATACCAAGGATTTGTTTTGCAACTCCCAAATCCTTCATTGCAAATGAATTTGCTAATTTTCTTTTGAGCACATTTATTTCCTGCATGTTAGACCCTGCAACAAGCATGTCATCTACATAAAATAACAATATAATATAGCTGCCATCATTTTGCCTTTTCAAATAAACACAATTATCAGAGTGACATCTAGTATAACCTTGTTCAGACATAAACTTGTCAAATTTTAGATACCACTGCCTTGGAGCCTGTTTTAAGCCATACAAGCTCTTCTTTAGCCTGCACACTAATTTTTCTTTCCCTTTGACCTCATATCCTTCTGGTTGCTCCATATATATCTCTTCCTCCAAATCTCCATGGAGAAATGTTGTCTTTACATCTAACTGTTCAAGATGTAAATCTTCTGCTGCTACAAGACTTAAAATAGTTCTGATTGAAGTCATCTTAACAACAGGACAAAATATTTCATCAAAATCAATACCTTTCTTTTATGCAAACCCCTTCACCACAGGTCTAGCTTTGTACCTCTGTTTTCCTCCATCTTCTTCCTTCAGCCTGTAAACACATTTATTCTGCAATGTAGTTTTACCTGCAAGCAACCTGACTAAGTCCCAAGTCTGGTTATGCATTAAGGAGTCCATCTCTTCTTCCATGGCTAGCTCCCACTTCTTCCTGCTTTAAACCTGCATTGCTTCTTCATAACATTCGGGTTCGGGTTCACCAGAATCAGTCAACAATAAATAATATAATGATGGAGAGTATCGTTCAGGGGGTCTACTTATCCTGGTAGATCTTCTAACACCACTTTCAGGTGTTTGAGGTTCTTGTTGTTGTTGTGGTGGTTTTTGTTGTTGTTGATTATTATTATTTTCAGGCACCTTTACTTTTTCCATGATCTCATCAAGAACTGTGTATTCTTTGTTTTCTTTTTCCTGTTTCTTTTCCTGCAACTAATTCTTATACAAGACCTTTTCATTGAATATTACATCTCTGCTCCTAATGATTTTGTGATTTTCATAATCATATAAGTGATAACCAAAATCATTAACACCATATCCAATAAAGGTACATTTCTTTGATTTTACCTCAAGCTTTGTTCTGATTTCTTTATTAATATGGACAAAGGCCTCACATCCAAAAGGCTTTAAACAAGAGTAGTTTACCTTTTTACCTGTCCATGCTTCCTCTGGAATACCGCCATCCAAGTAACTTGAAGGCCCTCTATTTATTAGATAAACAGCAGTATCTATAGCATATGCCCAAAATTGTAAAGGCAATCTTGCATGCAATCTCATGCACCTTGCACGCTCCATGATTGTTCTATTCATTCTTTCTAACACACCATTTTCTTGTGGTGTTCTTGGAACTATCTTCTCTCTATGAATTCCATGCTCTTAACAGTACCTATAAAACTCTTTGCTGCAATATTCACCTCCATTGTCTGATCTGAGACACTTCAACTTCTTTCATGTCTCAATCTCAACCAAAGCTTTCCATTTCTTGAAAATATCAAATACATGAGATTTATTCTGAATACAATAAATCCATGTTTTTCTAGTTGCATCATCAATAAAAGTAACATAATAACGAGAGCCACCAAGAGATGATACCTGAGCAAGTCCCCATACATCTGTATGCAGAAGCTCTAATTTTTCACTCTTCTTTTCTTTACCAACTCTTAGAAATTTGACTCTCTTATGTTTTCCATAAATGCAGCCCTCACAGAAATCCAAATCAACATTCTTCAAACCCGGCAACAAATTTCTCGAGTGAAGAATCTTCATCCCCTTCTCACTCATGTGTCCGAGCCTATGATGCCATAATGCTGCATCTTCTCCTTTGGAGGTTAAAGCATTAACAGAGTTAGAAATACCATTGCATAAATACAATGTGCCAACCTTTTCGCCTTTTGCTATTACTAGGGCTCCTTTGGTGACCTTCCAAGTTTTATCTGTGAAAGTTGTCACGCAACCTTCACTGCCTAACTGCCCTGTTGAAATCAGATTTTTCTTCAGATCTGGAACATGCCTTACCTCCTTTAATAACCATTGGTTTCCATTTTGTTGTTTTATAAGAACTTTACCCATTCCAACAATTTTACAGGGTTTATCATCACCCAAATGGACTTGTCCAAAATCTCCTTGAACATAGTCATGAAAATATTTCTTATCAGGTGTGGCATGGAATGAGGCCCCTGAACCTATAACCCAAGAATCAGTAACATTTTTGAAAGAATGAATGAAAGAATCTTGTAACACATCACCTGTCACATTTGCTTCATGATTGTTTTCTTGCTATGCATCTCCTTCTTTTCCCTTCTGAGATCTACAGTCTTTCTTTAGGTGTCCTTTCATTCCGCATTTCCAACACACTATCCCCGATATGGACTTGGATTTGTGTTTCCTTGATTTACTGCAATATCTCGAGCTATTTCCTCTTTCCATTCTTCTTCCCCTAGACTTTGCACTCAAAGAATTACTGGATTTCTCATCGGAGCTTTTCCATCGCATTTCCTCGCTAAGGATAGCACTGACAACATCATCAAAATTTAAAGTACCAGATCTAGAGACAAAGTTACTAATGGCCATAACTAAACCATTCCATCTTTCTGAAAATGAGCACAGAAAATAAATAGCTCTAACTTCATCATCAAAGTTTACCCCTACAGAAATTAACTGACTGGTAACTGTATTAAAATCATTTAAATGGTCTGCAACAGATCCACCTTCCGACATCTTCATATTAAATAAACGTTTCATAAGGAATACCTTGTTTGAGGCCGATGGTTTTTCATATAGTTTCGCTAACGCCTTAATCGAACCCTCTGTTGTTGTTTCCTTCAAAATATTGAAGGCTACCGACGCCACAAGGCACAACCATATTGTTTCGAGCGCCTTTCTATCGAGAATATCCCATTCTGCGTCTGTCACAGTCGTCGGCTTCTTTATTTTTCCGCTCAATGATAGGTATAGATATTTATGATACAGATAATCTTCCATCTGCATCTTCCACAGCGAGAAGTTTTGGCCATTAAATTTCTCGACCCTAAACTTAACATCTTCCTCCATTGCTCCCACTCGAACCAGGAACCCTTCTTTCCTGAGAGTTTATCACCAAATAGACCTTCAACTTTGATACCAGTTGTTAGAAAATTAAATATTACAGAGCAATGCAACATATAAAATATGCGGAAAAAACAAGCACACAAAACACATAAAACCAAAGAGACACAGATATACGTGGTTCACCCAGTTTGGGCTACGTCCACCCCGAATAGCCAGTCCTTCCTTTCTATTATCCAGCAAAAATGAAGAGTCACAACCTACAACAGATTCGCTGTAATATCCTTTGTTCTCTCTCACAATCTCCCTATCTGTTTCTCGCTCTGAGAATACACACACACTATCCATAGTCACAATACAATACCCTCATAAAATCGAGGGGTTTCCTTCTAGGGAAAAAAACCCTAAACTAAACATAGCTTCTACTGCCAGATCATCTGCCTAATGAATGGCCCAGATTGACTAGAAATTACTATAATTTTACAAGGAAATTTTACATTTGTTCTTAGCTTCGAGGGCGCTGCCCCCGAAACCCCCCACCATGGGGGGCTCCATAAATTCATAGCCGCCCCCCCCCTAGACCCCCCAGGCAGCGTTTAATTACGGGCGGTGTTGCTGCCCCATTAAGGTACAGGGTTCCAACGTTGTGATACAAAATAAACAGGATAATCAGGCTCCACACCCAACACAATAGTGAGTCACATGTGTGCAAACTCAAAAGAGTGTTGTATGGGCTAAAGTAAGCACCTCATGCTTTGTACACTCATATAGATAACTATTTCACCAGACTAGGCTTCACCAAAAGTGAAGCAGATGAAAACCTGTACCAGATTGTGGTTGAGGGTAAGCTATTGATCATTGTTCTTTATGTTGATGATATAACTTTGACTGGTGATAAGCAGCTGATACGCTCATGCAAGGAGGATATTGCAAGGGAGTTATAAATGAAGGACATGGGACTCCTCCATTATTTCCTTGGATTGGAAATATGGCAAGGGGATGGTGAAATTTTTGTGTCTCAAGGAAAGTATGCAAAGGAGATACTCGGTAAGTTTAACATGGAGAGCTACAAACCCATGGATACTCCTCTTCCAAGAGATTGGAGGAAAGAGGATGCTACTTCTAGAGAGGTAGTGGATGCTACTGTCTATCAGTAGTTAATGGGTTCACTAATGTATTTGGTGAACATGAGACCGGACATTTGCAACGCAGTTAACGAGCTGAGTCAAGATATGGTTAATCCTACCAAGCTCTTTTTGAAGTTGGGGAAGCATGTCCTAAGATACCCAAGGGGCACATTAGATAATGGTATATGGTACAAATGAGCGGATGGAGTGAAGTTGCATGGCTTCACGGATGCAGATTGGGCTGGAAGTCCATCGGATATAAAGAGCACATCAAGGGGGATATTTAGCATTGGATCGACATCAGTTTCCTGGTACAGTAGGAAGCAACGATATGTGGTACTCAGTTCAACAGAATCAGAATAAATGACAGCAATTCAAGCTGCATGTGAGGCTATCTGGATGAGAAAGATCTTGGTTGGTTTGTTTGGTTCTCATATGGATCCAACAATGACTCATTGTGATAGTCAAAGTTGCATTAAACTCTCGATTAATCATGTGTTTCATGATAGGTCCAAGCATATAGATATCTGGTACCATCATCTCAAATATTGTGTGTAGAGAAGGATCATGTTGCTACAGTACATTCCCATGGAAGATCAGGATGCAAATATTCTGACAGAGGCGCTCACCAGGAGAAAATTCGAATACCATGGAGACAGTATTGGGGTGAAGGATAATATCTTTCTTGTTGAGAGGGAGCATTGAGATTCAACAAGAATATTCAGCACCCAGGCCTAGTGCATTAAGCACCTGGTTGCATTAAGCAACTGGTTGCATTAAGCACCTAGACTAGGGTGGGGCCCACAGTGTTATTTTTGGGTGCATGTATATTTTGGTTATCCCTTAATTAAGATGGACATTAAACTGTAATCTATTCTCAATGTAGACTTGAATGAGTTAATTGAAAGTGATATATTTAGTTAGCTAGTGGATTTCGAGTTAGAGGTTGTTGGTGAGGCATACAGAGTAATTCTAGTTGTAACAAAGTTCGAAGTGCAGTGGTGCATGAGTTGGTGCAAGTTGTAAATCAGTTTAAATCAATTAAGTGACTTAAACTCTGTTGACTTAAACTCTGTTGTGCTAGATGTAATCGAAGACACACTAGTGAGAGATTTAGTGAATTAAATATTAATTAATTCACAATCATTGATCTCACATGCAACTGAGGATTTACTATTATTAGTTGCATGCATGTCAAATCCAGTGGAGACCTAGTTGAGTTCTAGGTGAAATGGAGGTTGACTATCAGTTGTAGGATTGTTGGCTTGCACACATGCAGGAAAACACCCATTGGAGTGCCCATGATACTTGCGCAGTCAAGGCAGGCAAGAATTCCTATCTTTTAGGGATTTTTACCATCAGGGATTGCACAAGCAAGGCAGGCTGTCTGGAGGCTGAGAATTGGCTATGTGTTGATCAGTTTTTCATATGACAGTGTGAGATAATTAGCTGAGTACTAGAGGGCTTTTGTCAGAAGCGTTTTGTATGTAATTTTTTCATAGTCCATGTTGAATATACAGTAGAAGATATTGGGGTTTTTTTAGGCACAGCAATATTTCACTGAAATTATACGTAGCTCCGTGTGATTGATATTTCTTCATGTTCATGTGATTAATGATTGTGTTTTTAATTCTACAAAATATTTTTAGAAGCGATTAATTATTTAAATTTAGTACATTCTTATATCAAGTGAATCCAAGATATACATGCATGTTGTATAATTTCTACGGATTGACATGCTGGAATGTCATATCATTAAAATCCTTCAGCTCCTCTTTGCCACTTCATCGCAGTGCCATGCCATGTCACAATCGATAGTTCACCCATTGTGGGATGTGTCTCTAGATGTGATGGCCAAATTCTGTCTCGAAGTAACACCATAGCCATGCCTCTTTTTTGTTGCATCACCTTCAAAATGCTTGTGCCGAGAGCATAAGACATAGGTACGATATGTTGGGTGGTAACCATACTCACCCAGGAGCAGCCAACACAACCATGCTTCTTCCTACCCTATGTCATAGATCTGTAACTATTTCACCAACAACTTGCTCATCATCCTTACCCATCCATCCAATTGTGGGTGATGACTCATATCATGCTCCAACTTGGTATCCACCTAATGGAGAATACCATCATCCCTAATCTGTTGATCTTTGCACTCCATGATATGTTGAAGTGCATCCTCCTTGAGGTTACTCCATGAGAACCTCTCATCAATGACCCAGTAGAATCCATAAGATTTTGAATATGTTGTAGGTAGAAACTTGTGTTTGAGTTGTGAGATGCTCATCAAGAAGGCTTCATCCTGATAATGGAAAATGCTATCCATCATAAGGTGTCTACCAACTATCATATGTCCCTCCAATGCTTCATGAGTGAAGCAGTCATCGAAATTCTCCAAGAAAAGTTGGGCCTCCAACTCATTACTACTCCCCAGTGACAGCGTTATTGATCTCCATGATGGTGCATTTATTGCCTTATGACCATACACGATGTTGAACTCATAGCCCAATATTGTACTAATTAGGACTATGCTCGTCCTATCTTTCAAAACTCCACACTTCAACACAAATTTTTGTGTGTAGCTCAAAATTGAACAATTAGGATGGCTATACATCTCCTCCTTGAACAAGTCAAGGGTCCTTTGTGCAGTGATAGTTTGCTTCTCCAAATTAGCAAGGCGCTCTAACACTTGGTTATACAATTTCCTTGATGGCATGACCCCACAAATATCAAACTAAGGTATTGAAATAGTATGGGATGGAAATTTTTGCAAACCTTGGATAAGCTGATACTTGGGAACATCTTGCAAAGCTAAAAGAGTTCCTCCAACTGCTAGTGATGGTGATGGTTTCTCCTCTACTATTGCACCAACGCTGCTATCTGCCTCCTCTTCCTCATGCATCTCCCAAATCATGCATGGGACTCTCAATGTCAAGTGCTCAAAACCATCTTGCAAGGATGCAAGTGTTCCTTCACCTGCTGCAAGTACTTCTGTAGCTGGTGGTGGTGGTATTTTCTCCTCTTCCAGAGTGATAGTGTCGACATCTTCCCTTTTATTTTCACATACTTCCTCCTCAACGTTGGGAAATGTCTTTATGGAAAGTACCTCTGGTTTTCTTCTGTCAAACTTCTTTATCAGCATTTGAGTGAATTCTAAATAAGTAGTCACTCTTGCATGTTTCAAATGGCTGAACCACCAATCCTTTGCTTCACCCTCAAGGTGCAGTGCTGCAATCTCAAAAACCTCTCTTTTCACTACTGGATGTAGCTGGAATAATGCATCTAAATCCTTCATCCAATATTTTACTGTGCTTTTGGATGATCCATCGAATGTAGGCAAGAATCATCTATTATGTATATGCCTTATTTTATTTCTAGTGTAGGATCTCTGGTTTTCTTTGATTTGGATAAACTGTTGGAGTTAGGTTTTTCTTGAATATTCTTGATTGAGATTTGTAATCTGCAAGATAATTACTCAGAGTCTCATTCTCCAAGGATCCTCCATGTCCATGCCATTCATCTCCTTCTGCAAGGAAAGTGGACATAGAAAAGTGTTGTGGAGCTCTTTGCTTTGCTTTTTGTTTATGATGCTGATAGGAAGTGCTTGAACCTTCCTCATTTTGAAACCCTCTTGAGTTTTCTCTTTACCTTCCCCTTCTCATTTCTTTAATCTCTATGGAGAGATCCTACATAGATCTAAAGAGAAAAGTGGCAAAACTTAATCCTTCCGCCATTGAATACTTCTTCTTTTTCCGCTTCTTCTTCTTATTCTTATGATGTCATGAAGTGCCCACAAGCTAAGCCAAAAATCAAGCTATGATACCACTATAATATTCCAAAATGGAAAAGACAAGAATATAGAACATATGCACAATTCCAGCTACTGTAAAATAAGAATTAAACATGTAGAACTGGAAAAATGCCAGAATACATCAAAACATCATACATATGGGCAGAAAAAAACTGAATCATATCATTAAGGATCAATAGTAAGGTAAATACACAGTGCTCCAAAAGGAATGCACTCAAGACACAAGATGGATGAAATACACTAAAGAAATCTAGCACCGGAAAGTATAACTGCTGCTGTTGGAAACTGTTGTTGTTGTGAAGAAGATCTATGTGCAAGAGGTTTTTGGACTGATCTGAAAGATCTGAGATTTTAACCATGGATTCTACTCCAAAAACCAAGAAATGGTTTGGCCAGATTTTAACTTCGGATTTTCGCCCCTTTTTAGGTGGCACACTGCACCCCTGCTGGCTGAGTTACGCACTCCCTGGAGAAAAATATTGATATGGGGATGAAATAATGATCTATCAGCTGCAATAGCACCCAATCAGCTTACTAACTGAAGGGCTGATCCCTTCTCTAGATTCTCAATCTAGAATCTTGAGATCTAGCTCGTCCTTTCTTTGCTCAAGTTGCAGCTGCAAACTGCATAACTGCTGGACTAGACTACAATTTCAAGGAGGCTAGAGTTGTAGCCTACTGCTCGATGATGAAATAATGCTCACTTCTCATGTAAATGATCTCTCCAAAGTGAGGGAAAGGCCCCTCACAGGATTCCAAGCTGAAATACTTTGAAACTCCTTCCTCCCTTAGATCTGCCTGACTGGACTACACAATTCCTAAAGGAACTGCTGCTGCATGGAGGTGTAATATGATGGCCTGATGTCGAATATCACAATTTTTCTCCTAGAAGACTAAAATGGAATAACAAGGTGAAAGGATGAATCCTCCACCGGTTTCCTAGTTGAAATGCTAGAAACTACCTTCCTCCTCTGAAACCCTAAGAGAGGAATGCGTAATTCCTAAAGCTATATATGCAAAAGAGATGGGTTGAATGTGTCACCAAAGCCAAATGATGTAAATATGCTCAAAATAACCTTCCCAGAGTAGGCACTCGAAGTCCCCCATGGGTAAGGGTGGGATTCCCACTTGGGAACACCCGTGTGCTAAACATCAACAAAAAACTTAGCTAAACAGCTGAAGCATGAAAAGAATGTCAAATGACAATACAGTATCAAATTCCAGATTGATTTGATTTTTTTCCCTCATCTCCGTTATATGGTTGTGATCCTTCCCTAGCCTTGGCCCACCTCATAACTGTGCTACACATGCGGCCACTAGTCTCCATGAAGACTACATTGTCTCTCCATGATCTCCATCATCTCTGCATTTACTTTCCACTAATCCATCATATGTGCATTTAATGCACCACTTCCTCCATCACTGCATCATTAATTCTCTATGATCTTACTTTTATTCCTCCACTATCTCCATCATCTTCCTCACTATTCCCTATGATCTCCACTCTTCCTCCATTAATGAGCTGCTCCACTACTCCATGATGTTTATCTACTATCTACTAACCCACATTCACAGAAAAAAAGTGGATTTTATTCATCTATGGGGTTTTTGGGTCCCTCCACCCTTTTATTTAATTAACTAAGTAAGAAAAGTAAGAACTCTAATATTCCAATTAACTGATGGAAAATTGGGAATATTACATTTTGATAGGTTCCATTGGGTAGTGGCACGCATGGGGTTAAATCGATAGAGTGCTTGACCTGATAATGCAGAGGTACCCGTTCGGGTGAGATGAAGATGTCCTTGAATTCCTCCATGACCTTGTCCATATTTTATTGTCGTGAGGAGGAGCCCTGTCTGGTGGTTGCGACTAAAATCTTCTTCCTTCCCTGAATGTGCATCATCAAGAAAGGAAATTTACCAGTTTTGGAAATGAGCTTACTACATTTTTTTTCTATTATAAAAGAGATGGTTGTAGGTCATGCTACCTTTGGTATCCTGTACAACTTATTTCCCAAAGTAATAATAACAGCGCAAGGCCTACACTCATACACAACATGTCACTTCCACAAGTATGTGTGGCCTAATAATACATCACAAACATCAAGAGCATAAATATCACATAATACATCATCTTTGAAGGGCTTTATGTTGTAAGGAAGGGGGCATTGTTGACTCGCATAGAGTTCCCATCCTTGGTGAAGCCACTTGATGGTCTATAGTTGTGGGCATGTTGTGGTTGACAGACCTAGTTGCTTCATGACCTCTGGTTAAATGAGGTAGTTTCGGCTCCCGTTGTCGACAATGAACTGCAGTGGGGAACCCTTCACCCACATCTGGGAGTGGAATAGGCGCTCCCCCTCCTCTAAATATTTGGGTTCCTCTTTCTCGATCTTTGTGGTGGAAACAGTAACATTGAGCTCTACATCAATAATTTTCTTCCCTTTATAATTCCCCTTATCAATTACTGACTTAGATTCATAACATGAATCTGATTCAAAAGGCTTCAGCTCACCCACTAGTGATTGCTTGGCCCTACACTCACTTGTGTTGTGATGTGTGCTCTTATAGAACTCACACCACTTTCTTGAGTCCTTATTTGGCTTTGCGGTGTTGTTCTTCACTTGAAGCTTTAGCGGGTTGTCCTGGGCTGCTCCGCCTTTGCTTTGTCCTTTTCCCTACGATTTGGAGGCATGTTTCCCTTTATTTTGATTCATAGATCCAAAGTCTTGCTTCTTCTATTTGAATTTCTGCTTAATATTGGCATCATACTGGTATGTTGCACCAAGAAAGGATATGTCGAGGAACTTCATTTCCTCTTGAATATATTTATGCAGACAACTACGGTATTTCAACACCAAATGTTTCTATGAATCTTTGATAACCAACCTTTTGTGTATGGTATGGAACATATTCATCAGCTCATGCACATCTTGATCCCTTTGTTGTCGCAGTGTATTCCATTGTTTGTACATATCCTGGTAGCTCCCTCCGGGATAATATTATTCCTTGATGATATCTTGGAAATAATTCCAAGTGGGTGCAGCCAAGAACATACAGGTTTCCCTCTGTTTCTTTTTGTCATAGTATTTCATGTAGGTTTCCCTCTCGTTCTTTTTCTCACAGTAGGTTTATCGCTAGTCCTTGACATTGCGGGTGGCTTTGAGGAGTGAAAAGGTAATTGTTTCCCGATTGCAAAAGTCATCAACCAAGAAATATCATTCTAATAGATTCAAAAATCTATCTAGGCATTTGCATCTATTTGGCCCTCAAATATTGGAATTTCAAATTTTACTTGTGCCTTAAAAGGAGTGGCACCTCCAGAGTAGCTGATGGATGAAGGTGCGCTACCAGTGGGTAGCCTTTGAAGGATCTAAGCAAAGTTATCCATTATCATGTTCCTTTGTTTCTCAAGGGCCTCCTCGAGAAATATTTTTATAGGATCTCCCACTCCCTCGTATTTATTTTCTTCAGCCATGGGAGGCCATCGGGGTGTGTGAGGTTGATATTGCAAAGGTTCAACTAGATCGAGCCCTAACTCCTTATATCCTAACCTTGTTGTGGACATGCAAAGAAAAATCAAGAAAGATCATACTACTCTTATACCATTGATCTAGACATATGTAGGAACACAAAAAAAATATATAAATAAACATGAAAGTAGAGATTCAGCAGGAATAACACTTCATTTCATTAATATCAAATACTGAAAAAAATGCTTATAGAAAAAATGGAAAATAAACTAGCTTGGGTGATGGTAGCTTTTCTATGGGAAGAGATGTGGTAGCTACATGCCTCTGAAATGTGTTGTGAATCTCAAGGGAATTTTTATTATTGAACAACATGGGAAAAATCTGAACATCCAAAAACCTAACCTTAGAAGACGAAGCGCCAAAACTATTGGCCCTGTTTGGGTAAATTGGTACCTAAACTTCCCGGGGATGTAAGTTTGGCATACAATCTCCGTTTAATGAACAAAATACTGCGTTATAAATATTTATCTGAGGACTGCAACTTTTGAGTGACCAACATCACATGATAACCCATGTTGGTCATGGTTTTCCCAAAAAACTTCTTTTAGGGCCTCAAAATGGCTTCGGAAGTGCATGATCCGAAAAAACTACAATTAAGGAAACTAAAAAAACTAAAAGAAACAATGGTTGGGGTCCTAGTGGAATAGGTGAGTGGCCACCAATATCCACCTGGATCATTTTTTATATTCAGGTGTGTAGAAGGGTTTACTAGTACATAAAATTTCTTGTTTCAGTTTGATTACGTTGTAGATACGTAGTTTAATAGTTATACTTTACTCTACATCTTTATTAGTTGATATTTTCTAGAAATTCATTTATGTCATGAACTCCTTCTCATGTATTACATTATTTACATTCTAATACATCAACATTTGGTTAGGGAAGATGGGTCTTATATTTATATATTAATGTTTTACCACAAGTTCTTCTTGGAGGAGCACTACACTTAGTTTCTAGTTCACCCAGAAGCTAATGTCTTACCTCCATCAAGTTCCTTACTTGAGTTTCCTAAAACATATTGAACATGCCAGCTCCCATTTGTTGATGGTCGTGCTCCAATTTTGTTTTCTAGGTATTATTTTTTGGGTCCTGTCACTTCTTCCTCACTGTAGCTTTCCAAAACGAGTTTTTCATTTAGGGTTTTTATCTAACCCTTCATCTGGTTCCTAGATTTATGTCGGAAATTTTACTTTGCTTTTGTTTTGCCGTTATCCAGAACACTAAGGCTCTCTTCAATGTGGCCTATCGTATAAATTGTTTCAGTTAATAATAAATTCACAATTATTCTATAAATATTAGGGTCATCCCCAGGTCTTTCCCTCGTCAACAACCTGACTTACACATTTACATAACTCCACATTTTTAACCCCGATCCCAATAAAATCATTTAATACAGGGGAAATGGTTACAGTAACCATTGACATGCACACAGACCACCTTTTACATATAAATCTAAAATTATGTTATACAAAAATAGTTAAAACTTCCTTGTTTTCAACTTGTCTAAATAACTTAAAACACCATTCACTTGCAGTGCATGTTTAAAAGAAAAAAATAACACAAGTAGATTTTTTCCAAAATATTAAAAAAAAAATACAACATTCACACAGATTACAACCAATTAACTGCATGGAAGGGAATAAATTACTTATCTTAGAATACAACAAGACTGATTTTGGTTCACCCAACCATGATAAGGGAAATTATGCCCACCTCTCCCCCCGAGCTCCTTTCCAGAGCAGTAGATAGTAGTCTTCATAAAAACCCAAAGTTAGGAGTCAAGACTTTGATCTAGTTTGAACTTCCTTCTATGTAACAGAGTTATCCACTGGCTCATTTCCAACTCTGGATAGCTCTTGGGCAGATTCCTGCCAATTACTCAAAATTCTTCTCTTCTTCCTCTTTAAACATAACCCCTTCTCTTCACTGAGATCCCATTTTATCTCTAGAAGAGAAGGGAATTGTCTTTAACTGCTTCTAACTACTTTGGAAGTTGGAATTCATTTTCTCAGTCAGTCTTCTCGAAATCAGAATACCATTTCTATAAATAGCATTATTATATTTAAAAATAAAATTATCCAAAGTTTTACTGAACTCTACCATTATTTTATCTCAATAAAACTAAATGCAACATAAGGTAAATGTTTGTAATTAAATTTCATCCAGGTTGTCACATCTTTCCCCCACTTAGGCTAAACACAATCCTTAGGGTTTATTTATGCCTCTAAAACAATTCAGGATAAGCCTATCTCATAAAATATTCATCTTCCCAGGTGGCTTCATCTGGGCTAAAGTGCTCCACTAGACCTTAACCTGGATGATAGCTCGTTTTCACAATATTGTTTCTCTCCGATGGAGTATGCGCAAAGGATCTACCAGGAATTCCTCATCTGGTTCGACCTGTCAATCAACATTGAATTAATATTTAGTTTACCTTTTAAATATTAGGAACAGAATAGATATTTTTTTCATCCCCATCCATCCCATTCATACTTACTTGGATTTCTTGCCAATTAATAAGATTCCTTGAATCATACAAATATTTCTTTAATAAGGAAACATGAAATACATCATGAACTATTATGTGGATGAGAAGAGCAAGTTGATAAGCTATAGGGCCTATTCTTTCCAACACCTAGAGAGGCCCACAGTAGCGGGGTGCTAACTTCGCACACCCAACCCACCATAAGGTATTGCTTTTAGGTTTAATTCACACATAAACAGATCTCCCACCTAAAATTCCTTAAAATTTCTTTTCCTATCTGCGTACACTTTTTGTCTATCTTAGGAAGACTTTTAATCCTGCTAGACCCTCTTGAATTCATGTTCCATATTTTCCAAGCTATCTGGTCCTAGTATCATCTTTTCCTCTGCATTGCTCCAGTTAGCAGATGTTCGACATCTTTTTCCATAAAACACCTCATAAGGACTCATCTTCAATTATTCATGATCATGTTTTTTTTAAGAGAATTCGACTAGGTGAAGATACTCTTCCCACTTAGTTGGCTACTGCATTACATACATACACAACATATCTTCCACCACTTGATTTACCTATTTTTTCTTCCCATCAGTTTGGGGCTGATAGGCGGTACTGAACTAAATCTAGGTACCCAATCCAGCAAAAAGGGCCTTCCAAAATGGACAGGTAAATTTCACGTCTCTATTCGAGATCACTACCTTCGAAATTCCATGCAATAGAAATATCTCTGTTGTGAATATATCTACAATATCCACAACTTTATGAGTAGTTTTGACAAGAATAAAAGTAGCATACTTACTCAATTTATCCACCACCACCATGATGGAATCCTATTGTTTCTTTGTTTTTGGTAATCTTGTTATGAAATCCAAAGTAATTATTTCCCACTTTCACTAAGGATTTTTGAGATTAAACAAGAAATTTCAACATCCATGCCTAGTGTGGGACCAGCAGGACCAAGTAGCACCTACACTAGGGTGGGACCACAGGGATAAATTTGGTGCATGTCTATTTTAGTTATCCCTTAATTAAGATGGACAATAAAATGTAATCTAGCCTCAAAATAACTTGTAATAGTTAACTAAGTGTGATAAACTTGGTTAGCTCATGAATTTAGAGTTGAGGGTAGTTGGTGAGGCATGCAAAGTAATCTAGTTGTAACCGAGTTTGAAGTACAGTGGTGCATTAGTTAATGCAGGTTGTAAATAGTTTAACTCAGTTAAGTGAGTTAAACTCAGTTGTGCTAGTTGTAACTATTAGATATACTAGTGAGAGATCAAGTGAATTAAATATTATTTATTTCACAATCAGTGATCTCACATGCAACGAAGGATTTTCTATTATTAGCTGCATGCATGTCAATTCCAATGGAGACCTAGTTGAGATCTAGGTGAAAGGGATGTTGACTATCACTTGTAGGAATATTTGGTTGCACCCATGCACCCAAAAACTCATTGGATTTCCCATGATACTCAACGTAGTTAAGGAAGGCAAAATAACCTATTCTTTATGGATTGCATTCCTCATGAATTGCGTGAGCAAGGCAAGCTATTAGGAGGGTTCAAATTGGCTAAATATTGACCAGTTTTTGCTCAGGATAGTGTGAGACAGATAGTTGAGTGCTAAAGAATCTTGTGAGGAGAGGGAATTGTATTTGTTTCATGTATCCATGCTGAATATACAATAGAATATAGTGGGGTTTTGAGTAGCAATTTTTCCCCGAGAAATTATATGTGTTTTGGTTTGATTTGATTCTTTCTTTACTTCGTGTAATTGGTGATTGTGTTTAATTTCCGTGAGTGATTTGTAAAAGTGATTCAGTATCTAGCTTTAGTATATTGTTAGATAGGTTTGAATCCATGATATACATATATGTTGTATAATTTCTACATGGTATTAAATCACAGGAAATTACTGCAGTAAAAAAGAAGCTGAGTTTGTGACTAAATAGAATTCGTATTTGCAGAAGACTTTGTTGGTGCTACAGGTGATTCAAGATAGAAATGCATTTCAATGGTTGGAGATTGGAGTATGCACTCAAGGGAAACTCTAACTATATTTCTTCGAAAGACAGGATGGAGGTAGTACTCGAAGACAATGGCTTAAAGGATTTCATCGACAATGACATTCCTAAACCCATTGTGACAAATGCTGCAAATCTTGATGCCTAGAAAAAGAAAGTTGCAAAGGCGAGGAGGATACTATTAAAGGGAGTGTGATACCACATTGTCTCAAGTCTCCATGGAAAAGCGACACCATATGCTATGTGGAAAGCTTTGACGGATCTATTTCAGAGCAGCATCTACCATAGGAAATTGGCATTGAAAGACAATCTCAGGAAGATCAAGATGGAAAAGGGCAACACCATTCCAAAATATCTAACAAATTTTGTCCAATGTCGGGATGAGCTAGGGAGAGTCGGAATAACAGTCACGGATAATGATTTAGTGAACCTAGCTCTTCTAGACTTCCCAAGAGTTAGCACAGTTATGAAGACTCTGTCAATGGAAGGGAAAAATTTCCAGATTGGGAATGACTATGGTCGGATTTGGTGCAAGAGGAGTTTAGAAGGAATACCAGAGATGGATCTTCATCTAAGTGATGATGAAGAAGATTTTTCTTTGGCTGCCAAGGCGAATAAGGGGAAAGGAAATAAATTTCATTCCAAATCTGAGTCAGGTAAAGATGTCAAGAAGCACGATATGTCCAGAGTGAAGTGTTTTCACTATCACGAGCACGGGAATTGTGCCACAAACTGTCCACAAAAGAAGAAGAACAAGAAGGCTTCAAGATATACATTTAGTGAGGCTTTGGCCACACAATTTGAGCTTGACTTCTCGCTCATTGCATGCATGGTGTCAAGTGCAATGGGTTCAACGTGGTACTTGGATAGTAGTGCTTCCTTTCACATGATGGGTGACAAGGAACTTTTCAGTAGCTTGGAGGAGAAGGAACTCCAGATGCATATTGAAATGGGGGATGACGGATGGTACAGTGCTACTGGGATTGGCACTATTACCTTTCAAAGACATTTAGGTAAACCCTTTCAACTAAAAATGTAATGCAGGTACCAGCCTTAAAGAAAAATTTGGTCTCAGTTGCAATGATGGATGATAGAGGCTATGATGTTGTTTTCAGTGAAGGTATGGCTTTCTTGTGACACAAAACAATAGGACAAGCCAAGAATATAGGAATTCGAGTTAAGAATCTTTACAAACTGGATGTGAATGGTTGCGCAACAATTATGGGAAAGGCATACAAAGTGGTGAGTCAGGATGAGGGTGAGCTATGACATAGAATATTGGGCCATCTACACCATGGAGCCTTGAAATTCATACAGCAGATATCGACAAGACTTCCAATGGGAACACTTGCTCAATTAGATACATGCAAGGGGTGTACCATGGGGAAGTATGTAAAGGCCACCTTTCATGAGAAGGAGAACCGAACTTCGGAAATCCTTGAGAGAATCCACTCAGACGTTTATGGACCATTCTTTATTGCTTCGACAGCAAAACATAAGTAATATGTGATATTTGTTGATGAATTTTCTCATAAGTGTTGGATCTACTTCATGCAGAAGAAAGACCAGACATTTTCAAATTTTCTTGAGTTTAAATCACTGGTGGAGAAAGACACAGGGAAGCAAGTGAAGGCTCTTAGGAGTGATAATGGTGGTGAGTACATCTCTAACAAATTCAAGAACTTATGTAGCAAAGAAGGAATTCGAAGAGAACTGATAGCACCTCATAACCCATAGCAGAATGGGGTTGTTGAAAGAAAGAACAGAACGATTATGAATTCATCACGAGTGATGTTGCATGATCAGGGCCTAATGTTGCATCTATGGGTGAAGGCATGAAACACAGTGGTACATGTGCAGAACTGTTGTCCTCATAGGATACTTGGCATGAGTACACCTAAAGAGGCTTTCACTGGTAAGAAACTTGATGTTTCACATTTTAAGATTTTTGGCTCATATGTTTATGTGCATGTGATCAAAGACGCCAGGAAGAAGCTGGAACCAAGAGCTGAGGTTGGGATATTTGTGGGGTACACTAAAACTCCCCACAACTATCGAGTGTATTTTCCAAACAGCAGAATTACTGTCGTGTGACAGGATATAAAATTGGATGAGGATAAAGCCATGCGGTTGTCCCTTCAGAGGGAGTTGGACTTGCATGCAAAGGAGGAACTTTTGGTTCCCAAGGATGAGTCTCAAGATGTGGATTAGACACATGACTAGGTTCATGGAGTGGAGGAAAACTCTCATGCAGAGCCATCCATTAGAAATGGTAGAAGGCGCACCATGGAAACTAATAGGTTGAGACTTGATGTAGCAGAGAATGTAGGAGCCCCTACTTCAATGCACAGACAGAGATAGTCTCCTGAAAGGTTTACTGGATACATGTCTCTTATGATCAAATGTATTCTGACTGGACCATCTTCCTTTGAGGAAGCAGTGAAACAACCAACTTGGGTTGATGCTATGGTAGAGGAGTATGACTCCATTGTTAAGAACAGTGCATTGGATATAGTCCCAAGACTGGTCGAAAAATCAATGGTTGGATCTAGATGGATCTACAAGGTAAAGCAAGTTGTTGATGGGAGTGTGGAGAATTACAATGCCATATTTGTGGCCCGGGGATTCTCACAGATTGAGGGGATTGACTATGAAGAAAAATTTTCACCAGTCGCAAGTTACTCTTCCATTAGATCTATCCTTTCACTCTCAGCACAAATGGGGTGGCGCATTCATCAGATGGATGTGAAAACTGCATTCCTCAATGGAGTTATTGAGGAGGAAGTGTACATAGAGAAGCCAAAAGGTTTTGGAATCTTTGAAAGTGAGTCGCATGTGTGCCTACTCAAGAGAGCATTGTATGGGCTGAAGCAAGCACCTCATGCTTGCTACACTCGGATTGACAGCTATTTCACTGGGTTAGGCTTCACCAAAAGTGAAGCGGATGCAAACCTATACCAGATTGTGGTTGTTGGTAGGCTTTTGATTATTGTACTTTATGTAGATGATCTAATCTTGAGAGGTGATGAGCAATTGATACTTTCTTGAAAATAGGACCTTGCAAGAGAATTCAAAATGAAGGTCTTGGGACTCCTTCATTATTTCCTTGGCTTGGAAATATGGCAATGGGATGGTGAAATTTTTGTGTCTCAAGGAAAGTATGCAAAGGAGATATTGGGTAAGTTTCACATGGAGAGTTACAAACCCATGGAGACTCCTCTTCTAAGAAACTAGAGGAAGGAGGATACTACTTCTGGAGAAGTAGTGAATGTTGTTGTCTAAAGGCAGTTAGTTGGTTCACTGATGTATCTAGTGAACACGAGACCAGACATTTGCTACGTAGTTAACCAGCTGAGTCAAGCTATGGTTAAGCCTACCAAAATCTTTTGGAAGGCAGGGAAGCATGTATTGAGATACCTGAGGGGAACATCAGAGTATGGTCTATGGTACAAACGGACAAAGGGAGTGAATATTCAAGGCTTCATGGATGCATATTGGGCAAGAATTCCATCAGACATAAAGAGCACATTAGGAGGGATCTTCAGCGTAGGATCAACAACATTTTCTTGGTACAGCAGGAACCAGCAATCTGTGGCACTCAGTTCAACCGAGGCAGAGTACATGGTAGCAATTCAAGCTGCATGTGAGGCCATCTGGATGAGAAGGATCTTGGTTGGTTTTTTTCGTTCTCATATGGATCCGACAGTGATACATTGTGATAACCAGATTTGCATTAAACTCTCAGTTAATCCTATGCTTCATGATAGGTCCAAGCACATTGATATCCAGTACCATCATCTCATATATTGTGTGCAAAGGAGAATAATGTTACTTCAGTACATTCCCACAGAAGATCAGGATGCAGATATTCTGACGAAGGCGCTCACCAGGAGAAAATTCGAATACCATAGAGGCAGCATCAAGGTGAAGGATAATCACTTTCTTGTTGAGAGGGAGTGTTGATATTCAACAATAAATTTTAGCACGCACACCTAGTGTGGGACTAGGAGGTCCAAGCAGCACCTACACTAGGGTGGGACCACAAGGTTAAATTTGGTGCATGTATATTTTAGTTATCCCTTAATTAAGATGGACAATAAAATGTAATATAATCTCAAAATAACTTGTAATAGTTAACTCAGTGTAATAAACTTTATTAGCTCATGAATTTCGATTTGAGGGTAGTTTGTGAGGCATGCAGATTAATTCTAGTTGTAACAGAGTTCGAAGTGTAGTGGTGCATTAGTTAATGCAGGTTGTAAATAGTTTAACTCAGTTAAGTGATTTAAACTCAGTTGTGATAGTTTTAAATGTTAGATACACTAGCGAGAGATCAAGTGAATTAAATATTATTTAATTCACAATCAGTGATCTCACATGCAACTAAGGATTTACTATTATTAGCTGCATGCATGTCAGTTCGATTGGAGACCCAATTGAGATCTAGGTGAAAGGGATGTTGACTATCAGTTGTAGGAAAATTGGGTTGCACCCATGCACCCAAACACTCATTGGATTTCCTATGATACTCAGCGCAGTTAAGGAAGGAAAAATATCCTATTCTTTAGGGATTTCATTCCTCGTGAATTGCGTGAGCAAGGCAGGCTACTAGGAGGGTTCAAATTGGCTAAGTATTGGCCAGTTTTTGCTAAGGATAGTGTGAGACAGATAGTTGAGTGCTGGAGACTCTTGTGAGGAGATAACGTTGTATTGTTTCATGTATCCATGCTGAATATACAATAGAAGATAGTGGGGTTTTGAGCAGCAAGCTTTCCCGGGGAAATTATCTGTGTTGTGGTTTGATTTTATTCTTTCTTTTCTTCATGTAATTGGTGATTGTGTTTAATTTCCGCAAGTGATTTGTAGAAGCAATTCAATATCTAGCTTTAGTATATTGTTAGATCGGTTTGAATCCATGATATACATTTATGTTGTATAATTTCTACAAGGTATAGGTAGAGTTTGGAGTAAGCCAATAGGGTGTTGGTGCTCTACCTTAACTAACTGACACTCCATACATTAGCCAAATATTCAGTTATATCCTTCCTCATGCCTCACCAAAAGTAATCTTTCTTAATTGCTGAAAATAATTTTTTGTACCCAAGATGAGTAGCATACGGACTACGATGAAATTCGTCCAACAATTTTTTTTAATATACCCTTGATTAGGAACATAAAATCTACCTCTAAAGGTTAATAATTATTTATTATTTATCTCATATTCAGTTAGCTTACCCGTACTTTCTACTTGCTTAGCTTGCTTCCACAGGAAATCATATTTCAGGTTTTTATGAACATTCTCTTTAAGTTGTTCTGATACATCGAACTCAATATGACAGTATTGAATTTCATATACACAGTGCACCTTCCTTCTTAGGGCATCAGCTACACAATTTTCCTTTTCCTTTAGATACCTTATATCAAAACCAAATTAACTCAAAAACGTAGTCACCTTGCCTGACGTGCATTAAAATTGGGTTGTTTAAATTAGTTGGTTAGAATGTTATTATTTGTCAACAACATAAACCTCTTTCTCGACAGATAGTGATGCCAAATTTTTAAGGCATGTACCACGAATGTAAGTTCCAGATAATATGCAAAATATTTATGATCGTGCTCTTTTAATTTACGCGAATTGTATGCTATCACCTTTCTCTCCTGCATAATGACTCCTCCCACTCCCTCTTGACATACATACGTTCATACCACAAACTCCTTTTCTGAATCAACAAATTTCAGTACTGTAGATGTGGTTGAAAAATGCTTTAATTGATTAAAACTATGCTGACAGTCTGAGGTCCATTTAAAGCTTCACCCTTTATTTTGTAAGGATGTTACGGAATAATAAATTCTAGAAAATCCTTCAATAAATCTGTGGTATTAACCTACCAAACCCATGAAATACTAAATGTCAACAACATTTATAGTAATGCACCAGTTCATGATTGTACTGATTTTTTCTGGGTCGACATCTATACCCTTGGATGAGATCACATGACCCAAATATTGAATCTGATCCTTAAAGAAGTCACACTGCTGAATTTATAATATAGTTGATCTTTCGTCAACATTTTCAGCATTGTCCTAAGATGCTCTTCATGCTCCCTCACATTCTTGGAATACATAAGGATATCATCTATAAATACGAAAAACATTTTTTTCGATGTATGGATGGAAAATCCCATGCATTAGGATCATGAAGGTGGTCGGTGCATTGGTCAACCCAAAGGGTAACACAAAAAATTCATAATGTTTGTAGCATTTCTAGAAATTTTTTTTACATATATTCTCATCCTTCACTCTGATTTGATGATAATTAGATCACAAATCCATCTTGGAGAAAACAGTAGCACCCTTGACTTAGTTAAAAAGATCATCAATCTGGGGTAAAAGATACTTATTCTTTACAGTCAATTTATTTAGCTACCTATAATCAATACATAATCGAAGTGTTCCACACTTATTCTGAACAAACATCACTAGGGCTCCCCATAGTGACACACTAGGGAAAATGTACCCTTTGTCAGATAATTCCTGTGGCTACATCTTGAGTTATGTTAACTCAAGAATACTCGTACGATAGGGAGTTTTTGATACATGGGTTGCTCCAAGAATTAGCTCAATTGTAAAATCAATTTCTCATTTCGGAGGTAACCCTAGAATGCATTCAGGGAATATATTAGCAAATTCTTGAATGATAGGAATGTCTACCAATGAGGTTGTTTTGTCTTTGGAATTAGTGTATCCCACATGAACAACATAAATCGAGCACCCTTTTCTCATGATTTTACCCAACTGAGAAGCAGTGATAGGAAACAACTTTAGAGGCTTCTTAACCCCCTGAAGTTCTTTCCTGGACCCACTTTATGTAATATAACTGATTGATTTTTCCTTAAAATTTACCAATGACGAGTGTCTTTCTAGTGAGTCCATTCCTAGAAGTATATCATAGGATCCTAACAGCAAAATATTTAAAGCATATGTGATCGGATGATTTTATATACTCACCGAAAAATCTGTCACCTTAACAACCACTCTTCATTTTTCTCTAGTGGCTAATTCTACTAGCCACAATGATTTAAATTTTTTTTTTGAAGGTGACATTTTTCTATGATTTTAGGACTGACATAGCTTAAGCCAACCACTCAATCTACTAAAATAGATATTTTTTTATTAAACAACTTACCTTCTAATTCAATCATAGTGGGCTGGTATTCCGCTTGTTTATCCTCCAATGATGCATTGATTATTTGCATGCTTCTAGCCACCTCCCCAACAGTAGATGCTTCTTGAATGTTAGCAGATTTTTTTAGCCTAGCTCGATGGGGAAAATTTCATGTGGCACCCGATGATAATCATGTCGTTTCTTGCTCTCGATGAATTTTTTTTCCCTATAATATTTGGAGTAGACATGAGTTGACTCTACCTGAGTGGTTTCAAATGGTATGGCCACATTAATGGGACATAGTGGTTGGAATCCCAATCACACCTAAAAGGGGTTGTGGCCAGTTGATCTATGTCGAGCTTGGTTGTAGCTATGCTGGACATAAGGAAGGCTTTCATCCCATGATACAAGAGGATATCAAATTACAAGTGCATATAAAATTATATGTGGCATTATAAATAGCTCAAAAATCAAAGTGGTCAGATGTCAACAAGACCATGACTAGATCAAAGTTCTTTTTGCCCTAATTCCAATGGTGTGAATGACACTCCAATCTGATTCCATATGAATAAGATAGAGTTGGTCAAAGTTGTGGTCAAAGTGGGTCAAGTTTAAGGTTCTACAAATTGACCAAGACTAGGGCGTGAAACATGGCGCCCAAGAGCGAGCAAATTTGTTGGATGATTAATTTTTCTAAGAACCCCTTAAATCAGCGTAGTTAAAAACATATGTTGTTTTAATAAATAAATATAATTATAAGGGTGACAGACTGCCACCCCCGCATAACCATGTATATCGTAATATTAAAAATAAAAATGTGGTTCGGGGGTGGGCCACCCCCAGCAAACCCGCCAATCCTGGTGGGAACTAAAATGAGAGTCTATATATATATATATATATATATATATATATATATATATATATATATATATATATATATATATATATATATATATATATATATATATATATATATATATATATATATATATATGTATTAATCGGTGGAACATTCAACCAAAAATGGAGTTCATTGTTGCGCCAAGCACCAACTATATTCCACTTATAAAAAAATTGTTCCCAAGTTGGGGAGGCGGGAGATTTGAAACTTGACCTCCATCGACCTAGTCGGCTTTGCCACCAATGAGCCATGGGTTCATCCTTTGGTCGCTCTGCCGACGATTTATACTTAAACCCTTCATTGTCATTTTTACGGGGTAGAGTGCAGTGGTGAGGAGCAAGAGGACGGAACCACAAGACCAGGCAGATACATAACCTTGCCGAGGGAATATTGAGGGGTATCGAAAAGATTCTCTGGGGTGCAGAAGGTGACTTTGTCAGAATTTGACAAATTGATAGTGGGTTTTATACATTTTCACGCCAGGAATTTAGTGGTGATGTCAGTTTCAATAGTTGGGCTCTCCATTTTTCAGCCACCTTTCAGCTTGGAGGTATAAGGGTATTTATCTAATTTTTTCTTGTACTTTTTATTTTTAATGCCACTTAATGAAAGAAGGCCTTCCCATTTTTTAGTAAGGCCCAGAGACGTAGTCCACATTAGTCGAACTTCGTAACCAATTCCTTGTGTCATGTTTTCATGTTCAGCATGTTCTTTTATCTTCGTTTTATGTGCTTTTAGTTTTCCTAGTTAACATGCTTTGTCATATATAATTATCTATGCATCTATAAAAAAAAATATCTTGGATCAAGTTTGGTATCATAGAAGGTATTTTTCGATGTGAATTTCATGAGTATATGTTAACCAGGAACAAGCTCCAAAGAGGCAAAGAAAATCTTAAGTCCTTTGATCTCAAAGCGGGTCGTGCAGCACAAAGACAGAACATGGGAGATGAGGAAGCTTGTTGGGAAGAAGAGAAAAAATATTGTAAGGTTTTCTTCAACATGGCAGAGAAAGTCTACAAGTTTTTTTCAAAGTATGAAAGATAGTGAAACCAGAGGAGAATGGGCCATATGATCATGCATTGGTAAACCATGGAGGTGGAGGAGATCCTCCCTCTCCTTCCACTAGTGAAATGTCTTCCTCATCTTCTCATCATTCTCATAGAAATCAAATAAATACATCTATGGAACCATTCTTTAAACTAGATTTAAAGTTTTATTTTCCCATGTATAATGGAGAGTGTAATGCAGAAACACTTAAAAATTGGATTAGTCAGATTGAGGTTTACTGCCGAATTCAACAAATTGAGGAAGATGAGGAAAAGATCCAGTTGGCATCTCCTTGACTCAGTGGCACCGCTCTCGTTTGGTGGGAGATAAAATTTCAAGGCAAAAACAATTTGGATAACCTTCTTTCTTCATGGTCCAATTTTGTTTCTACATTGAAAGATAAATTTTACCCTTTGGGTTATAAACAAAAGGCCTTAATGGAATGGAAATATTCAAGGCAAGGAAAGGGTCAAAATGTGCAAAGCTTCATGGAAGAATTTAAAAAACAAACATTGAATTTGGGCATTCCACTAGATTCACCTAAAATTATAACTAAGTATATTAGTTCTTGACATTCGTTGCTATTGCTTGAGCCTACTACTATTTATGTGGCTAGTGTGAAGGCCATTCATCTTGAAAACAGGGAAAATAATAACAGAGGTGATTAGTCCAAGAAAACGACTTTCAAATCCTCATAATGGCAAGTTCAAAGGGAAAGGCGAGCGAAAGGATAATAAGATGACAACAACCAAGAAATAGGAAGAGAAAATAAATCTTGCACTCATTGCAAGAAGGAAGGTCATGATGATGATCATTGTTGGAAATTGCATCCGGAAATGAAGCCAAAGAGATTTGGTGGAAAGGGCAAGCAGAATATGGTAGCAACTGCATAGCATGAACTTGTATCTTATTCTGGCGATGAAACATTGATCACAAAAATGGGCACAAAAGGTAATATTTCTCTTCATGCTATTTCTGAATCACATGCAAGTACTATTTCTTTGAATGAGCCTCTTACTAATGAATGAACGAGAATTGAATTCTTCCATATTAGAGTCATTATAAAACATACTAAAGTGGAAACCTTTTTTGATTTGGGTTTTCAAGAAGACTTAATTTCAGAATCATTGGTTAAAAAGTTCGGCTTAGAGACCAACCCTCATCCGAGACCATACCCAATTGGTTGGGTGTGTGATAAAGAAAATTTACATGTAACCAAGTAGTGTAGAGTTATATTCGTGATTGCTTCCAAACTAGTTTATGAGGTAGATCTTGATGTTGTGCCTTTGGATATGTGGCATTTTATTGGGGAGACTGTATCTATATGACAGGAATGTAGTTTTCTTTCGACATGAGAACAAATACCACATCACAAAATATGGGGTAGAATACATTATCATAGCTCATCAT
Organism: Pinus albicaulis; assembly: GCA_034641835.2. NCBI lineage: Eukaryota > Viridiplantae > Streptophyta > Pinopsida > Pinales > Pinaceae > Pinus > Pinus albicaulis. The sequence goes on from CM076584.1 coordinate 1,632,616,635, forward strand.
TCCAAAGTCAGTGTCAATATTGTAAGTGCAAGTCAGATGGAGAGATTGGTGAATTCCAAAAAAGGGTGCATGCTCACGGTCATGAGATAAAAATATGCAGAGACATATGATGCTTTCCAAGGTTGTGATCCCATTCATAAAAAGGAATTATGTGAAATGTTTTCTAACTATGATGATTTGTTTCAAGAACCAAGAGGATTTCCCTCAAAATGGGAAATCCAACATGAGATTCATTTGTAGCAGGATGCTCCTTTAACAACATTGGTATGTACTGGTTGTTCTCTATCGAGATGGAGGAGATCAAGAAGCACGTACAATAATTGTTGAATCATGGGGTCATCATACCAAGTTCTTCTCCATGTGGCTCACCGATCATGTTCGTTCCAAAGAAATATGGCACAAGGAGGATGTGCATGGACTACAAGGCACTAAACAAAATCACGACGAAGAATAAATACCATCTCCCTCACATTGATGATTTATTATATCGATTGAAAAAATTTATCTATTTAATAACATTGGATTTGCGTAGTGGTTATCATCAGGTTAGGATTGTAGAACAGGACGTGTGGAAAACTGCATTCAAGGCTAAACAAGGGTTTTTCGAATGGATGGTGATGCCATTCGGACTATGCAATGCTCTGACCACATTCATGAGGGTTATGAATGATCTTTTTAGGCCTTTTATTGATGATTTTGTTCTTGTATATCTAGATGATATTCTTTTTTTAGTAGGACATGGGGTGAACATGTGTGTCATGTTAATAAAGTGCTTGATGTTTCTAAAAAGAGAAATATTGTATATAAAATTGTCAAAGTGTGAGTTTGGGAAAACCTCTTTGGTTTATTTAGGTCACATTATCGGTAGTGGACAATTGAAAATAGACCCCTCTAAAGTTGAGGTGATTGTAAAGTGGCCTAAACCCACCAATGTAACAGAGGTCTCTAGATGTTTGGGTGTAGTGCAATATTGGAGAAGGTTCATTTATAACTTCTCTATTATTGAATCCCTCTTACACACATTTACAAGTGTGAAGCGGACCTTTCAGTGGGGAGGAAAGCAGCAGAAATCCTTCGATACATTAAAAGAGAAGATTAGCACCGCACCAGTGTTAGCCTTACCCGATCTCCAACAACCTTTTGATATCGAAACAGATGCCAGTGGATATGCCATGGGGGTAGTATTTATGTATAAAAGGAATCCTATATGTTACCATTCAGATACATTCTCCCAAGATGTTGTGAATTATCCCACTTATGACAAGGATTTGTATGCCTTGGTCCAAAGTTTGAAAAAGTGGAAACACTATCTGATTGGCAAGGAGACCATCATCCATACGGATCACCAACCCTTGCAATACCTTTAGTCATAGACCAAGCTTTAGCAAGCCTGTCATTTCATATGGATGGGATTTCTCCAACAATTTCATCTGGTAATAAAGTACAAGAAGGGCACTAGCATCAAAGTGGCAGATATGCTTTCTCGCCCTCCTAGTTATGCTTCTATATTTTTGCATAATGCTTATTTGTATTTTGAAATTTATGTTGAACAATATGCTAACGATAATAATTTTAAGGATATTTATGAAAAATTGACTCATGGATCACAGGTGGAAAACTATAACTTGTAGGGAAAACTATTGTATCACTTTGGAAAACTGTGTATACCCACAGATGAAAGGGTACATGTAATCAGAGAGGCCCACACCTCTCTTGTGTCAAGACATTTTGCTGTTGAAATTTTTTTATGTCATTTACAAATGTTTTTCTTTTTGCCTCATATGAAAAAAATTGTGACTTGTTATGTGAATGGATGTGTGTTGTGTTTTTTTTCCAAGCCCTCTAATAAAAAACTTGGGCTCTACACGCCACTCCTTGTTCCAAGTCATCCATGGGAAATTTTGTCAATGGACTTTGTAGGTGGTTTTCCTTTGTCTAGTAAAGGTCGCAACTATTTGTATGTCGTCATGGATCGTTTTAGTAAAATGTGTATATTAATGCCTTGTAAAAATAAGGTCATTGCTGAACAAACTACTCATCTCTTATTTTAGTTTGTTTAGGTCCATTTTGGGTTTCCCACATCTATTGTTTCAGATCAAGAATCTCACTTTCTTGGAGATTTTTGGACTAACTTGTGGATAATGATGGACACCAATTTGAAGAGAAATACGATATTTCATCCACAGACCAACGAATAGAAATAATTCGTCAACCGTACCATGATACACTTACTGCGAGGCTATTGTAGAAAAAATCCCAAATTGTGGGGACAAACAACTTCCCTATGTGCAACATGCATACAAATTGGAAGTGCATTCATCCACGTGGAGCTCACTATTTGAGACATGCTTTGGTTATTTACCAAGGGGTGAATTATACATGGTCTTTGGGAGACACAAAGATTCTAGTGGGCGAGATGATAGGGAAAATTTTTGAAGGTTCATTCAGCAGATACAGGTGATTCACCAATCAATGTAGGAGCAGTTGGAGAAGATTCAGGCTCCATATAAATCTCGACATGACAAACACTGAGTCGATCACTAGTTTCAATTTGGGGAGAAAGTGTGGCTCCACATCAGTAAGGATAAAATGAAAGGAGAAGGAAAGAATTTTTGACCAATTTGATATGGTCCATTCACAATATTGGAGAAGATTGGAGACAATTTTTTTCATCTCGATTTGCATGCATACATACAAATGTACTCAATTGTGAATTTTGAAAATCTAAATCTTTATGAGCCTACATCGATTATGAACACTGAAGAGGTTGGGCAAGTCCCTACAGTGGATGATTTTTCACTAGAATACCTAGAGGAGCTACCATAATACATAATCCTATATAGGACAACTAGGACTTCATCACAGGGAGACATGGAGCATCTTCATGTTGGATTCAAGGGGATGCATCCAAGAAAATCACGGTGAATGGAAAAAGAGAAAGTGAGGAAGCCATTCCCTCACTTTCCAATTGAAGACTAGTAAGGATTTTTGCGGTCCAAAAGCTCCTCAGTGGGGAGGAATGATCCAAGAGGATCTCAAAGTAAAATTAGATCTTAAAGTACAAGTGGCATCATAAATATCCCAAAAATTAAAAGTGGTCAGATATCAACAAGAAAAGGACCAGATCGAAGTGCTCGTCTCCCTGATTCCAACGGTGCCAACAACACTCCAATCTAAGTCTGTATGAAGAATATAGAGCTCGTCAAAGTTTTGGTCAAAGTAGGAAAGTGGGCCAGGTTGCAGGGTTCTACAAATTGACTGAGACCGGGGCATGAAACCTGGATCCCTAGAGCAGTAAAATGTATTGGATGATTAAATTGTCTAAGAACCACATAATTGGAAAAGTTAAAAACATATGGTTGTTTTAATAAAAATAAAAAATATATATAATTATAGGGGTGACAAGATGTCACCCCTGCCACCCCCACATAACCATGTATATTGTAATATTAATAATTAAAATGTGGTCGAGGGAGTGGCGGGGGCGGGCCACCCATGGTAGACCCGCCAACCCTGGTGGGAACCAACCTTTTATATATATCGTATGTATTAACCGGTGGAACATTCTATTAACTGATGGAACATTCAACCACAGAAAGAGTTGACTGCTGCACCAAGTACCAACTATATGCAACATATATAAAAAAAATTTCCAAGGTGGGGAGGTGGGGGTTTCAATCCTCGACCTCCGCCGACCTAGTCAGCTTCACCAACAAGACATAGGCTTGTCCTTTGGTGTCTCTTCCAGCAATTTATATTTAAACCCTTCATTACCATTTGCACGGGGTAGAGCACGATGGACAAGGAGTGAGAGGACGAAACCATGAGGCGAGGAAGATGCAAAACCTTGCCCAAGGAATATTCAGGGGTATCAGAAAGATTCCTTGAGGTGCAGAAGGGGGATTTGTCATAATTTGACAAATTGATAATCGTTTTTTCAAGTTTCGCGCTAAAAATTCAGTGGTGATGTTGGTTTCAGCAGTTGGGCTCTCCATTTTTTGGCCACCTTCCAGCATGGAGGTATGAGCTTCTTTATGTAATTTTTGCATATACTCTTTCTATTTAATGCCAATTTTTAAAATAATGGCTACTTTTTAAAATAATGAACACCATAATCAATTCTTTGTGTCATGTTTTCATGTTTGATATGTTCTTTTCTCTTCGTTTATGTGATTTTAGTTTTCCTGGTTAACATGTTATGTCATATGTAATTATTCATGCATTAGTAAGAAAAGTATGTTGGATAATGCCATATGCATGGAATATTCGAGTTGTACATGCACAAAATGTGTATGATCATCTTGTTGACGACCTTTGTTTCTCCATTAGTTTGGGGTGGAAAGTTATGGACTTGGTGAGATTGGTATCCAACATCGACCAAATACTTGACCAAAATGTACTGAGAAACTTGTTGTCATGATCTAAGATAATGGATTGTGGGATTCCAAAGTGTACCCACAGTCGTTCAAAGAATATTTTAGCAATGGCTTCAACTATGATACTCTTTGATACTCTTCTTGTAGACCACCGAAAATTCCATCTTATAGAATCTATCAACCACCACAAAAATGAAATCATTGCCATGCTTATTAGAAGGAAGGCCCAACATGTAATCCATGGTGACATATTCCCAAGGTCGAATAGGGGTAGGTAGTGGAGTATATAGGCCTTGATTCTTGATGCTCAGTTTTGAAATGACACAGGAAGTGCAGGATCTGATGTACTTCCCAACATCTTGTCGAAGGTTCGGGCAATAGAAATACTTATGCAGTACTGCCACTATTTTCTCTACCCAAAAATGTGTTGTGACCCAACTGTAGCGCGCTTCTCAAATCATCTTAGCACGCTAGGTTGAAGGAACACATAGGTTTCCCAGGTGGCATAATTGTGCATCCTAGAGGTGAAATTTTGGAACTTGATTTCCTTCCAGGAGCATCTGATATGTGTTGAGTAATTTTGGATCGCTCTTATAAACATGTGGCCACCTCAAAATATCTTGCTCATAAGAGTTGATCATAGTGTTCAGTGCCATTATCGACGGTCGATTGAGGTAGTCTACAACATTATTGGTGTTTCCCTTCTTGTACTTAATGTTCAAATGAATTTGTTGCAAGTATGAGGACCATTTATGTTGGTGATCATTCTGCAACTTCCCTTGTGTTTGTATGAACTACAGGGGTCAGTGGTCTGTGACATGGATGTTCGTTTTCTTCCCCAGAATGTAATGCTTCCATTGTCGATAGGTTCTCGCAATGGAATAAATCTCTTTTTCATAGGAGGGATACTTTCAAGCTGTGCCTAAAATTGTTTCACTATAATATGTTATTGGATGCCCCTGCTGAGTAAGAACTGAAACAATGGCATAGTCAGAGACATTTGTCTCAATATTAAATGGTTGTTGCAGGTCTGGTAATGTGAGCATTGGTGTAGAGTAGAGACGATGATTCAACTTGGAGAATGTCATCTATTAGGATTCATAACAAAATAAATTTTCTTTCGTTCCTTCTCTAGTGACTTGACTCAAAGGCCAAGTCATGTGAGAGAACCCCAACACGAACCTGCGGTAGAAGTTGGCAAGACCCATAAAATTGCAAAGCTCTTTTAGAGTGGTTTGGGCTAGCCAATTCCGAATGACCTGTATCTTGGCTAAGTCCATATGCACCCCCCACTCATTAATGATGTACCCCATATATTGAACTTGGGTCATGCAAAAAGTTAATTTCTCCAAATTATCACACAACTCATGTTTTCATGGTGTTTCGAGGACCTGTTGAATGTGGTGGAGGTACTCTTCCAAACTCTAGCTAAAGATCAAGATTTCATCCAAACATACCACCAGGAATGAATTAGTGAAGGGTCGTAAGATGTATTCCATCAACATCATGAAGGTTGCAGGGGAATTCGTTAACCCAAATGGCATGACCAGCCATTTGAAAAGACCCTCCTTGGATTTGAAGGCAATCTTCCACACATCATAGGGTTTGAATAGTACCTAATGGTATCCGAACTTCAAGTCAATCTTGCTTAAATATTTTCCCCCCTTGAGTTGGTCTAGAATGTCATGAATCTATGAGATCAATTACCTATTCCAGAAAGTGATCTTGTTCAGCACCTGATATTCAATACGAAGTCTCCAGGTCCTATCCTTCTTCTACACCAACATGATTGGGCTCCCACAGGGTGATGAAATTGGCGTGATGTTCCTTTTTTGCAACAACTCCTAAATTTTCCTCTCGCTTTCATCGCTCTACAGAACAGAACGTCGATAGATCGGTCCATTGGGTAGCCGTGTGGCTGGGGTCATATCGATGGAGTACTTCACTTGATAGTGTATAGGTACCCCTACGCGTGAGGTGAATATGTCCCTGTACTCCTCCATGACGTTATCTATATGTTTCTTTCATACAAATGAGCTTTGTTTGGAGGTCTTGGCTACAATATTCTTCTTTCCCTGAAGGCGAATCATAAGGAAAACAAATTTCTCGGTCTAGGAAATGATCTTATTGCATTGCCTCGTAATGATCAAAGAGATGGTGATAGGCATTGGTACCTCTGGTATCATGTACAACTTATTTCCCAAAGTAATAATAACAGTGTGAGGCCTAGATTCATACACAACATGTCGCTTCCACAAATATGGTTGGGCTAATAATACGTCACAAAATTCAAGAGGAGCAACATCACACAATACCTCATATGAAAAGGGATTGATGTTGTAAGGGACGTGACACTAATGGATGACATATAGATCTCTTCCTTGTTGAAGCCACACGACGGTGTACGATTGCATGTGTTCTGTGATCGGTAGACCCAGCCACTTCACGAACTCTACTGAAATGAGGTTCTTTTGGCTCCCATTGTTGACAATGAACTGCAGCAGAGAAACCTTCACTCACATTTTTGTGTGGAAGAGGGGCTCCCCCTCCTCTAGATCTTTGGGCTCATCTTTTTTCATCTTGGTGCTAGCAACATTGGCACTAGGCTTTACATCAATAATCTTCTTCCCTTTATCATTCCCCTTTTCAAATTATGACCTAAAGTTGGAACAGGCATCTGATTCGGAAGAATTCATCTCAGCCACCAGTGAATTCTTGACTCGACAATCACTCGTGTTGTGAGTGGGAATTTTATGGAACTCACACCACTTTCATGTGTCCTTATTTTTATTCGTGGTGTTTTTCTTTGCTTGCGGCTTTGACAGGTTGTCCTCAGTTGCCCCACCTTGGCTTTTTCCTTTGTTCTGCATTTTGGGGGTTTCTTTCCCTTACTTCGGATTCACAAATCTAAATTTTCGCTTATCTTTTTTTAACTTTTGCTCGATCTTGACAACATATCGATAGGCAGAACCGAGCAAAGATATGTCCAAGAACTCAAATTTGTCTTGGATGTACTTATGTAAATAGTTACGGTACTTGAGTACCGAATGCTGCTCAGGATCCTTGATACCTAGCTTCATGCAAAGGGCATCAAAACCATTTGTGAACTTTGGCACATCTTGGTTCCTTCCATGTTGCAGTGTGGTCCAATTTATATATTTATCTTCATATCTTCTGACAGGGTAATATTGTTCCTTGATGGTGTCTCAGAAAGAATTCCAATTTGGTGTGGCAAAAAAAAAATTAGGATTCCCTCTTGCTCTTTTACTCACAGTATGTTTCCCACCAGTCCTTAACATGGGGGGAGACTTTATGGAGTGAAAAAGTAGTATTTTCCTGATTGGAAATCATTAACCGAAAAATGTACTTCTAAAAAATTTAACCTTCTATCTATGGCATCTACATCTATCTAGCCCTCAAACATGGGAATGTAAAAATTAACTTGTACCTTAAAAGGAGTGGCTCCACCAAAGTGGTTTTCGGATGAAGATGTGTCGCCTGTGGGTAGTCATCGAAGGATTTGGGAAAATTTATATATCATTGTGTTCCTTTGTTTCTCGAGGGCCTCCTCAGGCAATATTTTGAAAAACTATCTTGCTCCCTCGTCTTTCTTTTCTTCTGTTGTGGGAGGTCATTGGGGTTTTCGAGGATGATCTTGCAAAGGTTCAACCAGATCGAATCCTAACTCTTTATACCCTAATCTTGTTGGGGACATGCAAAGAAAAATCGAGAAAGAGAAGACCACTCTGATACCACTGATCCAAACTTATGCAGGAACACAATATAATACATATATAAACATAAACACAGAGATACAATATAAATAAAAGTTCATTTCATTAATATCAAAGAACTAAAATATGTTTACATACAGAATGGAAATAGCTAGCTCGAGCAATGGTAGCTATTCTCTGAGAATATATGTGGTGGCTACATGCCTCTGAACTTTGTTACAATGAGGTTCAATGGCCTTATTATTATTGAACAACAAGGGAAAACCCTAACCCGATGAGAAGGAACACCAAGAATTTGTGGGCCCTGTTGGGGTTAGTTGGGAAGCCAACTTCTCGAGGTCATAACTTGGTCATATTATCTCTGTTTGGCGCATACAATACCTCGTTGGAAATATTTCTTCAAATAGTACATGATTTATTGCAAGCCCTTTCCCATGTCTATGGACCTACTGCAGTCCTCAAAAAAACATCATTTAGGGGGTAAAAAATGCTTGAGAAGTTCAGGACCCAAAAAACTACTAAAAATAGTAAATTATTCTATAAAGAAGGAAACTGATGAAATTGACTAGAGGTCTAGGTGGAATAGGTTGGTGGCCACCAATATACACCTGGATCATATAGGAACCTAATAGAAAATTGACACATGGATTGGAAAAATGTCTAGAAACATGTGGCACATAGAACCCCTCATGGGTCACCATGTGGAATGATAATGCCATGATAACATCATCACATGGATAACCAATGGCCCTTGGGTCCCAGTTATATGAGAAATGGTCACATGGAAATAAGGCATTGGATTTTTCCCTTGGGAAAATAGCCACCTTTGAACAATGGCATAGGTTCCAAATATACGAGGACTAGGGTACGATCATCTTAGGTTATATGAAGATTCCTTTCGGTCGACCCTCAAGCCTTAGGACCACCATATGGTGATAAATAGTCATATGGTCGGGATTTAAAGGCAAAGGTGTGTAATGATATGTTTGTGTTATGTGACAACGAATGTTGATTACTTGTTTTGGTTTCGAAGTGGTTATAGTATGGTTCATTCAAAATGTGATTAGCTTGGTTCAAATTCAAAGTGTGTTGAGTCTAAATGTGTTGGTTTTGTTTCATGGTCTGAAATTCCAAACGAATAACTTTTTTTGTTGCAACGTTTGTTAATATAATCACATTTATTTATTCTCTTGATGAAAGTTTTATTTTTGTGAAAACCTAGTTGGGTTTTCGATAAGGATTGGATGAGATTATTGTTATAATATTGGATCAAATTCTAAATGATTAGACTTGATAAAGGTCAAGTTCCGTAGTCGATATGGCTATACTTGGCATAAGATTTATGGCTATGGTCACCATATTACCGAACCTTGACATTAATAGGCATGCCAGAGAGGATCACATGGCTTGCACCTATTAATAAAACTATGAACATGGTTCTTGCAAGGTGGGTTGGTAGTTGATTGTTAAATGCCTATTACACCAAAGACAACAAAACCCTTGATCTAAGAAAATCCATACTTAGCAGAAATTATAATTAGGCAGAGGATTCAATGACAAAATTAGTTATTGACATGCCTTGAATAGATTATATTGGAACACCATTTTGAACTACAGAGACCCTAGACATCCATTGAGTATTTATGTCGACAACAATGGAGAGTCGCATGCGAAATACAAATTGATCATATGAGTGAATTAATGTGTGAGCTAGACATGTGGATGACCATCAATACATGTGGGATTGTGATTAACTATATGGTGAGGTTGATATGGGCTCCAACATTCAAAATGTCAATAAGTTATTTTTCAAGTCATACAGTTTTGTTTTTATGGTGATACGACATTAATTACCCATGGTCAAGCCTTGACACTCGACAAGTGTAAAACATATGTTTTCATTTTTGGTAAATGTCATTTTGCTTTGATGGTGATATGACAATATTAGATTGGTCGAGGCCCATGGTCAAGCCTTGACACTCGACAAGTGTAAAATATATTTTTCATTTTTGGTAAATATCATTTTGTCACATGTTTAGCAATTTATGATGATCAGCACCAAAATATGGTCGTCTGTTGAAAAGTGCCCATAATTAGGCATTTTGTAGAACATTTAATAATTTATATAATGTATTTTAGTTATTTTGAGTTTCTGAAGCTAATATTGATCCAAATTCAGTTCTAGAAAAAATTGGGCAATAAAATACATCAATATCATTGTGAATTAGGCATTTTGTAGTAAATTTAATAATTTATATATTGCATTTTAGTTATTTTGAGTTTTTGAAGCCAATATTGATCCAAATTTTGTTCTAGAAAAAACTAGGCAATAACTACATCAATATCATTGTGAATTTTGATGTTTGCATTTTTAATAAAATTGAAATTGTGGTGGCTAGTGATAATCAGAGAAAATTTTATGGGCTATTATTTGTAGGTGGGCTAATATTCCATGCTTTTTCCAAAAAAGAAAAGATTCGCCAATTTCCATTTCTCTAAAAATGAATTCGCCCAAATTTTATAGAATACAATTATTTTACCTTAAAAATCACCAATATTATATATTGTTTACTATAAAATAATTAGAAATCTAAATGCTTTTACAAAATTATCATCAAAAGTTTTAAAATTTCGATATTAGGGACTATTAAGATTCGCCAAGATTACTAAACTTTTTTATAAAATTAACCCACACGAAAATCATACTACCATAAAATCAATGAAAAGCGAGAAAAGCCAAACATTTTTATAATTATGTGAAAGTTGAGAGGCAATTATGTCAAAATCTTTTGTAATTGAAATAAAATTTTGGATCTAACAAAAATTCAGGTCATAATGCTCCTTTCCATGGTACAAACTATGCAAAGGATAAAAATGAGAGAGAGAATAGGTTTCAATGTTTTATTATACAAAAGAATATATGCACTTTTTAAAAATGCATGTGCATAATTAACAAATACATCCCTTTGAGTCGTTTATCCAACATCTTCATTGTGGTTAGGAAGTTTTAGAGCTATTTAAAAATTCTCTTTCGTGTGGGCTAAGTGCTTTAGAGTAAATTATGATTATGATTAAATAGATTCAAATTTATTAAATTATTGTCCATGTTTATTATATATTATTATTTAGTTTTTGATTAATTATATTTAGATAATTGTTGATGACGATAACAATTTTTAACATTATTTAAATTATTTTTTTTATTTAGTATATTAGCTAATTATAATTGATTCAATTAATATTAGTCTTATTAAATATAGAAAAACAATGCTTATAAAACTAAGTAATTAAGTAACAATATTTAATGAAAGTTCATTATAATTCAAAATTTTGATTACAATGGATTATATTTGGTAATGGTTGCTTATGTTGGATTATAATGTACAACATATGTGGAATTAATACGTATGGAGATGTGTTTCCTCCTTATAGGTTGTAAGCTCAAAGAGTGAGATATGGTATGTCCACTTTGATAGATGTGTTTCCTCTTTATATGTTGTATGCTCAAAGAGTGAGATATGGTATGCTCATTTTGATAGATTAAGTAATCAAAGAGATGTGTGGAGGGATTTCCTTCTTTATGAACAAGGAATTGTTATATATGAATTTAGTATTGGCCCAACTTTAATTTTAAATTAATTTATTATTACGATGATTGTTATAGAGTTCATTATGCTTAACTATAATTTTTTTGATTGATTATAGTAAAAAATAATCAATTTTCGTCAATTGTATTCAAATTCCATAAACTATAGTTCACTTTTATTATGGATTGTTGTTTATTTTTTCAATAGGTATAATTATTTTTCAATGCAAAAGGTTCAAGTTTTTAACGATCGGGAATTATAATGGTTTGTTTTATTTTTTTTATGTTCTCCATAATATAAAGGAATCACACAATGTATGTTTCTTAAATAAGGGTAGAACTCTACTCATGCTTAAAATTTTGTCAAATTTTTGTAGAAATTATATGCACTACGCATGCATATGTCCTTGATTCACCTGATCTCACACTATTTAACTTTATGTAAAATACTGAATCAATTCCACTTGTTAATCTTTTGCGGAAAAATTAATTGCACACAAATGTGAAGCATAAACAAAAATAATCAATTGCACATAACACAGTTTTTAACTAGGAAAGCCTGAAGCTGAAAAACCCAACTATATAGTATGTAACATGGAGATCATATGACAATCTCATACAAAGCTTATCAAGCTCTCAGTACAATACAATCATCATACACTAATCAGGACCAATCTTGCAAATCCATGCACCGATCTTTGCCTCCTGCTAACCTGCCTCCACTATGCAATCCCTACTGAAGAATAGCTCAGAATGAATTCGAATTACCCTTGCCTTGATTTCGCAATCCTCATTGGCAACTCCAATGTGTGTGTGCTGCAATCAATGCATCACTATAGTCACAACAGATGGTCTATCTTGCCCTTTCACCTACCTCTCCACTAGGTCTCCACTGAAACTGCCATGCACTGTAGTTAACTGTTGTATTGTTTAGTTGATTAATGAGTTATTATATGTGAATTAATTAACTAATTAATTCACTTCACTCTCACTAGTGTATCAATCAGTTAGACTAGATACAAATAGCTCAACTGAGTCTAACTGAGTTAAACTAAATACAACTCCATAACTACTTCTTCCAATTGTGTCATAACTCTGCCACTTGAGTTCTAACTGAGTCCTCCATGCATTAGCTCCAGTAAACCCTTGGGAATTGCGTAATTCCCTCAGTCCACTGATGTGCCACATTTGTGCACCGAACTAAAGTGGTCCAATAGAATAAGTTGTTGTTTAGTGTCTGATTATTATTAAGAGCTAATAATAATCGACATGCATCTATTTTTAGATCAGCGATCTATAAATAGACTTCGCCCAACATTCTAAAAATAGAATTTCATATTTTTTCTAACTTGATCAACCATCCACAAATAGCATCCTGCAACTTCTGAAATATGATCATCATGTCTAAAAATAGACACAGTCTAAAAATATACTTGCGCCAAAAATAGCCTGCGGGCCCACTTAGTGAAGGCGACTCTTTTCACTAAGCTCATCATCTTGTTGAATCTCAACACTCCCTCTCAACAAGATAGGGATTATCCTTCACCCCGATCCTGCCTCTATGGTATTCGAATTTGCTCCTGGTGAGCACCTTTGTTAGAATATATGCATCTTGTTCCTCCGTAGGAATGTACTAAAGCAACATGATCTTCCGCTGCACACAATCTCTGATATGATGATACCATATATCAATATGTTTAGATCTATCATGAAACGCAGGATTAACCGAGAGTTTAATGCAACTCTGATTATCACAATGTATCACCATGGGATCTAAATGTGAACCGAACAAACCAACCAAGATCTTCCTCATCCAGATAGCCTCACATGCAGCTTGACTTGCTACCATGTATTCTGCTTCCATTGAACTAAGTGCCAAGGATCTTTGTTTCCTGCTGTACCAAGAAACTGTCATAGATCCGATACTGAAAATCCCCCCTGATGTGCTCTTTCTGTCTGTTGGGCTTCCTGCCCAATCTGCATCCGTGAATCCATGCAACTTCACCTCATCCGTCTGTTTGTACCATAAACCATACTAAAATGTGCCCCTGGGATATCTCAGGACATGCTTTCCTGCCTTCCAAAAGAGCTTGGTAGGCTTAACCATCGCTTATGAAAGCTGGTTCACTGCATAGCATATGTCTGGTCTTGTATTGACTAAATACATGAGTGAACCCACCAACTGTTGATAAACAGTGACATCCACTACCTCTGCCGATGTAGCATCCTCTTTCTTCCAACTTCCTGGAAGAGGAGTGTCAATAGGCTTGCAGCCTTGCATGTGAAACTTCTCCAGTATCTCCCAGGCATAATTTCCTTGAGACACAAACAGTTCACCTTCCCGCTGTCATATTTCCAATCCAAGGAAATAATGAAGGATGCCCAAATCCTTCATCTCAAACTCCTTTGCAAGATCTGCCTTGCATGAGTGTATCAGCTTCTCATCACCTGTTAGTATTAAATCATCAACATAAAGTAAAATGATTAAAAGCTTACCCTCCACCACAATCTGGTACAGGTTTTCATCCACCTCACTCTTGGGGAAGCCAAGTCCAGTGAAATAGCTATCGATCTGAGTGTACCAAGCACGAGGTGCTTGTTTCAGCCCATACAGCGCTCTTTTGAGCCTGCATACATGCGACTCGCTACTGAAGATCTCAAATTCTTCAGGCTACTCAATGTACACCTATTCCTCAATGATCCCATTAAGGAACGCAGTCTTCACATCCATCTGATGAATGTCCCAACCCATCTGCGCTGAGAGAGAAAGGATGGTTCGTATGGAAGAATACCGTGCGACGGGTGCAAAAGGTTTCTTCAGAGTCAATACCCTCAATCTATGAGAAGCCCCGGGAAACAAATCTTGCCTTATACTTCTCGACACTCCCATTAGCAGCTTGCTTTACCTTGTAGATCCATCTTGATCCTACAACTGATTTTCCCACCGGCCTTGGAACAATCTCCCAAGCACTGTTTCTGACAATGGATTCATACTCCTCCACCATGGCATCTACCCATGTGGGCACCTTCACTGATTCTTCGAAAGAATATGGCTATGTCACAATACACTTGCTCATAAGAGCCATGTATCCAGTAAATTGGTTAGGTGACTGTCTCTGTCTGCGTTGTGATGTAGGTACTCCTACATTCTGTGCCACATCAAGCTTCAATCTCTCAGCTTCTGTGGTACACTTTCTGCCTTGTCTGATGTTTGGTTCTGCATGATTGGACTCCTCCACTCCATGAATCTCCTCCTGTGGCTGATCCACATCCAAAGGCTCATCTTTGGGAACAAGAAGTTCCTCCTCTGCATGCAAGTGTAGCTCCCTCTCAAGCAACAACTTCATGGATTTCACCTCATTGAAGTTTATATCCCATCGCACAATAGTCATCTGACTATCTGGAAAATACACATGATAATTATGGGGTGTTTCTGTGTACCCCACAAATATCCCAACTTCTGCAGTCAACTCCAACTTATTCTTAGTGTCCTTCGTCACATGAATGTAAACAGGTGAGCCAAAAATCTTCAAATGAGAAATATCAAGCTTCTTACCAGTAAAATCTTCTTTGGGTGTACTCATGCCAAGTACTCTATGAGGACAACGGTTTTGCACATAAACCGTAGTGTTGCATGATTTCGCCCACAAGTGCATCGGTAGGCCCTGGTCATGTAGCATCGCTCGTGCAGCACCCACGATCATTCTGTTCTTTCTCTCTGCAACCCCATTCTGTTGTGGGTTATGAGGTGCTATTATTTCTCTTCGAATTCCTTATTTGCTACAGAAGTCTTTGAATTCACCCGAGATGTATTCACCACCATTATTGCTCCGTAGAGCTTTCACTTGCTTCCCTGACTCCTTCTCCACCAATTCCTTGAACTCACGGAACTTTCAGAACATTTCACTCTTCTTCTACATGAATAAGATCTAGCATCTACGAGAATAGTCATCAACAAATATCACATAATACCTATGTTTTGTTGTTGAAGCAACCGAGAACGGTCTACACATATCTGTGTGAATTCTCTCCAGGATCACCGAAGCACGGTTCTCCTTCTCATGAAAGGTGGTCTTCACAAACTTACCCATATTACATACCTTGCACTGATCTGACTATGCAAGATTACCCTTGGGAAGTCCAGTAGAAATTTGCTGCAAAATCTTCAAAGCGCCATGGTGAAGATAGCCCAATCTCTTGTGCCATAATTCGCCCTCATCCCAGCTTGCCACTTCTTCTGCTTTGCCCACCATTGCAGTGCAACCATCTACCTCCAGCTTGTATAGATTCTTAATTCGAACCCCTATCTTCTTGGTTTGACCCGTTGTTTTATGTCAAAGGAAGGATTTTCCCTCACTGAAAACAACATCATAACCCTTGTCTTCCAGCATTGCGACTGAGACCAAGTTCTTCTTCAGACCTGGAACATGCATAAAATTCTTCAACAAGAATGGATTACCGGACTCCCTCTCAAAGGTAATGGTCCCAATGCCAGTCACACTGTACTGACCATCTTCACCCATCTCTATATGCATCTGGAGGTCCTTCTCCTTCAAGTCACTAAACAACTCTTTGTCTCCCTCATATGGAAAGACGCACCACTATAAGGATACCACACCAATCCCATGCAACTTGAAACCAAGCAAGAGAACAAGGAGAAATCAAGCTCAAATTGTGAGACTAAGGCCTCTCCAGCTGCAGATCCAGCAACCTGCTTTTTCTTCTTCTTTTGTGGATAGTTAGTGGCGAAATTTCCATGTTCGTGATAGTGAAAACACTTCACTTTGGAAAAATCCTGCTTCTTTCCTTTAGCACCGGATTTTGAAGAAGATTTATTCCCCTTCCTTTTCCTTAATTTGGTAGCCAAAGTGCAATTCTCTTCATCTTCATTCTTCGATGAAGATCCATCCCTGGTACCCCACCTTATCTCCTCCTGCACAAGATCCGGCCAAAGTCGCTCCCATCCCGGCAGTTTCTTCCGTCCATTGACAGAGTCTTCGTAGCTATGCCAACTCTTCAGAATCCCAAGGAGATCCAAGCTCACCAAGTCTTAATCATCAACAGTAACCCCCACACTTCCTAGTTCATCCTTGCAGTGGACAAACTTGAGGTATTTTGGAATACTGTTGCCTTTCTCCATTTTTATTTTTCGGAGCTTGTCTTTAAGCACCAACTTCCTCTGGTCACTTCTGCTTTGGAACAAGTCTGTCAAAGCCTTCCACATTAAGAATGGAGTGGCTTTCCCGTGAAGACTAGACACAATATGGTCCTTCACACCTTCCGACAGAATTCTCCTCATCTTTGCTGTATTCTTTTACAATGCGTCAAGTAATGCAACATCGCTAGATCTCGGCTTAGGAACATCTCTATCGATGAACTCCTTCAGCCCATTATCCTCCAGCACTGCCTCCATCCTGTCCTTCTAGGCTATGTAATTCGAACTCCCATCAAGGGAATACTCCAATCACAACCCATTGAAATCCATTTCAATGTATACTCAACTATTGCACCAAGAATCTTCTGTAGCAAATTTGAATTATCCACCAGCACAAAGCCACTTCACAATTTCAATATTCAATCAACAATGCTCTGATACCATGTAGAAATTATATGCACTAAGCATGCATATTTCCTTGATTCACCTGATCTCACACTATTTAACTTTATGCAAAATACTGAATCAATTCCACTTGTTAATCTTTTACAGAAAAATTAATTGCACACACATGTGAAGCATAAACAAAAATAATCGATCTCACATAACACAAATTTTAACCGAGAAAGCCTAAAGTTGAAAACCCAAACTATATATTATGTAACATGGAGACCATATGACAATCTCATACAAAGCTTATCAAGCTCTCAGTACAATACAATCATCATACACTAATCAGGACCAATCTTGCAAATCCATGCACCAATCTTTGCCTCCTGCTAGCCTAACTCCACTGTGCAATCCCTGTTGAAGAATAGCTCAGAATGAATTCGAATTACCCTTTCCTTGACTGCTCAATCCTCATTGGCAACTCCAATGTGTGTGTGATGCAATCAATGCATCACTATAGTCACAACAGATAGTCTATCTTGCCCTTTCACCTACCTCTCCACTGGGTCTCCACATAAACTACCATGCATTGTAGTTAACTTCTGTATTGTTCAGTTGATTAATGAGTTATTATATGTGAATTAATTAACTAATTAATTCACTCCACTCTCACTAGTGTATCAATTAGTTAGACTAGATACAACTAGCTCAACTGAGTCTAAATGAGTTAAACTAAATACAACTCCATAACTACCTCTTCCAACTATGTCATAACTCTGCCACTTGAGTTCTAACTGAGTCCTCCATGCATTATCTCTAGTAAACCCTTGGGAATTGCATAATTCCCTCAGTCCACTGATGTGCCACATCTTTGCAATGAACTAAAGTGCTCCAAGAGAATAAGTTGTCGTTTAGTGTCTGATTATTATTAAGAGCTAACAATAATCGACATGCATCTATTTTTAGATCAGCGATCTATAAATAGACTTCGCCCAATATTCTAAAAATAGAATTTCATCTATTTTTCCAACTTGATCAACCATCCACAAATAGCATCCTGCAACTTCTGAAATATGATCATCATGTCTAAAAAAAGACATAGTCTAAAAATAGACTTGCGCCAAAAATAGCCTGTGGGCCCACTTAATGAAGGCGACTCTTTTCACTAAGCTCATCATCTTGTTGAATCTCAACAATTTTTATCAAATTTCTAATCACAATAACAAAAAAAAATTATGAAAAAACATTAAGATGTAAAAATATTACGAATCTTGGTAATATTTAATATGCAAATCATAAAATGTTTGATAATATTGTTTTTTAAATATTCAAATTTATAAGGAATTTTAGTTTCTATAAAATTTTAAATTTTTTTAAGGTGATTTTTTTTTTATTATCGAGTCTAGGAAGACCTTTTTTCTCGGAAAAGAAATAGATATTGGAAAATATTGACCCCCAAAATTTTACATGCTTATGATCATAAAAAAAATTTATTTACTACAATATTATCCTACACAGTGTAATATTTCTAATAGTGAACCATAGTAAATTTAAGGTAATTATATTCAATTAGAAACATCTGAAATATGATCCACCATATTCAAACATAATGATAATCCAACATAACTACGTCCATGTGTAATTATATATAATAATGTAGCTATAAGTATGATTACCCATAACTATAATTAATCATTAATAACAATGATTGTTGAGAGAATATTTCCCATAAAGTTAGTGTTGAAAACCGTAGCAAATTGAATGAAATAAACTCAAGAAGTTTTCCTAGAAATGCATGCAATTGAAGGAATTTAAGATCTATTAGGCTGAAAACCTACTTGGTAGTTAATAGGTTAAAGTATATTCCAAAGACTTTTTCTCTTTCATGCTCTTGATCTTAGACATACAATCAAAACATGGAAAATATTACAACCAAAATAAAAATCAAAGAATATATGGATATAGAATGTCAATATAATCAGATTTCTATGCATAAATTGGAAACAATTCACATATAGTAATGAAACTAGAACAAGTGGAGTTTATTTATTTATTTAGAAGTATAAATTCTATAGATTCAAACATATGATCCTTACCCATGCATTGTACAAAATTGTCCTCTAGATTCATCCTACCTAATCCACTAAAGGTATTCTCCTCCAGTCTTCCATTCCAAAAGTGATGAAGAATCAATGCAATATAAAGGAGATATGGGGAAGGTAGGGAAACTAGTGTTTCTGAATTGGGGGGTATATTAAAATAAAAGAGAGATAGACTTGGATCCTAAGCAATTTTAACAAATTTGGGCTAGTAGGAAATGGTTGAATCTCTCATACCAAAGGCATCATCCACCAAAAATTTGTTGGAAAACACTGTTACCAATAAAATAAGTAACTGCATTGGTACCTACTTTTGACGTAGTAAGAAAAACACCCGATTTTGAAAAGTGGTGATGCAGAATCAATTTTTTTTTTTTGGAGCATGTTTTTGGCAGTTTTTTTTTTTTTTCTCTGTGATGCTTTTTATGTCGATTTTGAATAGTGGTGGCGTATCATCACCAACGTTTTTTTAGAGGATTGATTTTGACACTATGTTTTCTAATGTCTTATTCTTCTGTGAGATGTTTATTTTTAAGTGCATTTATGTACTTGTGTTTTAAAAAGAAAAATAAAAATAAAAATAAAATAAAAATTTGTAATTATATCTTCACTTTTCACATAGATAAAAAATGAAAAAAAGGTCAATATTATAAAGTTTATATTTTCTACAAGTCTATATATTGCTAATTAATTTTTCAATGCACATCAAATAATTGTCACTAAAAAACCAATATTTTGAACGATATGACAAAAAAATACAAATTTTCAATGCAAATAGAATGCAAAAAATACACTTTTAGAGACTTTTTATTAAAAAAACATGTTAAATAAACTAATTTTTGGGAAAATCTTAACAAAAGAAACTTAAGAAAATAGCATTTTTATTGAATTTTATGTCAAAAAATAATAGTAATCACATGTTTTTTGCAAAAAATAAGGATTCTTCTCATAAAATATCAAAGTCTAAACATTAAAAGTAAAACTGATTAATAGATCTTAAAAATAAGCTTTGTTTGCAAGCATAACTTAAAGATCATCAACAATATCAACTAATACATGTTCAACATCATCTAGAACATCATTGATGCCTTCTTCCGCAACATTTTCTACTTCATTTTGGTCATTTTCATCTTATAATGGATCTTTCATGTCTGCAAATCTTCCAAAGTGTCCATTTCCAATCATTCCATATAATGGTGGTTGAGGTTCCTTTGCTTTTTTTGCCACACGTGATTCATTAAAATCCCCTTTCCTCAAACCAACTTCTTGCTTCGCATCTAGAAGGCATTCAAGAGCGTTAATTCTTCGTTGAATAAATTTGCATTGCACTGGGTCTTTCTCAATGGCAATGCAATTTCTTCCTTTTGGTAGGCAACATGCTAGTGTTGTACCTAATCATCAAATACAAAAGAAATAAGTAAGAAAATTAGTATAAAGACATAAAAAGTTAAAAATAAAATATTTAAATTTAAATTTGTATAATAAAACTTACATCCAAAACCCAATCTCCTTCATTTGACGGCGTCGCCGGCCTACCTCCATCCCCCGGCTGGGTGGAGGGAAATTCCGAGAATCACCCTCCGCCCAGCCGGGGGCCGGAGACAGGCTGGGAAGCCCACGACGACGCCACCCGGCCAACCTCCACCCAGCCGGAGGCGACTCTCGGAATCGCCCTCCGCCCAGCTGGGGGCCGGAGGCAGGCTGGGCAGCCCTCGATGGCACCACCCAGCCTGCCTCTGGCCCTCGGCTAGGCAGAGGGAGATTCTCGGAATTTCCCTCTGCCCAACTAGAGGCCGGAGGCAGGCTGGGAAACCCTCGATGGCGCCACATGACTGGCCTTCGACCCCCAGCTAGGCGGAGGGCGATTCCGAGAATCGCCCTCCACCCAGTCGCGGGACGGAGGCAGACAGGGAAGCCCTCGACGGCGCCGCCCGGCCTACTTCCGGCCCCCAACCGGGCAGAGGACGATTCCAAGAATCACCCTCGGCTGGGCGGAGGGCGATTCCGAGAATCACCCCTGGCTGGGCGGAGGGCGATTCCGAGAATCACCCCCAGTTGGGCGGAGGGTGATTCCGAGAATAAAACACCTTTCGCCCAGCTAGGGATGATTCTCGGAATCGCCCTCCGCCTAGCAGGGGGGCATTGGCAGGCCGGGCAGTGCTATCGAATCCAAGAATCACCCCCGGCTGGGTGGAGGGCGATTCCAAGAATCACTCCCGAATGGGTGGAGGAGGATTCCAAGAATCACCCTCTGCCTATCCAGGGGCGATTCTCGAAATCACCCTCCGGCAGGCTGGGCAGCCCTCGATGGTGCCACCCAGCCTGCCTCCGGCCCCTGGCTGGGCATAGGGTGATTCCGAGAATCGCCCTCCGCCCATCCGGGTGGCGCCATCAAGGGCTGCCTAGCCTGTGTCCGGCACCCGGCTGGGCGGACGACGATTCTGAGAATCGCCCCCGAATGGGCAAAGGGCGATTTTCAGAATCACCCTCTGCCCAACCGAGGGCGAATCTAGGAATCACCCTCCGCCCAGTCGGGGGTGATTCTTGGAATCTCCCTCTACCCATCCAGGGGCGATTCTCAGAATCGTCCTTTGCCCAGCCCGAGGTGATTCTCGGAATCTCCCTCCACCTAGCCGGGGGCCAGAAGCAGGTTGGGCAACGCCGTCGAGAGCTGCCCAACCTGCCTCTGGCCCCCGGTTGGGCGAAGGGTGATTCTCGAAATTTCCCTCCACCCAGCCGAGGGCCAGAGGCAGGCTGGGTAGCCCTAGATGGTGCCACCCTGCCAGCCTCCGGCCCCTGGCTGGGCAGAGGGAGATTCTCGGAATCACCCTCCACCCAGCTACGGGATGGAGGCCGACCGAGCAGCACTATCGAGGGCTTCCCAGCCTGGCTCTAGCCTCCAACTGGGTGAAGGGAAATTCCGAGAATCGCCCTCCACCTAGCCGCGGGTCGGAGGCAGGCTGGGCAGCCCTCGACGGTGCCACCAGGCCTGCCTTCGCCTAGCCAAGGGCGATTATTGGAATCTCCCTCCACCCAGCCAGGGGCGATTATTGGAATCTCCCTCCACCCAACCGGGGGCAGGAGGCAGGCCGGGCAGCTCCGTCGAGCACTACCCAACCTGCCTCTGGCCCCTAGCTGGGCTGAGGGCGATTCTCGAAATCTCCCTTCGCCCAGCCGGGAGCTGGAGGTAGGCTGGGCAACCCTCAACAGTGCTGCCCGGCCGGCCTCTGGCCCTCAGCCCGGCAGAGGGTGGTTCCAAGAATCGCCCTCCGCCCAGCCGAGGGCCGGATACAAAAAATATCTTTTAAAAAATAAACAAACAAATATATAAAAAAATATCTTTTAATTTTAATTTTTTTAAATTAAAACAATTATTATTTAGAATATAAAAAACAATAAAAAAAAAATTAAATATGTTTTAAAATATAAACAAACATATATAAGAAGATTTTAATTTTTAATTTTATTTTCTTAAAACTAAAACAATTATAATTTAAAATATAGAAAAACAATAAAAAAAAATTAAAAAATATGTTTTTATATATAAACAAACAAATATATGAATAATAAATTTTTCATTTACTTGTTCATTTTTAAAAATTGTTTAAGTCATATAATTTCTCCATAATTTCATGGTTCAAGTATCTTGAAAACTTAAGATTTAAAAACTTGAGATTTACAACTTGCCATTAAGGTTTTTATGCACTACGAAATTTTATCTTTACTGTTATGGTTGAAAATAATTACAATTTTAGGGTTGTTTAGAGTCAAGATATTTTATGTTTAACAACATGGATAAAAATTGTTCGAAATGATAAGCCCTTCAGACATAATTTTGTTTATATTTAACATCATCTATCAAAAAATTTAGAATTTTATGATTTTTCAATGTCCTAATATGTTGTCTTTAATTCCATTGTTACAATGTGTCAAAAGTGTGACACAATGTTTTTTTTTGTTATTCCAGCATCAACTCGTTTTGTTTTGAGGGTGTTTTTTCAATCATTTTTTCAAGAAACAATTTTGTTTTTAGCATAATTTTATAAAAAGGTGAAATTTGACCTTGAGAAGAAAACAAATGCATTTTGGAATACACACTTTTTGTTTTTGGGGCGTTTTTTCATGTTTTTTGAGTCTTTTTGGGCTAGAGTTCTCGTTTTGAGGTAATAGTTCCCATTTCATCGGTAACATTGTTAGAATGGTTATGACATAAGGTAAAACACCGCATGTTTGGATTACCATGTGTGCAGGTATGACTCTTCTAATGGGTAAAAAATTCCATCATCTTCTACAACGATGAACATCAAAGTGAGGGCCTTAAACCTAGTTACAGAGATGTAATTTCATATACTGATTGCATCTTAGAGATATCCGCCAAGATATAAGCCATGATTTTCTACGTTATGAAACTTGCACCTTAAAAATGATAAGAAACCAATAATTACGATCCTCTTTATGGGATGGGAACCTCATTTTACAATAAATACAATGTACAATACAATATTTGATGACTCTAAGACTATGTCTCCTTAATATATATATATATATATATAGGAGACAAATGGTGAAATTATAATAAAATGGGACCATGAGAGGTTCTATCCTATATAACAACATAAAAATAAAAATGTAATTACTCAATATATAGGGCTTAAGAAGGTGTGTTTAGGTTAACATGGGGCTTATATAGGGTTTAACATTCCCCTACCATTCAAAGAAGTGGTGTCCTAAACACTTGGTTATCTATGGTTGTTTCTGCATGAACAACTCATCTTGTCATGTCACTTCTTCCACTGTTAGGTTATTCCATTTGATGCAATACTTAGTAATTTCTCACTTGCTTAGTCCTTGTTTCCAAGATTTTTCCTGGTTCTAGTATTATTTCCCGTATTTAGTAATCTTCGATAGAACATTTTGGGTAGATATATTGTCACGGATTAGCTTGTTTAAGTAAGAAACATGGAATACTGGATGTACAAATGAAGATGGAGGCAACACCAATTTGTAATATATACTTACAATCCTCTACAACACCTTATAGGGGACACAATACCTCAATGCTAATTTATTTTCCTTCATTTATTACTTGAGGGATATATTTTTATATAGTTGGTCTCATAAATATCTAATCCCCCACTTCAAATTCCATTTTACTAAAATGTTGATTTGCTTTCATTTTTATCCTATTTTATGCCATAACTTATCTTAACATCATAACAAATCATTTTTCCATATAATTTTTTCTACTACATCGGAATCCTCGTACAACTTTTGAATGATCATGCATGTATTCTCATGTTTCTCCCATTCTATCCTTGATTCTTCCACCCAGTTAGATTTTGGAATGGAAATAACACACAATAAACCATTTGTGTCTTCCTATATCCTTGAGTCTGAATCTTCCACAATATTTTTATTTCCCTTTTTCTGGATAGTTTCAAATTCATAATCCAAAATATTTATGACCCATTTGTGTGTGTCTTCTGAATATAGTATTTTCTTCAAGAAGTACTTCAAACTATCATGATCTATTTCTACTTTAAAGTGTCCTCCTATTAGTTATGGATTAAATTTCTTAATTATAGGTAGTATGGGTAACATTTCTTTTAAATAGATGATTATATGTAAGTTCTTTCCTTTAATTTCACTACTTTCAAAGGAAAGGTGCCTTCATTCTTGCATCAAAACTTAACCAATGCCATGATATGAGGCATCACACTCCATAATGAAGTTTTTTAAGAATTCAAGTGTCGCCAAAATGGGATTTATACACATAGACTCTTTAAATTATTAAAAAAAATTGGTTCCTTTGTCAATAATTTTGCTAGAGTTTTTGTTATTTGACCATAATTCTTGACAAACTTGGAGTAATATCCTTTCAATCCTAATAATCCTAATATTTTCTTCAAGGTATTTTGGATTGACAATTCCCTTATGGCTTTGATTTTGCTAAGATCCTCTTTTACACCCTCACATGATACAACATGACCCAAATGTTGAATTTTGTAGCTATGGTCAGTTTTCATAATTATTACTTTAGTCATTGATGTATTTATAAAGAATTTTTTTCATGCTATTGTCAAAAGATAAAATTATAAGGCATGTTCTTCATGTCATTTCAAAAGATAGAAATTTGAATTTTGGAAAATTTATTTTTTGGCTCCAAAGAAGCCAAGTCATCCCTCCTCCTAATCAAGTCGGCCCCAGTATAGAGGCACCCATTTAGCTAGCATAATTACTATATATATGTGCCTTTTGACCTCCTCATTAAGTAAGGAACTCATACCTTCTAAGGAAAAATAAGAATTCAAATTTGAGGCTAAGAAGGAGAGAAACATGAGGTTGAAAAGAAGCTTATCAGAGACAAAATTTATGTGGAAGAAGGAAGGCATATCTCTTGTTAAGAAGGATAAGTTTCGGGATTGAGACTTTGGGTAAATTGTAGGACCGAACTTCTAAAGTATGATTGAGTTTCAGGGAAGAGAATTTGGGTGCATAAGGATGAGTTTTAGAACCAAACTTCTGAAGTGCGACAGAGCTACAGGACCAAAATATTGGGTGCAAAAAGAAGGCCAAAAATTTGAAGTTTTGATTTGACTAGGAGGCAGTGGATCAAGCTTGACCAAGAATTCTTAATGACTATATGATCTAGTTTTGTATCATGTTGAACAGATGAATTTATCTAAGGAAGAGGTTACTAGGATTTTCCCCCATGTGGGTTTTCCCATGGTAAATGTTTTTATTCTTTTTTTGGTTTTCTCTTTATGATCTTAATGGATATTATTTAATATATTTTGTGTAATTACATTATGATTAAATTGAATGAAAGAAATATTAAACTAATAAATAATATGAAGTAGTTATCAGATTAGAAGACCTACAAAAAATCAACATGGTATCAAATCTATGGTACAGAGAATCCTTCAATTATGATCCTAAATTAGTAATAAAAATTCAACAATGATCTTAAGAGAGACCAAAGTTTTTTTGAATCCAAAGTTTGTTGGTAGAATTTTTTTAAAGAGGACCAAAACCATAAATTTCTAGACCTTGGACCTAACCTCACACCAAGATTCAATTCAAGCCTCGATCTAAGCCTCAAGGGTTGTTTCATAGGCTGAGAGGCCTCAAAATATTTCAGAACCTCAGGGAAATTATTTCAAAAAGGCGAACATACCTCAGTCAAGTTATAGGAGGCCAAAAGGCCTTAGGGTTAATATAAGGTAGGCCAAGAAGGCCTCAGGACCAATTAGCTTCACAAATGACCTTAGAAAATTCGAAATATCATAGTCAATAAAAATTCCAACCTATGATTTGTTTGGTTTGTGCTCCCTTTTTATTTTTTACTAATGCTTCATAAGACTATGTCAACAGACAAAAGAATCATTCAAACATACCATGTTTAACAAAGAATAAGTCATGAAGTATGTAAAACAATTTAATGGAAATTGAATTCTCACACATGAAAAATGAAGATGCTTCATCAAAAGTTTTCTAATGATTAAAATCAAATGTTTACTTACCTTAAAACAAGTTTGTGAGGAGGAACCATAGAAATTATAACTAAACAAGCAAGTTTTGTTCGTTGCAAATTAAACTCACTATGGTAGATATAAACTCTTCAGATGGTTTACTAAATTCGTTTGTAAGTCAAAATACTAGAAGAAGTTTGAAATATGTCACTTATCCTTGAAGTCTACCAAATTTCATTGGGAATAGGACTATGTATTTTTCACCTTAGAAAAATGCCCCTCTCTCTCACACACCATTGATGAAATTGAATTATTTCAACAAGTCATTTTTTTTTCAGAAAGAAAAAAACGTTGTTTTATATATTAAGATATGCAAAACAATACATATTACATGATGATACAGTGCATAGCAGCACTGTACAGATAGCGCAAATTATAGAGCATAGATAATGCAATCAGTTACAAAATATTATGCCCCATATATACCGGCAGAAAGAAACCAACGAAGGCCAAAAGATTATGATGTGTCCACAAATTATATCAAAAAGTTTGGCACCATAATAATGCCACTACTAAATTCTAGGAACCAGAGTAAACCTGAGGAAAAACCAGCTCATATAACCCATCTGAAGGATACATCCTGGGAGAGGAGTACGTGAGGGAAACAGCCTCGCTTGCATATTATGTTCATTCAAAAATAGGCACGCTTGCATCTGAAAAGAAAACAAATATAAAATCTGGCCCGCCTGCATCCAGGTCGAGATGGCCCACGGAATTTGCCATAGCAGCAAACGGACCTCTTATATAGAAGGGGGGAATGTATGTCATTTGGAGGCCCCAGGCGGGTCGCCAGCACCAAGCACCCTGAGATCAGCAGCAGAATAAATTGGAACCTCCCTGAGGTCAAGAAGTTCATCCCGGAAAAGGGATTTTGTTTTTGGCCTCCCTCTGAAGTGTCTGGATGCAGATTTTGATTTTTTCCTCACCGTAATATTGCACCCCGAAGCTGGCGAGATGATAATATCAGGGTCCCTAGGGATGTTATCAAAAATAGTGAGGGCAGCCAAATCAAGGTTTGGGTTATTTAAAAGGGATTCAATATCGCATCCAACAGAATTTATGGGGGAGTTTGAAAGGTCCACATTCTCGAAATTATGTGGAGAGGGAGGAGAGGGGGGAGGCATGGACGGGGGAGGAGGCATGGACGGGGAGGAATATAATGGATCAAGTGTGGGGCAGGTTTGATGGTTTTCAACAAGAGTAGTAGTGACATTAAGTGAGTCCGATAAGTCCACATTCTCGATATAATGTGGTGAGGGGGAAGGGGATGCGTTTTCAAGGGGCGGCATGGATGGAGAGGTGTATAATGGTGCAGAGCTGGGGCGGGTTTGATGGTGGACAGCAGAAACAGTAGGGCCATAAGGCATTTTATCCTCCATTATGATAGTGGATCCAAGGTTTACTTCGGCTTCTAAATGAATGGGCGAACCGGTATTCACCGGGGAAGTAAAAACATGTATGTCTTTAGCATCAAATGGCGCTGATCGAAGTTCGGATTCATCAGGAGGGGTAAAATCCTTGTGTGGTGGAGATAATTCCTCACAATGTGCACTATCTTTAGCAGATGAATGAAAACTAGAAGCCAGAAAGGGAGGAATACCTGATAGGGAAACATTTCGTTGTACATTTGGAGTCAGCTCCCTATGAACAGCAACAGATCTTTGATTGCCCCGACGGGGCCCCCAATGCTGCCGGGGGCAGTTGCCCTTTAGATGGCCAGTGTTGTGACAAATCAAGCATCGGAAAGGAATGCCCCAATAATCCACCCTTTGCCTGTGTCTTCTCGGACCCCAAACAAGATCAACATCCCCGGGCAGGCCCCCAGAGAAGACCACCTCGACTAATAACCAGGCAATGTGTTTGTCGCTGGCGTCAAGCATGCTAGAGTCGATGTATTTCATGCATCCTATGGAATTTCCAATGGCCCTTATTGCCTTATCCGTCCAGAACTCCAGCGGAAGGCCCGGGAGCTTTACCCACACTGTCCTATTCTTAGGGGCCTCCATAATTGGATTAAAGCCAAGGTACCATGGCAGAAGTTGCAGAAAACTCTTTCCACGTACCCATGGCTTGTCAACAATCAAGGCCACATCTTTTTCGTTCTTAAGGTGAATGCTGTACCAATTATTAAGGAGCAAGCTGACTTTCGGAGCATATCCCACCATGGGGCACCAAACTTTCTCCGCCCATTCTATCATATCTATCCCCTGTCCATTGGAAAACATCCAGCGCCCGATTAGTGCACATTTCTGCAAACTAATGACCCGCCCACATAGTTCCTCATGATCCATCATCACTTCTTTGACATCCGTAGTAGGCTTGTAGTGGGCAAGACGATTTTTTCCTTGTCTGCGCCTACCTCTGCAGGACGATCCAGCCTTGGGCCCATGCAAATTCCCCCCACCTGAATATACCTGCTGATTCTCATGGAAATCAGGGGGCGCAAAGATGGACTGAGCAATAATTGATGCGTCCAGCTCGAATTCCTTTTGCTGAGATTGATCCGTGTCCCTCATAGCAGCATTCTTATTGCAATCAGGAACCGTCAGCTTGATAATTTGAACATCAATATTAAAATTCTCTTTTAGCTTTAATACATCCGAAGGAGTGGATGCATTAACATCCTCGAGGCCGGATAAATTCACCGAATTCCCGATATTCGCCCCAGCCATATCTATATGACAAGCCCCAAGTACAAACTTCTGATGAGACAGATGCCGTCACTTAGACGCATACAGAAGAAATTGAATATAAATACGACTTCTTCAGGAATGTGAAAGAGGCCACCCGATATGTGAGACAGCCAAATCCAGAAAAAATTGACGTTGAAACGGTCACCCTGTAATTAAGACGCTGACAACACCATCGGAAGCCTTTGTAGCGCCGGACATATAAAGGATGCCCGCACAGATTGGAATGATGTGATCAAAATAATTAAACCACCTATAAAACACAGAAAATCTCGATACCGATACTCTATCAGGAAAAGCTATGTCAGATGACAGAAAGTAGATGCATACAAAGAGCCGCCACAGCTAAGAGAGTCGATGTTTGTCTAAAAGTGGAATAAATGCTCGAAAGGAATAAACAATCCCAAAGAGGAATTGATATTCAATCAAGGACATTCAATCCAAACCATCCGTGAGAGGATCCACCAAAATTAATGCATGTATCCATACACCTGCGAGACCAATAAATAATGCCTTGGTAGAGTGCGCCTAGAAAATATCATCCCAACGTCATCAGTGATGATCCATCCGAAATTTGAATTTACCCAGAAAATACTGCAAATTCAAATGCAGTCAACCAGAAAACCGTCGGAAAAACCAGTCCAAAGGATATTGCACCTCTCAATTTTGACAACAGCAGCAGCAATAACATCCGGGAATAGACCACCACCTATCACGAAAACGAATACCAAAATTCTTGCATGGTCGGGAAATACTGATGGAATCAAAACAACTTCTCCAAAGGATAAACCACCAATCCGACCAGGATGATTTAGAGTCCAAGGACTCCGAAGATGATACCAGAGAAGTTGAATGAAGATATTTACTATGTTCCACCTTGTAATTCATAAAACCGGACACAGCAATAGTCACCCGGAACAACCGCAGATTGTTTGCGGAGAGTACCAGCAAGATGAGAAGAGAGAAGAGACCCAACAAACTCGCAGCTGATCAAAATCAGCACATATGAAACAACAATGGCCACCAAAAGCGACAAGATATGTCCAAAATGGGTTCCAGCAAACATCAAAAACTGCAGCACATCAGCATAAGCCACCATAAGCAACAAGATTTGGACATTGGGTTCCAG
The DNA here is from genome assembly GCA_034641835.2 of Pinus albicaulis. Taxonomy (NCBI): domain Eukaryota; kingdom Viridiplantae; phylum Streptophyta; class Pinopsida; order Pinales; family Pinaceae; genus Pinus; species Pinus albicaulis. The sequence continues at coordinate 1,632,647,326 of CM076584.1, forward strand.
CAAAACTGCAGTTGCCACCAAATCAACAAAAGATGTCCCCGTTGGGTACCAGCTAGCATCAAAGACTGCAGATCGTCAGTAATTGCTACCAGAAGCAGACATTATTGTCCAGCTTGGGTACCAGCCATGCCGTTGGGCAACCACTCCTTCATTCTAGAGGCGAACCCTCTGCATCCTCCAAACCAGACCAAAACCAGTCCTTTGGCTTCTTAAGGTTCCATAAGTTGCCACACTCCTACTCATGACTTGCCATAGCTTCCGCTCCGCCCCCAAATCAAGATTATTCAAAACACTTCTACCTGCGAACCCTCTGAACCGCTTCTTGATCACAATATATTTGTCCAACTACACTAGCCCAACTGCATCGGTTACTCTATCTGCAAGTCATATTGATCTTGCAAACGTTTTCATCCAAACATCACTATAATGCTATATTCCTCCTTGGAATGTGAGCATGTAACTCACCTGTGTATTGGAAAATGTGAGTAACAATGAGCCAAATGTGTTCGGGTGATGATATGGGTATTGGAATAATTATAGTTCTGTAACAAAGATCAAATATGATTTCCAACATCAGTCACAAGTAAATTAGCTATGATTTCCTTCTCGTGCATGTTCAATGATAAGATACACAAGAGATAAGAAGCATGAAAGTCATCTTAATATTTTAAGAGGGTAAAGCCAATATAAAAATTTGAATTCCCAAAAGGAAAAGTCACAAGATAGATATGTGACTTATATGAAGTTTGGCATAACTCATTCGTGTTCTTTTAAGGCACGGAAATTTTTTTTGAAGCTACGTAGTTTTTGACACCTTGCACTGTAAGCAAAATTCCTAGAAAATGTGTTGGATTGATTATGCTAGAGTATCTCGGTATTAAAGGATGAAACATACTTAGAAAATATGGATGCTCATGAATAGATTTAAAGAAATAATGCCTTAATGAAGCTATTAAATTGAATATGACAAAGAGGTTGAGTCCTCTTTTCAAGTTTGAAAACCCAAAAGTAAGATGTGTCATTTGCATAACTTAATGTACGCTTATTATTTCTATGATAAACTCTTTATTAAATTGAATATGACAAAGAGGTTGAGTCCTCTTTTCAAGTTTGAAAACCCAAAAGTAAGATGTGTCATTTGCATAACTTAATGTACGCTTATTATTTCTATGATAAACTCTTGGGTTGAAAAAGTAAAAAATTACTTTTTCTCACAAATAAGTGATCATATATTCTCTCCTAAGAAATATATATCTCATTTATTGGGATCCCTAATAAGTCTAGTATATTTATGATTATTTGGTGAGATATGGAAAGGGGAATTGATTTATTACAAAGATTGTTGTTCTCGCAAAAGGAGTTCTGATAAGTTAGGGTTTGTAAACAATAGATTAGTCTCAAGGATAATGAATCCTTGGGGTTTGGAGATAAAACTTTAGCTATATTTTTTCCTTTGAAGAAAGAAAACTCTAGGTAAGTTTTGAATAAAATTATTAAGAAAGGTTTAGGGTTTGTACAAAACTTTAAAATGTTTAGCATTTCCACTAAAAGAAGAAACCCTAACTCTAGAAATAAAGGAATGACATTATGTTGATGATGAGGACAAGGATGATAAATTTGCAAGATGGATACAAGAAGGATAAGATCGATAGGGGTCTGACATTTCCCTATAATTATCGAAATATATGTATTGTTTATCTCTCCTCTTGGATTATTATTGTTTATTTTATTATTAGTCTCTTGTCTTTGTATCCTTTTATTGGTTTTAATTTTTCTTCCATGACCTTCTAGTGAGGATTGAAGGTACATCGTAAAGGTTTCCAAAGCTTTGGAAGCATATAGAAGAAATGGGAGAGCGAAGCAAAGTGTGTGGTAAGAGGACTTCCCAGAATCATTATTTATAGCTCAAAGAGAGCAGGAAAATTAGCATGTTTGAAGTATGCTTTAATTATGCCAAAGAGGAGTCAATGGTATCCACAAGATCTAGCATGAAAAATTTGCTAAATTTGAGAATATTAGGTTCTCCTAATAAGAGGGACAGGATCATTACTAAAAAATTCTCCATTTGTGAGGTACACTTTTTTTAAAACTATTATCATTTCTTTAAAATGAACCTAATGGATGTAGATGTCATTTTTCTTAATGAGAAGAAATAATTTTACATAAAAGCATTTGAAGAAGAAGTATCATGATTAAAAAATTCTTTATACAATGATAAGTAGACACATTGGTTTTGTTTGATCCTATTTTATTTGTCTTTGACGAAAGAAAAAGGACTCTTGTGTCACAGGGAGTAGTTGTGGTAGAAATAATTGCCTCTATATCAAAGGGAGCAATCAAAGAGCCTTGTTTTAGCATCAAAGGGAGTATACCTCTAAGTTCTATATGATGGACTATCATTGGCATTGTTAGGCTAGAGAGATAATATGTAGCAATGGTAAAGGGAGTAGCCAAAAATACCATAACATGATATGTTTTAGTGTGAGAGGGAGCACCCAATCAAGGTGATGGGAAAGAAGTTGTGGTGATGGGCCTAGTGAAATGAAGTTGATCATTTTTATGATCCAAGGCATGTTGCTAAACATGGGTTGGAATACCAACATGGTACAGTTGTTCATGGAAAAATTAGTTATGAATTGAGTTTTGTCTCAAACAGTGAAGTACAACCGTAGATTCAGATTGGGAAGAGAGTGATGAAGACATAAACAGTTCATCAATATATTGCTTCAATTTGGGCTCCATTATAATTTCTTGGATGAGAATGAAGTAGACATCTATCACACTCAATATTATAGAGGTCGAGTATATTGCGGTTGGATTCATAAGTCGAGAAGAAGTGTGGCTTTAGAGGTTACTTGAAATATTGTCTTGATCAGGTGTAAGTGATGACCATGATGATAGTTTGAAGCACTTTAAGATATATTATCACGAAATAGTATAAAAGGAAGTAGTATGGATTCAATATTATTCTATAGTCAAGTGAATTGTTGGCAAAGCCTCTATCCTAGGGAAAAGTTCGTATACTTTAGGGATAAGCTTCGAATTGTTGAGAATGCCTCTCTCCATGAGAGAGAGTGTTGATGAGATAACATCATGGACTTATATTCTCCCTATATCAGGTATATTGACCTATATTTGGGTGAATGGTTTCGCAAAGGAAATTCATTTTTCTTGTGTCTAGTATGTTGACCAGAATGAGGAATAATTTTCATAGAGAATCATGTTTATTTAGCATCAAAAACTGAATTACTCAGTTAGCACGTGGCCTTTAAAGACTCACCATGTGTCAAATATATTGAACCAAATGATGTTGAACCAAGAATAGTTTTGATACCATGTCTCAAGTACTGACCCAAAGTATGGCCACTAGTTGATGCTAAATGATGTACCATGTTTCTGAAGTACTAACCAAGATTTTGGTGAGGATATACCATAGGTTTGAGGTACTGTCCCAAATTATGGTAACTTGCTGATTTTGTTGACTTACCATGTGTCAAAGATGTTTTACCAGATTGTGGTAATCTGCTAATGCTATGGATTTACCATGTGTCACAATTATTGACCAAATTTTGGTAACTTGTTTTACTATGTTTCACAATTGTTGACTTAATTATGGTAATTGGATTTGTTATAACATTTTCTTAGAGAATTTTTTCAACATGAGAGCATATAGATATTCATTATGGATACCTTCCTAGCTAAGAGGGAGAGTTGAATTTTGTAGCTATGGTTGGTTTTCATAATTATTATTTTTTATTGATATATTTGTAAAACATTTTCTTCATGTTATCTTCAAAAGATAAAATTATAAGGAATGTTCTTCATCTCCTTTTAAAAGAGAAAAAATTGTGTTTCGGAAAAAATAATTTTGGCCTCCAAAGAAGCCAAGTTGGTCCTCCTCCTAATTAATTCATCCCTGGTGTATAGGTACCCATTTGGATAGAATAATAACTATATATATGTTTCATGTAACCTCATAATCAAGCAAGCAACTCAGACCTTTTGAGGAAGAATAAGAATTTTAATTTGAGGCAAAGAAGGAGACAGATCTGAGGCTGAAAAGAAGCTTGTCTGTGAAACAATTTCTATTGAAGAAAGAAGATGTATATCTAGTTAAGAAGGATAATTTGTAGGATTGAACTTATGAAGTATGATCAAGTTGCAGGATTAAGAATTTGGGTGCAGAAGGATGAGTTGCAAGACCAAACTTCTAAAGTGTGATAGAGCTATAGGACCGAAATTTTAGGTGCAGAAAGAAGGTCAAAAATATGAATTTTTGACTTGACTAGGAGGTAGTGGATGGTGTTTAACCAATAATTCTTATTACTAGATGATATAAGTGTGTCTCCTATTGAACTGATGAATTCTCTAAGGAAAAGGTTTTTTGGTTTTTCCCATGTGGGTTTTCCCAAGGTAAATACTTGTGTTATTATTTTTTGATGTATATTTATGATATTAATGTCTATTTTTGAATATATTCTATGTAATTACTTTATGGTGAAATTGAGTTAAATAAATATTAAACTAAGAAATCATAAGAAACAATTATTAGTTTAGAATACCTACACAAAATCAACAATTTCCACTTCATGAACCCTAAAGGCACACTTAGAGGTCTTTTTGTATAGGTGTTTCTCTTCCAATAAATTTAACATATTATTAACATGTTGTACATACTCTTCCCAATATTTTTTGTAGATTAGTATGTCTTCAAAAAATATTGCCACAAATTTTCTAAGGAATGGTTTCAAAATATAATTCAATAAGATTTGAGATGTTGAAGGTGCACTTATAAGTCCAAATACCATAAACAAAAACTCATAATGACCTTCATGTGTTCTAAATATTGCTCTGTAAATGTCTTCATACCTCATTCTATTTTATGATTTCCAAACTGAAGACTCAACCTAGTAAAGAAAATGTATACATGCAATTCTTCTAATAATTCATCAATGACAAGAATAGGAAACTTATCTTTGATTTCCATTTTATTGAGCTATCTATAATTTGGACACATACACCATGAATCTCCCTTTTTGATAACCATCATAACTAGTGAAGAGAAATTTCTATGGCTTGGTTGAACGGTTCCCTCCTCTAACATTTCTTGACCCATATACTCAATCTCACTCTTTTGAAAAAGTGGATACATGTAAGGATTAATGATAGATATTACACTTCCAGTTTGAAAATGAATAGCAAGGTCATGATCTTAACTAGGTGGATGACTCTTAAACATATATGTAAATACCTTAGAATGGTTTTTGATAACTTTTTAGAGATCCAATGGAGAAAAGGATATAGAGCTTTGAACATCTAGTGAAAATGATTGTGCAATTACACCTAGATGTCCCTTTTTCACAATTTTGTCATGTTATTAGAGATTATCACTTCACTAGGTTTCCCTTGAATACCTCTAAGTTCAATTTATTTTCATTATGAGAAAATTATTATGAAAACAAATTTTAAATTAAGGGCCACAGTTTCCATTAATTGTAACCAGTGGACCCCTAATAAAACATCATCACAACCCATTAGGATTGCAATCATGGCATTAACCAATAAATACACCCCCATATTCAAATTAATATTATGGCATTTTCTTGAAAAAATTATGGTACGTCAGTCCACAATCATTACTTGAAATTCTAGTGTTGGATATACAAATCAATTAAGAAGTTTTTCCAATTTGTAATTGGTAAAGTTATGGGTAGCATCTGAATCTATAAATCATGTAACCTTTTGATTTTTGATATATCCTTCTATCTTGAGGGTTTGTGGAGTATCGATGTTGGAATTTATGCATGACATTATATTGTTGGATTAGTCTCTTCTATCTTTCGATATTATGAAAGATACTATGAATTTTGTACCTATTCATCTTCTTCATCTTCACAAAGTATGTACAATAATTTATTCTCACTACATTTATGCCCCTTACAATACATGTTTCCATAGTTGAAACATAGTCTCTTTTCTCTTCATTCATCTATTTGTTGATGAGTCAACCTTGTTTGTTTAAGAAAGGGAGCATGTTTTTCTCTATAGTTATTGGTGACCAATTTTCTAGTGGCCATGATTTTTACTTCCAATTTTCTTTTCTAGACTAAAAGTATGCTTTATAAATTTAGGTTCAAGGAGATGCATATCATGTTAGATGTTGTCCTTTAAAGTTCCCATAAATATGTCTAACAAATTATACTTTAAAATAGTTTTTACTCCGAGATTCAACTTTCTGAATCACTTAATATGCTTTGTAATGGGACTGTTTTATCAAATATTTACCAATTTACTAAAGAATGTATTTCTATTAATATTGGTCTTGTTCTAAAAACACAAATGTAATAGGCGATTTACTCAATGAACCTCTGAGTATTTGTGACATACTAAACAATACCCTTAATTTGAGTACATATAGGAAAATACCAATAAAAACACATTATTTAACCCCCTACCAATACTAACTCAATACACCTTCCCAATTTAAAAAAACTCTTACTTTCACTAAATATTATAAGTATCCATTTTTCATTAATATTTGTATACCCATTTTACCATAACCATATAGATTAACAAATCCCAAAAAGACAATTATTAAATATTAACTTGCATGAACACAATTGGGTGAAATATGAATCTGCCACGTTAAAGGTTCTAAGAGTTGAGTATAGGTTCTAAGAGTTTAATATTCTAGTGTTAGGACATTACAAACATATCACCATTTGAACCATGACCTGGCGTACAGAGAAATTCCCTCGTGCAAGTTTTATGAATACATGTTACAATTGTCAGCGGTAGAGTAGATATATAAAGGACTGCAAAAGATAATGAAACTAGCCGAAGACAATACAATAATGAACACCTTGAAAATAATATTATTATGGTTACTGTAAGCCGAGTAAAATCTCTGAAGATATTTTTACAAGGAAATTCAAATATAAAATTCATAAAAAAGTATTTTCATTTTTTAACCTGGTGACAAGTTAATCATGGTAAAAGATAATAATAGTAAAGGGATATGTTACAGTCTGTAATATCAATCTGTATAAATCCATAACAATGGTAAACACTCAGAAAATTTCTTGCAGTTAGACTATTTGAATTGTTATATATATATATATATATATATATATATTATTCTTTATTAAAGACTTACGGTTGATATTTAATTTTTTATTTGTGAATTTACATATTAATATATTTTTAATGATATCTTAATATTATATAATTATATTAAATATTTTATTTATGAGATAAATTAGTTTTTATTTTATTATTTATTATTAATATATATTTTAAATGCTACATATTAATTTTATATTAAAAAAAATGAATTATATATTTCTTTGTTATTAATTTTTTAACTTTGAAATGTTTTTTTTTTATTCTTGAAAAAAAAAATATTAATATTAATGTTATTAATATTAATGTTTTTTTAATATTAATTGATATTGAATAAATTTTTTAACAAGAATATTTAAATAGTTTATTTAAGTATTGGAGTGAAATTTTTTTTTAAAGTATTAGAATTATACATATTCGTTATACTCGAAAGTTAAAATAATAGATATTTTTTTACTTTTAATTATTTTATTTTTCTTTAAAGTTAATATAAAATTATCTTACAACAACAACATAGTTTATTTATGACTCAAAACCAACTTAGATCCATCTTAATTATGGATATCTCTTTTTACTCTAAAAGATGTTTTCATCTCAATAAATTTGATCCTCTCAACCTTTGCTAGATCTTGAATTACGATGTATGTAGGCTGGTTTTATTATTATTATTTGTAAGCTTGGTAGGACCTTTCTCTTTCATTAATCATTTTAAAAAAAAAAAAAAAAACAAGTTACATTCATATGCATATGGTTAGGTGGTCTCAACTTTCCTAGAGAGAAACCAAATCTATTCGTCACCTAACGACGTGATAAACCATCCAGAAACAAAAAACAATAAGTCTAATAATCCATGCCAAATAAGTTTGATTGTCTTTGTACTAACTAGACTCTAGATAGTTGTAAACATAACAAGAAACATACTGAAAATTATAATACTTTTGCATACAATAAAAGATAAACCAAAAGAACAAACATCAAACTATTCATCATCAACAGACTCAACCGAAGCAAGGTCCTTAGCACTGGAACTCAGGAGCACGGTTTGTGGGATACATGGAATATGTTGTTCAATTCGGCTCAAACATTTGTTTTGCTTCTGCAACTCGAACTGAATTTTCTGAAATTCTTTGCTATCCTTTGGAAACCCTGAGTTGTCGCAGCCACTCCTGATGGAATATGTTCTAAGGCTTTAGCCAAAGGGCTCTTCATCAACCAATATAGGTGAAAATTTTGTTTAAACTGAATGGTCCTACCATGGGTGTGACTAGGATCAAGCACTAAGATGTGCCAATTCTCCAAATCAATGTCCATGATTCATGCCTGCCTATTAAGATATTCTTCCCATTCCTTGATTAAGTGTCAGACCTAAGTTGGGGTACCCTCATGGTACGTTGTGGCCACATCATTGATAATACTAGAGACCGATTTGTGACCTCAAGCTCTGCCCCCATAGGAGTTGGGCTAGCTAGTCATCGGTGACCCCACAAACCTTTAACTCGGTCCCACAAGATCTAGGTTGTTTTTCCTTTTACGGAGGTCGAACAAGCCATAATCTAGTATCTACAATTTTTTTAAGAAACTAACAAATAACTCTTAACCGAATCTTAGGGTAGCCAAAACCCACAAGAGCCAAGCTTCCAGGGGACGCTACAGAGCCGAGGACCTGCCAAAGGAAACAGGTAATAGGCCGGAGACTGAAAGAAATACACCCTATGAATCACCCATTCAATCGTCCAATTCAGACTCCTGATGCAAACATACACCCAGAAATAAAAATAAAAATAAAAATTAATTAATTAATTAAAAAAAAAACCCCTTGAAACCAACAGACATCCCATTCCTTCCGAGGAGCCAAACAGCATATATGCATACTAAACCATCCCCATGTCAGAGCCTTGAGGGTTCTGCAACAAAACCACTGATCCACAGACACAACAAGAAACCCCGAAAGCGGGGTGGGAGATAAACACAAAGCCAGGAGTGGAGATAGATCCACCGACAATATAAACGCATACAAAAATTTACAGACACTGAAAGACCATATAGAGTAGAGATCGTCTCCTTATCCAGTTCAGGCACAGAAAATTCCATATAAGCCACCTTTCTCTGCAACCGCAAAGTATCAGAAACATTCAACCCAAAGGCCCAAAGACTTAGAGACTAAACCATGGGGGCACTGTACACATACCTATGAACCAGGACGTGAAGTGGTTGAGACTGAACTCGCGCTCGAAGAGTCTTCGCCTGCTAAAACTGCTCCAAGCCATCGAAGAGTGTGAACCAGCACTAAGGGAAACAACTACCACAATCAAGAAACTTCCCAGGCTTACCCAAAATGCTATAGATATCTCCCACTCACAAATGTTGTTGCCACATTTAACGAGGGCATTAATTCCCCACATGTAAAGAGTCACTGCTCCATGTGCTTCGTGCATGTGGAGGGTGGCAGGGGGTGTTGCCGGTAACTCGCCTCGTACCCAGATCGAGGAGGTTTTATTATTAACTATATTTATATATTGTTATTAATTTTATATTTTATATTTTATTTCATTTTTAACTTTAGTTTTATGTAATTATACTAATCAATTTTAATGTTTTATTGATAATTGTAATTATTAATTTTTTTATTTTATTTCTTTTTTTACTTTTATTTTAATTTAGTTTTGTTTTCATTTGATTTAATTTTAATTTTGTTTTTATTTTATTTTGATTAAGTAAAAATGTTTAAGGACATTACAAAATCTCCATATGCATGTTTTCTTTTAGATTTAATTTCAAAAATGTTATAAAATAAAATATTTATAAAATATTTCAGTCTTGAAATGAGTTATGGTTTTTGGGCATGTGGTATTGTGGTATTGATAAGCCATTGTATTGGCTCATTGTATTGTAACAAAGTCTATTTACAAGTTAATAATATCCATTATAAAATGAGAGTGAATATACATCTAGCCCATACTCTTTTACTTTTGGATTTAATTTTTAAAATGTTAAAATTAAAATAAAATAAAATATTGTATTGTAAAATATCTCTCAATACAATAAAATAAAATTATATTAAAAATAAAAATTTTAATATTTTGTATTACTTCAAATTAAAACTATATAAACATATATATTCATTTTTTTATAATTATTATAAAAATTGCCTTTTATATTTTATTTATATTTTAATAATGACTAAACTCCAAAAAAAAAAATTATACATATCCCTCATAAGTTATAACACATTTCGCTCATACTCCAGTGGAATGTGATATCCATACCATAATTCTCGTAAAATTTATACAATACCATTATCATTAATTTATTTAACGAAATCAAGAAGTGGTTAAGATCCGAATGATTACAAACCACCATGGGGTTACCTTCTGAATTGAAAAACAAGCATCAGAGGGTGCTATGTGCACTTATAAGATACTATGTTTATGTGTGCGGAATTAAAATTATTATTAGAGAAGTGTGCGGAATTAAAATTATTGCGTAGTGCCACCCCTGGACTCGGAGGAAAAGGTCAATGGAGAGGCTGCGGAGTTCTCAAATCTTTTTGTTATCTACATTGTTACACATCTATACTTCCATGGTTGTCGTGCCCAAGCAGGCAGTATACTTGGCGTGTTGAAGATAGGAATTTTGCCCCTAATTCTTTTAAGTAAAAGAAAGGAGACCAGGACGGAAGATGGAGGCTAAAGCAAATAGGTATCATGCTCATCATGCTTATAAAAGTTAAGTGGTTTTGTATTTTCTTAAAAATAATTTTTATTAGAATCTTGTCTGAAAAATGTTAAGTAGTTTGTAAGATATGCATATGAGATTAAAATGTATATGCATATGATATTAATATATATAATATGATTAGAAAATATAAATTGTTTGAAAAAAATTAGTTGCTTTCTATTTGACTTTGATTTAAAGTAATTATTTTTGCATGCAATAAAAAAATGTTATTGTATTTTTTTTTCTTGAAAAGGATAATTTTATTTTTCCAAAAAAAAATAATAAACACATGATTTTTGTGGGTAAAATCTAAGTAGCCATGATGTTAGAAAAACCATGTACAATTCTTCAAAATGTAATAAGAAGTAGCCATGTTTTCTTGAAAAAAAAATTGTGACTGTTCTAATAGTTTCACGAAAAGAATAGCTATTAAGGTAGTTTACTTTTGAAAAAAGAAATAACTATTTATATGTATGAAAAGTATAATTGTTATGTTTGATTATCCTTAAAACAAAAATGTTTGTTTCATGCACTAAAAATACAACTACTTTGTTTTTAAAAAGAAATATGCACCAAAATTCAACTAGTTAGTTCATAATTTCTTGAAAGGGAAGCATGACAAACTTGCATGTAAAAAGACAACGAAACTAGGTTATATTAACTTCATTTTGAAAAAGAAGTATATATTTGTTTACATGAAAATAATAGTTAATGATGGTAGAATTATCATAAGGGAATATGTATTGAGTACATTAAAGAAGAGTTACTATGAACTATTATGGTAAACTCTTGCATGCACAAATAATAGTCATTTTGTTATAGCGATATCTTCTTTGCATGGATAGAAGATATATTGAACTAGCCATTGTGTTATAGAGATATGTTGTTTGCATGGATAGAGGAAATATTAAGCTATTATGGTAAGCCCTTGCATGAATAATCATTATGTTATAGAGATATGTTCTTTGCATGGATAGAAGAAATATTGAACTATGTTTCTTTAGGAAAATTATATATGATTACTTTTATGCTATCAAAATTATTATGTTAGTTTTTTTTGGAATAAGGTCATGTATATGCATGCAAGAACATGTTATTGCATGCCCTATTATACTATATTTCCTCGAAAAGGAAAAATTTGTTTGCATGCTCTGTTGTGTTAAGCATTCCTTTGGGAATATTGTTAGGTCCCTATATTACTAGTGTAGTCCCTTATTGTTGTTAGTGTAGACCCCTTATTGTTATTGTTATAGCCCTTAGTCCCCATATTGTTATTATTGTACTCCATAAAAGCCCACTATTGTTATTGTTCCCTTACATTTTTATTGTTAGGTCGGCTAGGATTATATTGTAACCCCATGGACTCCTATATATAGCAAGGAGGTTTTGTCATTTGTATCATCCAAGAATTGTTCATTTATGTAATGTAAATGAGGTTCCCCCCTCGAAGTGGCTGATTTCTAAGGCGTTGATCTCTCGTTCTTTCTATTTTTGGAGCTAGTTTCATAACATTTTGTATTAGAGCTTTAGATTCTTGGGTTTCGCTGCTTCAAATAGGTCATCATGGAATTTTCACTATAACGGTTTTTCTACTAAGTTGCAGAAGCTTAAAAAACACATTTGGGAATAAATACTGAGGAAATTTGTGTAAAAATTTCAGATCTTGGTTTGCAATATTTTTGGAGATATGAGTTGTGCAAGTTAGGGTTTTTGCAAGCCCCCGAATTTCATCACAAAGAGATGAACTTGGGAAAATTGCCATAAATATCTCTCTGAGAATCATATTGGAATTTTGTAAAAAGTGGCTAAAAGTACACGGAATGTAGTTTCTAGTGTATCAATTTCAGAGTCGAAGGAGGAAATGGTGACATGTGCCATGTTGTACAAGTTCGCTATACTGAACTAGTCTATAATTAGGTCATTGTGCGAGATTGGGCATAACTTTGTCTTAGAGAATCCAAATCAGGTCAGACATGTAGCATTGGAAATAAGATTTAGAGGACTACTAACAGACCAAAGATTAAATCTTGGGGATCCGAAATTACAGAGATACATCAGTTTCAATATCAAGCTCCTCAAAAGCAAGAAAAATGTGTGTATCTTTTTTTCAAATTGCATAAGTCTTGTTTGAAAAATCAGTTTGAAGTGATTCCAAGGGCATATTGAACAATATATATCAGTATTGGGTTCTAAAATCCCCCTAAAAATAATTCAACACCCATTAAGCCCTCATAATACTCTACTATGACTCATGAAGAGGAAGAAGTGCAACATGATATATCAAAATTACAAGACCAAGTGCACCAAATTTTGATCTCGCAAAGAGTAACAAAAAATAAAATGGAACTTTTGAAGAAAGGCGTGGAAGCTAAGATGGATGGTTTGAATAAGCATGGAAACTAAGATGGATGACATCGACAAAAAAATGAAAGGCAACATGGAAAACATGAAGAATGATCTAAAAGCGGACATGGAAGGTTTGAAGGAATCTTTGACAAAGTTGATACAAGAAATGATTCCTAATGGCGAAAAGGTAGCAGAGGAAACTCATGATGAGAACAAAATAAATGTTAATTGTAATTTCATAAACTCTAATGTTGGATTGAAGACCCACCACATTCTAAAGATAAATATGAGGAAGTTTGATGACAAGGATCCCGTAACATGGATACTACATATGGAGCAATATTTTGATCTATATAATGTGAAAAACACATAAAAGGTACGCATTGCAGCTTTATATTTAGAAAAAAATACATTTGTATGGTATCAATGGCTTTGCTCTCGTAAAAAATTGTCACTTGGTCAATTTTTACAGAGGAAATGATAGCACATTATGAAGATACAAAGAGAAACACATTCTTTAGCCAATTGATAAATATAAAAAAAAAAGGTTCAATGGTGGAGCACATTAAGGACTTCCAAAAATTGAATATAAGGGTAACTGGTATTCCAAAGGAACACAAGATTGATGTCTTCATAGGGACTTTAAAGGATAACAGCCAACATGAGGTTCGCCTTTGGGAACGTGATTCATTGGAGAAGGCATTCAGGTTGGCAAGAAAAATTGAAAGTAAAATTATGGCAACAAAGAAGCCTACCACTCACATCTATAAATATGGAAGTGTTGCTACTCCTATACTTCCACAACCTACAAGGTTGACACCACAACAATTGGAAGAAAAAGGAGAAAAGGGGCTTTGCTACAGTTGTGATAGCAAATACACTAAAGGTCATGTGTGCTGAGAAGAAATTATTTTACATAGATTGTGAAGAGGGGGAAGAAAATGAACAAGAAACTTTAAAAGAAGAGGATATGCACCAAGAACCAACCCTAGAGAAAGAAGAAATGAGTCCAACCATATCCTATAATGCATTGGTAGGAATTACCACTCTTCAAACTCTCAAAATAGAAGGACATATCAAGAAGAAAAATGTAATAGTGTTGATTGATTAGGATAGTACCCATAATTTTATTCATTGTAAGGTAGTAAAGGAATTGAAATGCTTCCTATACCCATGTTGGCTTGAGGTATCCTAACCTAGTTTTAGAGTTAGTGCGTAACCAACAAAATCCTCTTACTACTGGCCCTTTCAGCAATGATCTACTTGTGCACACCAAAGTATCACCCGAAGCAGTATGGGCAGGTGATGGAACCAGGCTTCCACACCCTGAGAGATAATTACATGAAGTGGGTGGCCTTAGATCTACAGACTTTCTTGCGCACCAAAAACCCTAAGCAAAAACCCTAGGTCAACCAGCCCAGGTTAACCCTATGTGCACACAAAGATAATACATCTGTGATCCCTTTAAATGTTCTAATAATGTAATATTCATCCCTTACAACAATAGATCTATGAAAATATCATTTGCATTGACAGTAAAACATGTACGCAACTCAATCCGATCACAGATAATATAAATCATGTGCAGCAAACATAAATCATATGCAAAATAGAATACAGAGTGAATCATAGATTCATTTAATACTCAAAATTACCAAAACAAATATTTGTTCATCAGACTTTCTCAAAAACCTTTTACAGTCCACAGAAACCCCTACAAATCTTCAGATCTACCCACGCACACAGCCAGTGAGGTTTGCACACAGTCAAACTAAGGTCTCTGCGCACACAGCCAGCAGGAGCGTTTCAGACACAGAACACTTACCACGAAATTACTTCAGATATCTATCATCATACATACATACATTAACTTCCATAAAAAATTACTTATCTGACTCGATCTAGACTTCTATTTATACCTTCCGCTTGCGCTCATACCATGGTCCTCAAACTGTGGTTTGGGACCCCTATTTTACCCATTAACCCAATTAAAACTCATGAAGGGGCTTTAACCCGCCCCAAAGCCCCTTGAATCTTCATAGAATAGTGTGCAAGACTCAAAATTACAAAATATTAACATTTTAACCCCAAAATTGCGGTCCTAAGGAACCCTAATCCAACAGTTCCACAACACAATCTTATGACTCGTCCCAACTCACAAAGGTGCTAGGATCTTCATCTTTGTCTTTATCTCTTCAAGGGCGGTGGTGAAGGGCACAAGGACGCATGCGCTCTAATTAGCAGCACTCTGAACCTATTCGACCAACTTATGTGAGTAGGGCCTTCGGCAGCGAGAGTGATGCTCCATTGTGTCTGGCCAAGGGTCTTTACGGAAACGTCGATGTCTTATGATAACTTCAATGCTTCATCAGCCCATGACTTCATGTGGGTGGTCAGAATATGCTTCTTCCACTACATATCTTCAATATCATCACACAACACCTAGCTTGTCTGCAAACGCGCCATTCGCTGAGCAGACACAAGTGTGGGCAGTGCCTCCTGAAGCTCATCAAATGTCTACTCTTTTGTGCGCAAGTCTTGTGAGATATTTTTGACAAGGGGGTCAGTATGCACGAAATTCCATAAGCCCATGGATGTATCTAAGAGTTTTGTACCCTTGTCGACTTTTGCTTCAATGCTAGCTTATGCTTCTTTCACCAGGGCAATGCACTGCACTCATACTTCAAGTAGAGTCTCTGTTTGGAGCTTTACTCGGAACTTCGCAATCTGTTGTTCAAAAATTACCTTTAAATCTTGCACCTATGAGCGAGAGGCCTTCAGGGTGGCCACTAATCCTTCTATCTTGGCCTGAGGTGAAGTAGAGGTAGGGATGGAAACTTTGGGAATATCGCCATAGAGGCAATCGATCAAGCTCTCTAATTCTGCACGGGGTCACCGCTACTTACTGAGTTTTCTGAGCCTGCAGGGACTCCTGTGTTCACGCTACAACCTTCTCCTCTACCTTGGTGAGCTGCTAGTGCATACGTTCCTGTCGACAATGCATCTCATTTGTAATGATTTTCTGTATAGTGTGTAGCTTCCTGCTAGGAAGCATAGACAAGTCAATTCCAACCTCTGAGCATGTATGGACCTGTGCATGCAAGCAGGTTGTTCCATCGTAACTGCGGCTCCAGGGAATGGGAAGATTCGGCTATCTGCTATGTTGATAATCATGCTAGTGCTCGTTCTCGCTTGATCTGGCCTTACCTAAGCCATGCTCGCTTGAATTTTGTCTGTCTTCAATTGAAGTACCTGCAACCCGGTCTGCATTTCCTCCATTGCAACTTTGTATTGCTCCTCGAGTGCGGTCCACCGATCCTCAGAGGTAGATGCGATCACATCTGCTATTTCATCCAAGTCATCCTCCGTGAGGGTGATGTCCTTCATGTCTCCTGTCTTCGAGCCCTTTCGCTTCTTACACACGTCGTTGGGGGTTTCAACGTCGCGCTTGGTATCTCTGGGGGAATCAACTTTGGTACCATCTTGGCGATCTGTGCCACTGAGATCAACGTCTAGCTCTGGCTCAGATTCCTTCTCTACTTTTTTCTTGGCTTATTTCTCTTTTTCTTTCTCATCATCCTTCTCGTCTTATTTTTCCTTGGTGGCATCTACTTTCTCTTTGCCAGATGTTGAGGTTGTGACAAGCTTGGTGGAACCTAGCCTGGTTTTCCATGCTTCTGGCCAAATCGCAATAACCTGGTCAATATTGGCCAATGCCACCATGTAGGGTAGGTTGTACCATACCTTATATTTGTGTGCACAGATCTATACGTTGTGCATCGACACCTTGAAGTAGGAAATGGCCTTGTACTTGTCGTGTGAAGCTCGGGACAACGAGGGCCGCGAGTGGATAGTTGTGGCCAATTCTCCTTGTATTAAAACCCAAAAGATCTTATTCTCCATCACGCGCCTGGGATCTGTTCAATCCCACAAGTTTTCATAGCACGCCCCTTCGAATACGCTAGGCTCTACATCCACAAGGACTGCATACTCTGGTGTTTCCCATGCAACTAGAGCGATGAGCAATAGCAGCCAGGAATAGCAAAAAAAATTCCCCTCCTCTTGTGCCTCGTGCACATTCTCCATGAACTCATTGGAGAGGAATTGTGACCAGTTGTAACTGACACCCTTCTCACATTGTTTTTCCATTACGATGACATGTACGGGGATCTCCTTAGGCCTGCACTTGCACATCATCTTGCAATCCAGCACTAAGATCCCAAGGCGCACCGCTGGATCTTCGATCTATTGCACTAGGAAGCCCATGTTATCACATCCCACCTTGTATTCCTTCTTAACCTTCGCAGCTAATTTCTTCTCCTCACTCTTTCCATAATTAGCCATACGATTGGGTCCTTTCTTTGGCAGGGAGGTGATCCAGTGGATCAGCACGACATCGATTAGAATTATGTTCTGGATCCAAAGGCATCCATCATGCACCAGTGCCAGCAGCTAGCGCACACATACAGCAGTGATGGGTACCGTCCAAAACGAGGAATCCTCAACAAGTTGAGAATCTCGTCATTTCTCAACTCATGCGCCCAAGGCATGGGATCTACTTTCACTACTCCCACGTATATAACGCGCTAGAGGTAGAACTCTGGTGCCATCTCTAGGAAGGTTTTCTCATTGGCAAGATCCCAGTCATCAAACTTCACCAAAGGGATCTTCCCAAACATCTCCCCCTCCAATGTGATCACCTCAGGG
Organism: Pinus albicaulis; assembly: GCA_034641835.2. NCBI lineage: Eukaryota > Viridiplantae > Streptophyta > Pinopsida > Pinales > Pinaceae > Pinus > Pinus albicaulis. The sequence continues at coordinate 1,632,665,218 of CM076584.1, forward strand.
ATCAATGGAATTTGAAAATTGTCGTGCACCATATCCAAATCCTTTGGTGCCTTCATAGAGGTTCTGTGCGGACTCACATACTTTGGGAGCCATGCGATGGACTCGACAAAGAGCACAAACTCCTTAGTCGTTGACATAGGTCTCTTTTTTGGGTCACCCATAGGGGACCTCTCCTTCGTCGCCTAATGCAGGGATGTAATATGTATAGGGGATGTTCTCAGCTTCGACATTTCCCCCTTATTTACATCACCCTTCCCTTTGGATGGTGTGGAGGTAACTTCATGGACCTCGTGGACAATTTCTCAAACTTCATCAGAGCCTTGCTTAAATGACGTCGTAATTGGCACAGAGTGCTCCTCAGACTACACACCCTTGGTAGTGGGGTTGGAGACCGTCATTTTGGGCTTGAAGATAAACTCAAGATTACTCACGTCGTATGTGGGGGTCTCATGGCCACACATACAGTGCACACTAACAATTTCAGGGCGTAATTCACTCGAATAGTAAAGGAACAGAATGCGACTCGTGCCCTCATCTTTATAGGAAATCCATGGTAAAAACTGTCGGAACCTCATTAATGGCACCTTATCCTCATAAAAATGGTAAAAATTCTCATAATATATCCTCATTAATTGCAGAAAACGAGCTCCATCCAATGGTAAAATCTATTTTTCACCCAGATTTATTGTTCCAATGGCTAGTTTTTTCCATTCCGCACACTTTCTATGCTCATGTTGTACTTGTCTGCGTATATCCTCCGCGTAGCGCGTAGACAAATGGGTTCCTTTTCTCCAGCCATATAGTCATTTGGTAGGCAAAGGGTTATCCCTATACAGCTTCAAGCAACTTCAGTTGACATACCCTGGGAGACCCTCACCGCGCAACGTGGCCAAGTGCACCTCACCTCCATTAGTGATCTTCTTCACAATATACGGCCCCAAACAATGTTTTCTGAACTTTCTTGGGTGGCACTAAAACTGAAAATTGTACAATAAAACCATATCTTCTTCCTTGAACGCCTTCTTTTGGATGTGCCTATCATGCCAGGCCTTCTCACACGCCTTCGAAACTTGCTGATGAAAGTTGGCTATAAACTAATCCTCCTCTAATGCAACCAATTGTGGCAGATGTTCCTCCATGATGTCTGGTTCAACCATGTTGGTTAGCATTGTGATGTGTAGGCTTGGAACAATACATTTCAGTGGCATGATAGCTTCCTCGCCATAGACCAGCCTAAATGGTGTTTTACCAATCAACTTCTTACATGTGGTCCAATAAGCCCATAAGACAACAGGTATGCGCACATCCCAATCATTCTAGTCTGTATTGTAAATCTTTGTAAGTGCATTCTCTGGGATCTTATTAAAGGCTTCCACCACACCATTTGATTGAGGGAGATAAGGGGTACTCTTATGGTGATGTATCTGGATTTCCTCTGTTAGAGCTTCAATAATTTTATTAACAAATTGTGTACCCTGATCACTCATCAATATCTTTGGGCACCCAAATCTAGTCACGATATTTTCAAAAATAAAGTGCGCAAAAGTGTTTGCAGTACAATATTTTAAGGGCTTAGCTTCTGCCCATCTGGTGATATAGTCTGTTGCAGTGATGATGTAGCGCATGCCAGTCTTTTTCTTGGAAGGATTAATAGGTCCAACAAAGTCTATGGCCCATTTATAAAAATATTGCAAGGCAAAATAGAGCTGCAATGGAATCTCATCTCTACGTTATGGCTTCCATGTTCTTTGGCATGCATCACAAGCTCGAAAATAGGCATGTGCATCGCTGTGCACTGTGGGCCACGATAATCTGGCACGCAACACCTTCTGCACAGTACTCTTCTGCATAGTGGCCTTCTGCCACTCCCCCATGAGCTTCAACCAAGATGTCTTGTCTTTCATGTTCTAAAAAATACCTTCTCAAAACTTCATCTGGAACCAATTTGTACAATTGACAAGAAATCAATGGAAAGTCAGTTCCGCGAAACCAAATCCTTCTTTTGTTGCATTGAATATTCAACAGGCGCACTACCAGTTGTTACAAAGTGAATGATATCTGCAAAATGTTCATCGACTACTTTAATGGAAAAGAGTTGCGCATCTGATAACCCATCCTCTAGACTGGTCGGTTCTTCCCCATTCTCAATGAGTGATAAGTGATCAGGTCCAGCATTCAATCTACCTGGCTTAACAATGATTTCAAAATCATATTCTTGAAATAGCAGCAACCATCTACAAATCTTTCCCCCCAATACTGACTTGTTGACCAGGTATTTCAAAGCAGAGTGGCATTAGGGGAATTTTGAGGTCTAAAATGGGCCTACTAAGAAAAATGTACGATAAAAAGAAACTTTATAAGAACCAATAGGATTAAAGATGATGATGTCAACCATGGGGGATGATTCACCATTTTTTAGATAAAAGGGTAAAAATATTAAAAAATAATAAAATAATAAAACTACTTTTTCAACTCGTATTTTCAACTTATCTCCTAAAGTTTTTACTCAAATTTTGAATGGGAGTTGGATGCAAAATTTAATTCCTCATCCAAGGAGTGCCCATGTTGCATAATTTCAATGGACCCTGCTACATGAAAAATGAGAAATACATTAAAAAAAACGTGATTGAAATCACATTTTTCAGGTATTTCTAATTTTTCTTGTAGCAGGTTCCATCGAAAGTATGAAACATGGGTACTCCTTGGATGAGGAATTAAATTTTGCATCCAACGAGTACTCCCGCTTGAAATTTGAGTAAACAATTTGGGAGAAATGTTGAAAATATGAGTTGAAAAAGTAGTTTTTTCATTTTTCCCTCTAAAATTTTATGATGTCATCAAATATTATTTTATTATTTCCACTATTATTTTATAATTTCCTTAGGAGACCCATTTTAGATCTCAAAAATTCCCTAATATCAGTGAACATCTTGAAGTGCCCGCCTAACACATAATGCTTATACTTTTTACAGAGCGTAGACCATAGCCAAACCTTCCCTTTCTATGGTTGAATAGTTGCGCTCTGCACTGGAGAGCTTTATACTTGCAAAGGCAATAGGGTGATCAATATCTCCTTCTCATGGTTGTGCTAAGACAGCTCCAAGTGCAATGTCAGATGCATCAACATGCACATGGAAGACCTTGGACCAGTTAGGGAATATTAAAATAGGTGCAGTAACCATATTTTCCTTCAGTAGCTCAAAGCTCTTCTAGAATTCCTCATCCCAACAAAAGGACACATCTTTATTCAACAATTTTTCCATGGGTGCAGTGATTAGAGCATAGCCCTGAATGAATTTTATATAGTATCCCATGTGTCCCAAAATAGAGCACAGTTGTTTCACGTTGGCAGGAACCTCCAAGTTGATAATGATAGAAATTTTGGCTGGATATATCACTAACCCTTGTTTACAAACAATATGCCCCAACAAGATCCCAAAAGGAACACAAAATATGCACTTCTTTAATTTAAGGGAAATTTGATGCTTCTTGCAAGTATCGATCATCATGTGCACGTTGGAAACATACTTTTTCACCAATCCAAACACATTCCAATAGTTAAAGTATAACTCCAGAAACTTGTGCATTAAATCCTTGAGTACAGCTACTATGACATGTGAGAATATAGTAGGTGCATTCTTTAATCCAAAATGCATGACTGTTTATTGGAAGGATCACCATTCTGTTGCAAAAGTGGTCTTACTTTGATCTTCTGGCGCAATCCTGATCTGATGATACCTTAAAAATCCATCAGTGAAAGAGTAGGCCTCTTGTCCTCCCACATTGTCCAATATCTCATCTGAAAACGTTGTAGGGAAGGGGTCATGTATGCATGCATCATTCAGTTTCTGCAGGTCCACACAGATCCTTATTTCTCCCTTAGTCTTCTTTTCCTGAACAACCGTCAGGCTTACCCAATTAGATTTTTCCATTGGCTCAATGATTCCTGTAGCAACCACTTTCTCCAATTCTTCCTTTACTTTCTGCTTATATTTTGGATTTAACCAGTATAGTCGTTTCTTGATAGGACAAAAACTTGGTTTCAAGGTTATTTTCATAACTACCAATTCTCCTACAATTCCTTTTAGCTCAGAAAACTTTGTGGGGAATAGATCATGATATCCTGTTAACATCTCTGCAATATTTACCATTGTGTCATCATCCCAATAATCTCCTATATTGGCCAACTCAGGTTGTTCCTCCATTTCGATAGCCTACTCCAGTCCTAGCAGCACAGGGTAGGGGTCTATATCATCAACAATTTGTATTACTTAGAAATTTGTGCATACCTTGACTCCAGCAATATCAACCATCACCTGTGGGAGTTTTCCTAATGGAATAGTCTTCTTTTGATTGGCCATGTGTAGCTGAATTTTGGACCATTCCAGCTTTGGTTTGCCCATCTTCTACCATGTTTTCTTACGTAGAACATTCGCATCAGATCCCAAGTCCAAAATGACTTGATCCATCTAATATTCCCCAATTTTCATGGGCATGCACATCTCTTAACTGGTCCTCTTCTTATTCTTGTAGATATTTTTTATAGCCTTGGTCTCAGCTCGAGGAAAATCTTTCTCTGCACAGTTATCTATCAGGGCTTGAAGGTTGTCTATTGCCTTCTGGTTACACAATAGCTTGATGCATGCTTTCAAGAAGATTTTGACTTCGTCATCTACCTTTGCTTATGGGATTGACTTGGATGTGGATGCACCTACAGTAGCAAAATCCTTTTTAGCTCCTAGAAAAGTCTCTTTTTCCTTCTGCGGGTTGAATCCTTCCTTCTTGTTAGAAGCCTTCATGATCCAAGGGTCTGCATCGACCTTATTTCCCTCATCTTCTCCAATGGTAGCACCACTTCGTGTAACTATTTTTACACTTGGATCCTCTTCTCGCATCTCGGCTCTAATCATTTGTATATTTTGTATAGGTGTCTGTGAGTTCTTTTCATGTATTTTAGCAATTAAAATATGACAATATTCAATGACATGATCAAACTGTCTACAATACCTGCAAGACTATCATGCAGGGTTCGGATAGTTGCACGCATATTACCCAACATCTCCATAGTTGTAGCAAAATAGTTTTCCTCTTCCACGACATGCACCTCCACCTCTTCCTCATCCCCTTCCTCTAGCTAGAGATCCACCGTGCCTAGAGGGGGATGTTGGTGAGGATGGGTCGGCTTGCACTCTATAGAGGTTGGCATTGTCCATCATCAAATCGAATGTGCAACAATGGTGCTCATCATGGCCAACTAAAGGGAAAACCCTACAACATTGCTGCTTTAGCTCTAGAACATAACTTCCTAATCAAGGGCACATGTTGGTGTCGTGTAGACCATATATTTGACAGTCAGTGCACCATAGCGTGGGGGTACTGCTTAGCCCTACAGCAGTCTTGGGTCACAATGCATTTTTCCCTCCCTCTTGCATATAATCCTGGAGAAAGGGGCACTGATCTTTTGTATGACCGAAACCTTTATAGGGTATACACCATACCTCTGCGCAAGCCTCCTTCCCCATGTCCTTACATAGGCTTTTAATTTCTATATGCATTACTTCTAACCGATTCTAGATTTTCAGAGTTCCAAATTGGTCATCCGTTCTGGGCACGGCTTCCAGTTTCATGGAAACTTCAAGAGATTCAGCTTGAGAATCAATCTTTTGCTGATTCATGGGGCCATGAAAATGTGGCAGGAGCATGGAAATAAACCACTCTTTGTGTTTCTTATTATCATAGACAAATCCTCCATCGTTGATAGTGTGCTTCAGTCGTTGATCTGTCAACCAGATAGATTTGTTTGGCTCTTGTCAAATTTATTTCATCTTTGTTACACATTGTGAGTAGGACTTTGGTTTTCTGAATTCCTGCTTCAAATATTTCTTGATCTCATCGATGATAGGGCAGTGTTTTGATTTAGATATCTCATAAAAAAATCCAGTGCTCAACCCTCAAATGCTGAAGCTAGTTGCACCCGCTTAACGACATCGCGGGTAACGTTTTTTGCAGTCCATACTGCATTTGAAACAAACTGGAACTTATCCATGTCTTCATCTCCCACACCCTCCAAAGTGGGTAGCTTCATATGTGCAGCCATATCGCCTCTTGGTGATGGTGGAGGTGGAGTAGGAGATGACCTACCCACACACGAGTTTGACTGTGGGGTGGCTGGAGGATTACCTCCTACGTGCTTAGCTTCACCACCCTCTATATTGTTGTTAGGCAGATTTCTCAGAGGGATCTATACCGATCTTGCATCTCTTTGGTTAACTTGAAAGTAATTTCTGTTGCGCATAGTGCTTTCAAACTTGTTTGGGGACATTCACTCAGTGTGACTTAACAGAACACCCTTTTCGCACAATAACATCTTAATCAGAAAAGGCAGAGAGCATATGAACCTACCTCTTAGTCCTTTGAAGAACATTCTTTCTTCTTCAGAATATGACTCAAACTGATCAACTACAAGCTCTGTCACAAGTCCACCTAGAATGTTGTCAACCTAATGGTCTACAGTCCGAGTGATGTTGTTATCAACTTTTTCTAACTGTTGGATCAACTCAGGTGACCACTGAGTGATTTTATCATCCTTCCAGCATGTATGAAACTCAGCTAACCTTATCAGCCACTCCTCTAATTCATGTGAAAAGGTCACAAAGAAGATCTCGTGAACCTATGTGAAAATATACTTTTGTTTCCAATCTTCAGTAAACAATTTGTTATTTCTATTCTCCTTAATGGAGAATTCATGTATCTTTTGTTCAAAATAGTATTCTAATTCAATTTTTTATGGCTGCCACATCACCTAATCTCTCTCAAAATGATCCTGGTCCTAGCAACGGAACCATTTTTTAGCTTGAGGGGTCCTAACCCAGGTTCAAAGTTAGTGCATAACCAACAAAACCATATTACTACTGGCCCTTTCGGCAATGACCTACTTGCGCAGGCCAAAGTCTCACCTGAAGCAGTATGGGGGGTGTTGGAGCCAGGTTTCCACACCCTGAGAGAGAATTAAATGAAGTGGGTGGCCTCATATCTACAAAATAGCTTGCGCACCTTAAACCCTAACAAGAAACCCTAACCAAAAACCATAGGTCAACTAGGCCAGGTTAACCTTACTCACACACATAGACAGTAGATTCGTGATCCCTTTAACTATTCTAATAATGTAATATTCAACCCTTATAGCAATATATCTATGAAATTATCATTCGCATTGACCAAAAACAAGTACGCAACTCGATCTGATCACAGATAATATAAATCATGTGAAGGAAATAGAAATCATATGCAAAACAAAACACAAAGTCAATCACAAATACATTTAATACTCAGAATTACCAAAACGGATCTTTATTCATCAAACGTTCTGAGAAACAAGTTTACAGCCCACAAAAACCCTTACAATTCTTCAAATCTACCCGCCCACACAGCCAGTGGGGTCTGCACATAGCCGGACTAACGTCTCCACGCACATAGCCAGCAGGGGCCTTTCAGACACAGAACAATTACCACAAACTTACTTCATAGATTTATCATCAAATATACATACATTAACTTCCATAAAAACTTACTTATTCGACTCGATCTAGACTTCTATCTATACCTTCCACTTGTGCTCATACTATGGTCCTCAAACCATGGTTTGAGACCCCTAATTTACCCATTAACCTAATTACAACTCATGAAGGGGCTTTGACCCACCCCAAATCCCCTTGAATCTTCATAGCGCAAAACTCATGAATCAAAATTACAAAATATTAACATTCTAACCCCAAAATTGCGGTCCTAAGGGAACCTGCTCCAACAACCCAGCACCAGAGTGTCAAGTGATGGTTGAAAATGGAGGAACTATAAATTGATCTGGAAAATGCCATAATATCAAGCTAACCATGGGAGAATATATATTGAATATTCCAATGCTTTCCATTCCAATGGGAGGTGCTGACATTTTAGTAGGAGTACAATGGTTACAATCTTTGGGGACGGTAGCTTTTAATTTTCAAGAAATTTTCTTGAATTTTTTTTTCGAAATGAAAGGAAGTTCAATTACAGGGTATCGCAGTGAAGCTAGGAAATATAATAAGCTCCAATGTCATGACAAAGCTTCTGAATAAAGAACAATGAGGCGTAATTGCACAACTATGCTCACTTGAAGTTCCAACACAAAAATCATTTATTTCTCCAGATCTCCAAAAAATCTTGGACAATCATTCCAAGGTGTTTGAAACTCCAAAAGGAATCCCACCTATTCGTGATCATGATCATGCTATTCATTTGATTCCAGTAATTTTTCCTCCAAACATCAAGCCTTACAGATATCCTTATGTCCAAAAGAGAGAAATTGAACATATGATTTCATAAATGTTAGAGGCTGGTATAATTCAACCTAGTCAAAGTTATTTCTCTGATCCAGTAGTATTGGTGCACAACAAGGATGGATCATGGTGCATGTGTCCAGATTATAGGGAGCTAAATACGCTCACTATTAAAGATAACTTTACCATTCCTGTGATTGATTAATTATTGGATGAATTACATGGAGCAATTAATTTTACCAAGTTGGATCTTTGTTAAGGATATCATCAAATTAGAATTAATACTAAAGATATTCTGAAAACAATATTTCAAACTCATGAAGGTCATTATGAATTTTTGTTCATGCCTTTTGGCCTTACCAATGCACCTTATACATTTCAAGGGATGATGAATTGCATTTTCAAACCCTTCCTTAGAAAAATTATGTTAGTATTTTTTGATGATATAATAATATATTGAAGGTCTCAGAAGGATCATGTTCAACATGTTGAGAGGGTGCTCAAACTATTGGAGGAGAAACAATTATATGAAAAAACTTCAAAATGTTTCTTTGGAGTACAAGATGTGGAATATCTGGGTCATATTGTCTCTCCGGAGGGTGTTAAGGTAGACCCTAACAAAATTAAAGCCTTTAAGGAATGTAAAATCCCCATAACCATAAAGCAGATGTGAGGATGTCTCAGGTTAACATGGTATTATCGCAAGTTTGTTAAGAATTATGGGAGAATAGCAACACCTTTAACAACATTATTGAAGAAAGATGAATTTTCATGGACTCTTGAAGCTACTAAGGCCTTTGAATATCTTAAAGAGACAATGTGCCTAGCACCAGTCTTAGCTATGCCAAACTTCACAGAAACCTTTATTGTGGAATGTGATGCCTCAGGAAATGGAATTGGTGATGTTTTAATGCAAGAATGAAGACCCATTGCTTTTGAAAGTCGTCCAATCAAAGGAAAGTATTTACAGAAATATATTTATGAAAAGGAAATGTTGGAAATACTACATGCACTAAAGAAATGACGACCTTACCTAATGGGAAGACACTTCAAGGTAAAAACTGATCATGATAGTCTTAAATACTTTTTGGAACAAATACTATCTTTAGAAGAGAATAAAAAATGGGTCACAAATATGTTGGGTTATGACTTTTAAATCATCTACAAAAAGGGAAGATAAATGTTGTTTCAAATGCACTCTCAAGAAAGGATGAGGAGGTGGAATCATTGCTTTGTGCCATTTCTATTATCCAACTAGATTGGATGACCAAAGCAAGGGAGGAATGGAAGAATGATGAAGAAGTGTGGACACTCATTCAAAATTTGCAGCAAGGTCCCAGTGCATCTGATACATTTAGTTGGAAAAATGATTCGTTATGGTACAAATATCGCTTATATTTTTGTAAGAATTCCCAACTAAAAAAAAATATTCTTTTGGAATTGCACACCTCTCCCGTAGGAGGACACTCGGGATTTTTAAAAACTTACCACATGGTGAAGAAATATTTTTTTTTTGGATGGCCTTAAATCTGATATTCAAAATTTTGTGGCATAATGTTTGGTTTGCCAGCAAAATAAAGTTGATATAATTAAGACCTCGGGTATTCTACAACCTTTATCCATTCCAAGTCAACAATGGGAGGAGGTTTCAATGGATTTTATCACATGTTTACCTAAGTCCAAAGGAAAGAGTGTCATCATGGTGGTAGTTGATAGAGCTACCAATTATGCACACTTTTTTGCATTATCTCATCCATTTAAAGCAAGTACAATTACTTCTACATTTATGGAACCAATTCAAAAGCTACATGGAAACCCAAAGATTATTGTAAGCAACGGAGATCCCATTTTCACTGGAAATTTTTGGACGGAATTATTTTCTTGTTTGGGTACTCAACTAGCTCATAGCTCATCTTATCATCCTCAATCCGATGGGAAAACTGAGATAGTGAAAAAAAATTTTGGGAGGATATATTCATTGTTTTGTATATGATAAACAAACATAATGGGTCAAGTGGCTACCTCTAGCTGAATGGCAGTATAACACTTCCTTCCATACTGCAGCAAAAATGATCCCATTTATGGCACTTTATGGATATCATTCGTCGTCCATCACATCATCTTTAAGAGAAAATTATAGGGTTCAAGTAGTGGAACATCACATCGAGCATCAACAATTTCTCCAACTCTTAAATGATAACCTAAATTTGGCACAAAATAGAATGAAACAACAGGCATATCAACATCGCAGTGAGAGAAGTTTTGATGGAGGAGACTGGGTATTTTTATGACTACAACCATACAAACAAATGTCAAGCAAGCTAAGAAGGATAATAAATTATCGCCAAAGTACTATGGTCCTTACAAGTTGTTGCAAAATATTAGTACTATGGCATACAAATTGGAGCTTCCTGCTTCTTCTCGAGTGCACCCAGTTTTCCATGTTTCATGCTTAAAGAAGTTTATAGGTGACAAACTTCTAGTTCAAATTATATTGCTAGAACTTCATGAAGAAGGAAAAATAATATTGGAGCCTGAAGTAGTCATAGAAACAAGAACTTGACAGCTACGAAATCGATCAATTTCGGAGTATCTCATCATGTGGAAGAACTTACCCATAGAAGATTCCACATGTGAGGATGATAGTTCTATACAGAAGCATCCAGAGCTACTCAAGTGTTGAGGAAAACCATTTTTTGAATGAGAGGGGCATGTTAGGTCCCTATATTACTAGTGTATTCCTTATTGTTGTTAGTGTAGCCCCATTATTATTATTTTTGTACCCGTTTAGTTCCTATATTGTTATTATTGTGCCCCATAAAAGCCCACTATTCTTATTGTTGTGCGCTTACATTATTATCGTTAGGTTGGCTAGGATTATATTGTGACCCCATGGACTCCTATATATAGAAAGGAGGTTTTGTCATTTGTATCATCCAAGAATTGTTAATTTATGTAATCTAAAGGAGGTTGCCCCCTTGAAGTGGTTGAATTCTAAGGCATTTATCTCTCTTTTATTCTATTTTGGGAGTTGGTTTTATAGAAAATATTATTTTAGAAACTATATGCATTTACATGCATAGGAACAACATTCGTTGTGTTAGCTTTATATATGTATTTGCATGCACCAAAAAGTAATAGCTGAAAGGTTAGTTATTTTGATAAAGTTTATGTAATTCACATGCACGTGATCATAACTGATGTATTAGTTTCCTTTAAAGGAATGTCGTGTTATCTTTCTATATGTATTTGCATGCACCAAAAAGTAATAGTTGAAAAGTTAGTTATTTTGATAAAGTTTATGTAATTCACATGCACGAAGATCATAATTGATGTATTAGTTTCTTTTAAAGGAATGTTTTGTTAGCTTTCTATATGTATTTTCATGCACCAAAAAGTAATAGCTAAAAGGTTAGTTATTTTGATAAATTTTATGTAACTCACATGTACGAAGATCATAACTGATGTATTAGTTTCCTTTAAAGGAATGTATGGACTGTAGCTATTTGTCTTGCAAGAATGTGTGCTTATGCGAGGGAAATATTAGTTAATGTGATATATGCTTTATAGACATCCTTTAAGTTACATGCTTATAACTAGCATATATGCAGTGTTGTTAAAGGAAGCATGTCGCAATAGTTTTCTTGCATGCCATGAATGTACATGAATAGATGGAGAAGCATCACTAGTATAGATTTATGAATGGGTTGATTAATACCTTAGGTAATCTTGACATCAATGTATGCTAATGACAACAATAGCAGGAAATGATGGTGACTTGTGCAAAGGATAGATTTTGTTTAACACCTTACGCAATCTTGACATCAATGTATGCTAATGACAACAATAACAGGAAATGATGGTGACTTGTGCAAAGGATAGACTTTTTTTAACATGGTGGAAGGTAAATGATTCATGTTTCCTGTAGAGGAGTGAGAGCTATAGGATGGTCCATTGTAGGATCAACCATGCCAGATATGAAGATTGAATATTTGTGGCCCAAATTCTATCATAATGATTCTAATAGCTTTTAGCTAGATATTTTGTATTTAAACTATATTTCTTTGTAATATTTGATAACAATGGTTAAGGGATGGACTCCCTCATAAACCGTTAAGTGAGGGGTGAACACCCTCACGAGGGTTTAATAATAAATTTTTTGTTGGTTTTCACCCTACGAGGTTTCCATGGTATATCAGTGTTCAATGACGTGATTTCTTATTATGTCAAATTGATGATGCAAATTCCTTGCATGATGTGATGTTGATAATGTAAAGTATGTGATAAATTAATTTGGAAAAGAATCATGAAATGAATGCAAGGTTACATCATACACTTTAGATTAACTTCTATCTTATGTTTAATGAGGAATCTTGAATAGTGATTTGGATAGTTACATGTGGGTAATTTGTATAAAAAATTTCTAACTCCCTACATTTCCATGTGAGGTTATCCGAGTATGTTACATGTAACATCCATCTGAACCATGGATCTAGCAAGCTAGGAACATCCACCTTTATCATGGATGTAACAAGAACCTACATGGATCTAGCAAGCATAGATAGGGATTAATTTTTTTTATGTTAGATTATTTGAAATGATTTAACCATATAAAGATATATATTTTTAGTTACTTTATACAATATATAAGTGTTAACCACACACATATATATATAACATTGAATATTTTATATGGATAGCAATTTTCATATTAAAATGTTTTTTTGTTATTAATATATTTTTAAGTATAAGCTAAAATTAGTTTTACCCGGCATATTGATTTCTTTTTTACTAAATGTCACATATTAATTTTCTATTAAGAATTAAATTCATTACACGCCTCCCCCTTATCATTTAAGTAACTAAATTTTCTTACTTTCAATTACTTTTTCTTCTAAAGCATTAAAAAAAAATTATTAACATTAAAATTATTATTACCAACCTAGATCCATCTTAACTACAGATCTATCAAGCACCGAGAGGGATCAAATATCTAGAGGTGCAAACCTCTTTTTTGAGTGCAAATCTTGAGGAAAGGTTTGCACCTCAAGAGATTTGATCCTTCTCGGCGCTTGATAGATCCGTAGTTAAGATGGATCTAGGCTAGTTTCATTCGTGTGTGACCAAGGAAAATATATTGATAATATGAGGAACATATGATTAATTTTATTAATAATATGTAAATACATCTAATATTAATATAACCATTTTAAATATGCTAAATATGTTTGAGATTTATAGAGTCATTTTAATTTTCAATTTTTTTAGTTACCTCAATTTGTTGAGATGATAAATATTGTAAAATAACTTTAATGATGGAAAATGATGACATAAAATTTTTGAATGCAAAGTGAAAATGTAATAATATTGAATGATAGAAAATGTGAATTATTAGAATGTAGTCAATTACAAATAGCCTTTATTGTGATCAATCTCAAAATATTTTCTTCTACTATTCTTATTGTCACTCTTATTAGTTTTGTCATATTTCCATATCGATTATATGAAAAATAAAGTATAAATCATAAATCATAAACCATTTAAATATTTAGCTCGAGCTCTTGTAGTAAACACCATACCTTGTCTCTCTTGCTCTCCAATATTATTAGGTTTAATTACTATAACAAAAAAATAGTTCTACATTGTCAATATTTTTTTGCTTACACTGAAATCAATGCACACTATTAATCCAATGACTTTAAAACTAATGTACAATCATACATCCAATTACATCAAATCAAAAATCAACATATACACTGAAATCAATGCATCTAATGCAAGAAATCAAATAAGATTATAAAACAAAATCTACATCGAAATCAATGCATCTAATGCAAGTAATTAAATAGGATTAGAAATCAAAATATACACTCAAATCAATCCACCTAGTGCAAGTAAGAAAATAGGATTAGAGACCAAAATATACACTAAAATAAATGCATCTAGTGCAAGAAATCAAATAGGATTATAAATCACCATCTACACTGAAATCACTGCACTTAGTGCAAGAAATAAAAAAGGATTAGAAATCATTTATATTGAAATGTAAGAAAATAGGATTAGAGACCAAAATATACACTAAAATAAATGCATATAGTGCAAGAAATCAAATAGGATTATAAATCACCATCTACACTGAAATCACTGCACTTAGTGCAAGAAATAAAAAAGGATTAGAAATCATTTATATTGAAATAAAGGAATATAATGTGAGAAATCAAATATATTTATAAATCAACCTCTACAATGAAATTAATGCATCTAGTGCAAGCAATCAGAAAGGATTAAAATCCACCATCTACATTGAAATAAATGCATTTAGCGCAAGCCATCAAATAGAATTAGAAACCATCTAAATTAAAATCAATGCATCTAGTGCAAGTAATCAAATATCGTTAGAAATCAAAATCTACACTAAAATCAATGCATCTAGTGCAAGCAATGAAATAGGATTAGAAATCACCATCTACACTGAAATAAATGCATCTATTGTAAGAAATATTCTTCCCTCTCTCCCCTCTTCATGTATATCTATATGTCCCTCCATCTCTATTTTTTGTCTCTTTATCTCACCCCCACAAACACACAAACACTCGCACTCCATATTTATCAATCTCTTTGTCCCTCCCTCCATGTCTCCATCTATCTCTTATTTCTCTTCACCTTCCATCTATATCTCTATCTCCCTTTGTCTCTTTGTATTGTAGTAAACACCATACCTTGTCTCTTTTGCTCTCCAATATTATTAGATTTAATTACTATAACACAAAAATCATTCTACATTGTCAATATTTTTTGTGCTTACGCTGAAATCAATGCACACTATTAATCCAATGACTTTAAAACTATTGTACCATCATACATCCAATAACATCAAATTAAAAATCAACATATACACTGAAATCAATGCATCTAATGCAAGAAATCAAATGAGACTAGAAAAAAAAATCTACACCAAAATCAATGCATCTAATGCAAGTAATCAAATAGGATTAGAAATCAACATCTACGCTCAAATCAATGCATCTAGTGCAAGAAATCAAATAGGATTATAAATCACCATATACACTGAAATTAATGCATTTACTCTAAGAAATAAAATAGGATTAGAAATCATTTGTATTGAAATAAATGAATATAGTGTAAGAAATCAAATATAATTATAAATCAACATCTACATTGAAATTAATGCATCTAGTGCAAGAAATCAAATAGGATTAGAAATCACCATCTACATTGAAATAAACGAATTTAGTGCAAGCAATCAAATAGAATTATAAATCATCTACATTAAAATCAATGCATCTAGTGCAAGTAATCAAATATCATTAGAAATCAAAATCTACACTAAAATCAATGCATCTAGTGCAAGAAATCAAATAGGATTAGAAATAACCATCTACACTGAAATCAATGCATCTATTGTAAGAAATATTCTTCCCTCTCTCCCCTCTTCATATATATCTATATGTCCCTCCATCTCTACTTCTTTGTCTCTTTATCTGACCCCCACAAACACACAAAAACTCTCACTCCATATTTATCAATCTCTATGTCCCTCCCTTCCTATCTCCATATATCTCTTCTTTCTCTTCACTTTCCATCTATATCTCTATCTCCCTTTGTCTCTATATATCAACCCCAAAACATACACTCTCTTTATCCAATCTATATATGTATCACTCCCTCCTCCTTTCCCTCCCTCTCTCTCTCTTCCCCTTCCCTTCCTCTCCCCCGCTTCTATCTCTCTTCCCTCCTGCTATCCTCTATCGCTCTCCCTCCATCTTCCTTATCACTCCTTCTCTATCTCTCTCTCTCTCTCTCTCCAATTTTTACTCTCTATGTATTTCTTCTTACCTCCCTCTCTCTCCCCCTCCATCTCCATATCTCTTTCCATACCTCTCTCCACTCTTTCACTTCCTTTATCTCCCACCTCTCTCTCTCTCTCTCGGTCTCTCTCTCTTCACCTTCTAACTTTGTAACTATATGCCTCTCTCTGCGTCTCTCCCCCATTCTCTCAATCTCTTATTATTTGTCTCTTTATCTCACCCCCAAACATACACACTCTTTCTCCATCTCTCCCTTGTCACTCCCTCATTCTCTCAACTTGTTACTCTCTATGTTTTTCTTCATCCCTCCCTCTCTCCCCATCTAGCTCCATCTCTCTATCCATCCCTATCTCCCCCTCTAACTCCATCTCTCTATCCCTTAGTCTCTCCCCATTTAGCTCCATTTCTCGATCCCTCCCTCTCTCCCCCACAACTCCATCTCTCTATCCCTCCCTCTCTCCTCCTCTCTCTCAAGTCCCCTCTCTTTTCCTTCCTCTCTCTCCCTTTCTCACCTACCTCTCTCTCCCTTTCTCTCCTACCTTCCTCTCTCTTCCTCCATCACTCACTCTCTCTCTCACTCTTTCCCCTACAATCCTCTATATTCCCCCATCACTCTCTTCCTCTCTCTAAAGTACTCTCTCTTGTCCTTCCTCTCTCTCCCTTTATCGCCTCCCTCCCTCTATATTCATGCCCCCCCCCGGCTCTCTCTCTCTCTCTCTCTCTCTGCCCTTAAATCCTCTCTCTTCCCCCATCACTCTATCTCTCTCTCCAACTATGTTACTATATCCATCACTTTCTTCTTATATCTCCTTATCTCCCCCCTTGTCTCCATCACTTCTTCTATGTCTCTTTATCTCACCCCTAAACATACACACTCTCTCTCCATCTCTCCCTTGTCACTCCCTCTCACTCCACTTCTCACTCTCTATGTCTTTCTTCTAATCTCCCCCTCTAACTCTGTCTCTCTATCCATCCCTCTCTCCTCCTCTCATTCTTCCTCTCTCTCCCTTTCTCTCCTACCTCCCTCTCTCTCTCTACCCTCCAATCCTTTCTCATTCTCCCTCCATATCTCCTTCTCTCTCTCTCTCTCTCTCTCTCTCTCTCTCCCACCTCCATCTGTATGTCTCCCTCTCCCTCTCTTACCCTTCTATACCTCTCTCACTCCTCTCCCTCTCTCTCTCTTCATTCCTCCTCTCCCCTCTCATTCAGTTTATCTCAATCTCTCCCTTGTGACTCCTTGTATTTCTCCACCTCTATCATATGTATTTGTTCTTCCATCCCATATATATCTAGAGTTTATATATATATATATATATATATATATATATATATATATATATATATATATATATATATATATATATATAACAAATTTAATATTGTATTAATATAAAGTTATTAAACTTAATAATTTTAATATTATAATATATTAATATCAATATTAGATTTAGTAATAGTAATAACAATAATAATAATAGAATTAATATTTTAATATTAATGTTAGTGTTGATAATGTTTTTTTTGCGTGGTATTTTATTAATTTGGTCCATGGTATTTGGTCCATAGGCTTCCAATATAATTAGATGTTGATTTCTACTCCTATTTGATATATTTTTATTTATTTACCTAACCTTTTTATACCTCTTTTATAAATATGGTATTTGGCCCATGGTATTAATAATGATTTTTCCCATGGTATTTGGCCCATAGGTTTCACCTAATTAAAACTTCTTTTTCAGTTTTTGTAAATATAGCGATTTTTATGAAGTAAATATAAAAAGAGGTTTTATTTATTTACCATATCTCCAGTTTATTTATATTTATATTTGTTTACCATACTTGTGGAGTAAGTATAAAAGGAGGTTTTATTTATTTACAATACATCTAGTTTATTTATATTTTTATTTTTAAAAAATAGTTTTTTATTTTGACTTCCAACATACTTATACATCGAGGTCATACTGGGCTGTAGAATGAGCCTCTAGGCGCAATTATTGTTATTAATGTAAATTGATATGATGATGATGATGATTAACCTCTTCTAAGACCAATGTAGCATATGATCAAGAAGATTGGAAGTGTGGAAGATGTTAGAGAGAACCTCAAGAAAAGAAAAAGAATCTAAGTTTGATTCTTCAAAATATTTTTTCTATGATCAAGAAGATTGGAAGTGTGGATGTTAGGGAATTGAAAGGGGATGTGATTAAAAGTTTGGAAGTCTAAAATGAAGTGTTTTTCATCTTCGACCTGGTTAGTATCTCAAATCTCACAGATTCTATCAGATATCAATTGATATTAAAATAAATTAGCATGAATGTTCAAATAGTTTATTTAAGTTTTGGAGTGCAACATTTTTAAAAAGTATAAGATTTATATATCTTCCTCACACTCAAAAGGGAAAATACAAGATTTTTTTTACTTTCAATTACCTTATTTCCCTAAAGTTGGTATAAAATTATGTTACTTTTTTTTTTTTTGTAAATAAGGCTAAATTCTATTGATAGTGAGACATAATGTACAAAGAGGCTATGGCCTCAACACAGCGGGCAGATGAGTTAGCCACACTAGCAGCAAAATAAAAAAAAAATTCAAAACTGGAGCTGCCCATGAAGGGAAACCAGCCCGGGTGGAGTTTGTGGCGCTGCCTCGAAGAGGAAACCAGCAAAGTGAACCATGAGTCAAAGTATTTCGAGCAAACAAGAACAAAAACCAAGCTGTAAAACTGTAGAACCTAGGCCTAGGGAGACTTGGTAGTTTATGCATCTGAAGTGTCAGGTGGAGGTTCTTCGACAATCAAACATCTGTAGTCATCGTTCTTAGCAAGCTGGGGATCGATGGCACCTGGCTGTGGGACCGCTGCATCCGCCTCCCGGTCTTCAACCTGCATCAGCTTCTATTGATGGAACTCAGAGCCGCTATCGACCTGCATCTGTTTCTGGTGGTGGGGCGTGGAGCTGCTGTCACTGTGCGCGCTGGAGGAGTGCAAGGGCGAAGCTTGCTGGGTCATCGCAGCTTTTGAGGACTCAGGGCGCCCAAAAATTATGTTACTTTTTATTGAGATCTAGATATTTTATTAAATGACCCTCTTAGTGCAATAATTATGCATAGGCGTGCCTATTTTTCAATAGAGCCATGTGGATATGTGGTATTGATAAGCCATGGTATTATAACAAAACCGTGCAAAAACCTATTTACAAATTAATAATCTCCATGGAATTTTGATGTTATCATGCATTGATTCCTATTTAGAAATTAATAATTTCCATGGGATTTAATTATCAATGGTTATTAGGTGGATGGAAACCTTTATGAAATATTCTAGAATATTCATAGTAGTATACACAAATCAAACATTGAGATTTGTCTCCAAAGTAGATATGTCTTTTTTTTCCATTTTAATTGAATTGATTAATTAAAAAAATTGTCTTATGAAGTGACATATGGCATGTCCTATTGATAAATCATGGTATTGTAATAAAGCCTATTTAAAATGTTAAAAATCTTCATAATAAAATAATTGTAGATTTTCATGGTTAAGAATTTTTGTTATATATATTCTTTTATATGGTTACAATATTATTTTAAATTTCATGTATAAATTTCATATTGAGTAGTGAAGGAATTATACATCTCCATCATACTAAAAGGTAGAAAGTACTTATAAACTAAATTAGAATTTTTTTTTCATCAATTACTTTATCTCTCTATTTATAAACTTGATGTAAAATTATGTTATTTATCATCGATATTGAAGTATTTTATTTTGGACATTGAAAGATTTTTTTTAGTATTAACATTTTAAAATTATTTTAAGTATTATTTTATTGCTTTTAATACAATGTTTTGGGACAACATCTCTCCCATACTTGGTTTTAGAGCGTCTTATGGAAAAATTATAATTTTTTTACTTCTAATTATTTTATTTTTTCATATAAAATTACTTAAATTTAGGTGAAAATTAGAATCTTTTATTTTTGGTTGACATTAAAATATTTTTTTAATAATTATTTTTTAATTTATTATTATAAATATTATTTTATTTTTTTAAATATAATTTTACCAAATAATATATCTCACCTAGAATATTTAAAAATATAATATTATTTTTCAAATTTCCAAATATTTTTAAAATCTACAATCAAATTAAATTCAACTTACAAAAAAACTTGAAATCTAATGTAAATAAAATTTGATATCTAATGTAAATATATATGAAATCATATATATATATAATCGTGCCTTCACCATTTATCTCGGGCTGCCTCACTAGTATCTTCTTGTTATAATCTTCCCATGCCAAGATGTTATCCTATAGTAACACAACTCATATAAGTCACAAGCACGTCGCTAAGTAACGGCTAAATCTACTCCGTCCTTTCAATTGATATTATTTACCACTAACGATTTTTTTTGACATTGTTATAACCCTTTTCGCCTTTGGGCACGTCCCAAAATCTTTGAAAATGAATGGAAGATAATATATATATTTGTAAAAATGGTAGAAATTGATTATTGTTGAATTTATTATGATTTTAGTTTTTTAAAATATTTTGGAATTAGAGAAATAAATAATATTGATATTAAATAATATTTGATTTTAGATATTGTCTTTTCAGATTTAAATAAGTATTCATTTATTTTCATGAATTTTGAATAATTTACTTAGTATTTATGGTACCAGGTGATATTTACACAAATGAAGAAGTAGGATTAAAATTTTTAATCTCATTTATTCAGTCTTGTAAGTATTATCTTATACAATGAGTGCTAAGTAGACTTTTCAAAAGTCATGAAAAATTAGTCAGTTACAACTATCTCTCATGAAAATGGTCATAAATGAATGACTCACTTGAAACACTTGAATCCCAAAAACCAATATCTAATATAATGCATTACGAAAATTCCTCAATACTTAAATATTCAACTTTCTTATCATTTATTTTGGTTTTAAAATATTTTCAAAATCTATAATCAAAACTAATTAAAATAAAAAAACCAAAATATTTCTCAAATAATAAATAATTCTTATACCTCATTTTCTACTCATCAACCATTTTTTTTTTTTTAATGCGAATCAACTTTTTAGATTATATTGAATGGTCACCTAAATTTCGATTGTACTATATAAACCTCCTTCTCTTGACATAGATGAACAAAAGATGAAAAGATGAACGAGGAAAATTGAGGCATTCCCTTGACTTTATACCTTTAATCACTTAAAAAAGATAGCCGCATTCTTTGGACTTTCTTATACATGGTCCCTCTCTTATTCTTAATTTTTTACTCATTCAAAGTTAAGGTCTTTGATTTTTTTTCACTTCCATCTTAAGGTATCTTTATTCTAACTTTCTATTTGCTATGCTCATGGTAGATTAATGGAATTCCCTTGTCCCTCTCAAACTCCAACATTAATGGTGACTTTACGTTTTCTTAGACCAATGGCATCTCCTTGCTTTTTATGAACTCTAAAATCAAAGGTGATATTGTCAAATCTTAGAGTTTTTTCTCAATTCCATCCCAACGTTTATCATTATTCGCACTTAATATTTCCTATAGGCTTATGTGACCATGCTAATTTAAATTTTTTTCTGATTAGTGAGACAAATGGATGAGTATATTAGTTGCTTGATGATTGATTATGGGTTTCCTTTATATTTTAATCTCACAATTTTATGGATGAGTATGTTACTTGTTTGATGATTGATTATGGGTTTCCTTTATAATTTAATCTCATAATTTTATCCCACATACACAAGGAAACTTGCCCTTATCAAACAGCGATATATATCAAAAGGGACCTACCAGTTATAGCTTGCATGGAGAATCACACGTAGAAGGTATCAATCAGAAGGCTACAGCTCTGAAATATAAATCGATATGCATTTAGTTTTCTTAAGAATACAGACAGCGACTTAATTATGAGAAAGCGACGTGAGCCTATAAATCTGGTACAACGCCATAAATTTCAAATGAATGTACTGCTCCTAATAATGATATAGCAAGTTACAGGGCTACGCAGGCACACGTATCTTCAACGTTTCAATCTCCAATTCGCATCGTTGTTATCGCCTGCAACAGAAAGAAGGAAAAAATTTGAACAAAATTCCACGAAATTTTTAATTCCCACACCTACACATTTTTTTCGTTTGGAATTTTGGAATTCCTTTTTGATTTCGTCTATGGCATCCTGTAATCATTTGCGTGGGGTTTCCCTTTTCCTCTGCAGCTGTAACAGCATGTAATAAAACGAAAAACCATAGATGGTGGCCACGTTCACTTCATTAAATGAAGAAAAGATTGCGTGCAGAATGTAGTGTTGAATGTGGTGGAAGAAAGTGGATTAAGAGGGGAACTGAAGGGCGAGTAAGGACTGGACACATTTATTTCCCCAGACTTACTATAAGCAGCCATGGCTATAGCCCTGAAGCCTCTGATTTTTAGACTGGCAGGCATGCAATACTGTAATCTGCATTTGCAGCAGTTGTAGCTTATCCTCGTAACTTCTAAAAATTGCCACCAGGCACAACTGCTCTGACCCCGCTGTAACTCTCTTTACTTAACAACAGGGGAAGTGCCCTGTCTCCTCTCAGGAATTTGGGAACTTGATGTTACAGAAAGTTCAAAGTTTGAATTGGATCTAATTTTTTAAAGACCTGAGGTGGTTCAAGATTGGACAAAATTTGAAGATATATCTTTGAGTCTAGGCTTCCTTGATGTGAGAAAATGTGACTAATTCTGATTTAATACTTATACTTCTGGTTGATTTAATACTTCCCCATCTATTATAATATTTTTTTATCTAAATTACCAACAAGTGTGACTCGTATCAAAACTTTGGATTATGGTAAAATTATGATGTACTTAAACTTGGAGATGTCAAAAAGGGTTTGGGAACTTTCACTAGACACTAAACTTCAATAAGGATGCAATTGTCATAATATTTGAAATTTCTAATAGATTATTTTCAATTAGGAATCTCAGCCCCTTGCATAATATTCCCTTGCATAGTATCTTATCAGTAATTTTTATTCTCTAGATATTCTTGGGGTGAGGTTTCTTGGCTGAGCTAGTCATTTTTGGGGAGTTTTTTTGGTTGAGCCTGTTATCCTTGGGGTGAGGTTTTCTTGGTTGAGCTGGGGAGTTTTTTGGGTTGAGCTTGTTATCCTTGGGATGAGGTTTCTTGATTGAGCCAGTCATTTTTGGGGTCAGGTTTTTTTGATTGAGCTCATCATTCTTGGGGTGAAGCTTTTTGGTTAAACCAATTTATAGTGATCTTTTTCAATAAATTTATAGTGATTCGATTGGTCTATTCCCTATCACATATCAGATAGAAAAATCTTATCAGTAATTTTTTTTCCCCTGTTTTCACCCACGGATTTGAGAATTCTTTTCACATTAGCGAAGACGATAAATGCAATAAAGCAGTTCGGTTGCAAGTACAGGGTCTTGCTTTCATACGGCTGGGGTCCGGTTGTTTAAGCTTCGCCATCGAATCACTGTGTGTGGGATCGCTTTAACGAACGCCGGAGGGGTCGGTTCTGAGATGGGATTCTTCTAGCACTTCAGGGCCGCCTGTCGGCAGTGGGCCAGCTGGGTCGACCTCAATTCCCGCCTTAAATAAGCGTAAAAGGCTTCCTAAAACTGTGGGTGGGACTCGAGACTTTACCTCAAATAGCCCGGGTTCGATTCTCCCGTATAGGCTCCACCTGAGAATCATCGAAGCCCAAAATTGGGTAAGTTCTGGTATGGAGGCTTTTGCCTAGGGTTTTAATCATCAGAAAGAAAAAAACAAACGCTATTAATTGTGCCTGCTGTCGATAGCGAAGGCACATGACCGTCATCAATTTCTGGAATATATGTACTCGAGATTTGCCTTCGATGCTTTTATTTCTGAGCAGTAGGTATCTCATGAATTTCTCTTAGTGGGTCAACTGATATCTGGTGATTTTGTTGATTCTCTTTTATGTCACTGATTAAGGCGTTTTAGAAGCTCTGGTTAGCATTGGGTTCTGTGCAAACAACTAATTCTGATCCAGGGCTCTCAGTCAATGGGTCACCATTCCTGCTGCAACAAGCAGAAAGTGAAGAGGGGCCTCTGGTCTCCAGAAGAAGATGAGAAGTTGATCAAATATGTTACAGCCTATGGCCATAGTTGCTGGAGCGTCGTTCCCAAGCAAGCAGGTGATTGAGCTAAAAGATGCGAGGTGCTTTACTGAACCCAGTGTAACTGGGCTTGTTTTTGTATACTGCTTTTACCCTATGCATATACACACAAATTGGAGGATACTAAATTGTATATATACACATATTGGAGGATACTTATTTTTTATTAGTATATGAAGTGCAGTTTTATATGCTTTTCATTTCATATAATTAGTTAATTAGGAAGTTATGGGTGCTCTCAGAGATCAATTTATGTATGTTAAAATTTCCTATTTTAAGGTTTTCTTTCCCTGAAGAAAGGTGTTTTATAAAATGGAATGGAATTATTTTCACTTCAAAGAATTATTAAAAGATCAAATTTTTAAATGAGATTTTATATTTTATGTATTAAATTAGAATATATTTATCTTAATATTACATTCTTCAAATTAGGAGATAATATTTCTGATGATGGCAAGATCTTAACTTGTCAATAGCTAAATAATTATAATTTTTATAGTTTAATATTATTATTGAATTACATATAGTCGTAACATCATTTATATTTTAAGTTCATCTCTCAATGATATGTATTTTACATAATAAATTTATATTTATTCAAAATCCTTTTAAATTTGTGTTTCAGATATGCACAAATTACAGTTCCTACACATCATCATCCAGATCAAATATTGATAAATCAAGATATGCATTTCTAGCTTTTCAATCTAAAAATCATATCTGAACTGGGTTTAAACTGATGCTTATATATTGTGTTTATGGATTGCCTCCATATCTTTGGACACCGTGGAATGGGGATTGTAGTATACATCTAACTTTCTTGTGAGTGTTTATGGATCTGTAGAATGGGGCCTGTAAAATACATCTAGCTTTTGGATGATGAAATAGAATCATTCAAATACCAATCTGTGAAAAAATGGCTTTGAAATGATGTACTGCAAGGTTTTCATATCTCTAGTATTTGCAGTGAAAATTAATTTATATATGAAGTTGTTAGAGGAGCAAGAAAAATGATGAGTAAAATTTCCTTATTTGCAGGTCTACAACGCTGTGGCAAGAGTTGCAGGCTACGCTGGATCAACTACCTCAGACCAGATCTAAAGCGAGGGTCCTTCTCCCTACAAGAAGAAAGACTTATTATTGATCTTCATAAAATTATTGGAAATAGGTAATACATCTGCTGAATGACTCTGGTGCAGTCTATTCACGTTGCAACATTCTATAAATTCATAAAGTTCTATATGTAATAACATCTGTTATATAGTAACAGTATAGCGTCACTTTGACAGTCAGTATATCCAATGCCACGTCATGTTAGTACTATTATTCTGTTTCAAGGACCTCACTGAGACCCTTTTTGTATATTTTTCTTACTCCAATGAGGTCCTCTGTTTGTAGATGGGCTCAAATAGCAAAGCATTTACCTGGACGAACCGACAACGAAGTGAAAAACTTCTGGAATTCATGTATAAAAAAGAAACTCATGGCTCAGGGAATTGACCTAAAGGCCCACAACCTCTTAAACCAAGCTGTCAGCGGAGAAGAATTACAGGAGGAGAAATCTGCTTCATTAGTGAATCAAGGATTTGCTGCATCAGATACTCGTGAAGGCCTAAAAAGGGTTGCAGATATCAGAGAACTAGTACCTGGTAATTACATGGGCAGTTTAATTTGTGCAGGAAATGCAGATATTTCACCATATTATGCCATTCATGGTGGTACTTGGATGGAAAGACCATCCTATGCAGATTATATTAAACCTGACCAAGAAGAGATATTGTATGAATCCATTGTTGTCAATGATTTCAGACATGATATTTCCCAGCGTTTGCCTGTTCTTCATGAGTATCAAATCTCCAAATCCCAGTCCCAGAACAGTGAATTTGAAAACAAGCTTCTCCAACCTGAAATCATGTTTAACCCCATCACTTTTTCATCACAATTGAAGGGTTTTGATCAAGAGAAACACCCATTCTTAGGTCAAAATAATCCTATGGAGTTGGGTCAGTTTGGAATGGATGCAGTGCCCAATTACCAAAGCACAAATCATCAATTAGACACCTTTGTTATCCCCAATGCTGGCTGCCTATCCCACAGTTCAGACTCTGGGTTTAATCAACCCTGTAATACCGGGAGAATGCATCTGCCAAAGCTCTGTGAAATCGAGATTGCAGAGGCCGAATGCTCTTCAGACCAAGGAGAAGCAAATAGATTTCGGTTCTCCTCTGCATATGGGTCATATGGGAACTATGGTAGTGAATTTTTAGATTCAGACATTACTATTGCCATGGATTCTGAGTGCATTAATCCAGTGACTGAGTGGAACCCCTGAGACAGCATATATATCTTATGATTTGAAGAAACTTCAGCTGTATCATTTCATTTAGTTTAAACATTTTATGTGTGGCTTATCTGTGACATTAATCTTCTGAGAGAAGACCTGAAGTGGGAGACAGTAACACAGGTTCAGGAGTTCATACAGTCAGAAAGGCTACTACTATACCTTTTGTTAATATCTTGCAATTTCTGATAACAGTCAAGTGCAACTCATTACAGTTCTCATAAGTTGCAAGTATTCTGAGGAACTCAGGAAAATATATAGGGCTAATGGAAGATAAACTTGATTGCCTTGCAGAGAAATTCTTTCACGTTCAGAAGTTACAAAAGAAGCTGTACTAAATATGGCATGCCCACGTTGGAGAGCTCCAACGTGTCAATAAGCTGTGAGATGGATGGTTTAAAGCTGCTGTGTACTCAAGAAATTCACTGTAAGAAGGGATACACTGGAACTTTTTATTGTATAAATAAACATTTTCGTCCTGTAATATGTTGTATTGGTACAACTTTTTATTTTATATATATTGTGAACACAATTAATTTCCTGTTGGATATCGAGGTCTGACATTCCCTAATCATGCAGTGATGCCATCAGGGAAAATAAGGCTTTTATATATATTTATAAATAATGGTGCAATTTATCTTAAATTTATATATCGAGAAACTTATGATTTTATTTATGATTTCAAGAAAATTGATTGGAAAATATATTTTAAAACAAAGAAAAGATTTTGTAAGTGAATGAAAAATCAATGTCAATACATTGATTCTAGATTGTTCAAAATCACAGAGGATTAAGATGGCAGCCAACATAGCCCCAACTACTATTGATGTCAAAGAGGACATTTCAAAGTTTTAGCTGGAAAAAAACTAACAGATCATTATCCAAGGTAAGAGAGCTCCATGTTAAGTAAAATTCTATCAAAATATTTCTAAGATTGCAAGACAAGATGGTCTATATATATGCAAATTGATAATAAATGTAAGGATAAACATTGTTTTATAAAAATAAAAGTAAATATAAACAATATAGTTTATGCAAAGTGATAATAAATGTTTTTAAAACATATCTTAGTTCTCATTATTTATTTTCTGTATTTAAATGTGTATATATACATATTTAAATGAAAAATGTTTTTTTTCATATTTATCTAAGTTATCTGACAACTAATTTACTCGTCACTCTATTAGCCTAATCACATTTACCAATTTGATTGATATATGCCGATAAGAATATATAAAATACATCTACAACCATATTTACCAATATGTTTGATATTAATATAAACTGAAATATTTATGCTTGAAATAATTTTAAAGAAAAAAAAATATGATGGTATAACATACTCATTTTCTACTTGGTAAATGAATATTTATGATTAATATAACTTTAAAGAAAAAAATATGATGATATAACATACTCATTTTACTTGGCAAATGAACCTCACACAAAGATCATCTCTTTTATCCATAGATTCCTATTCTTTTATCCATAGATTTCTATTCAAAACATTATGAATAAGTACCTTAAATTTCAATTCATCGTGTGCATTCTTAATTATAAATATTTTTAAAACATATCTTCACCCTCATTACTTATTTTCCTTTATTTAAATGTATAAATATATAACTAGATGAAAATCATTTTTTCGAAATTCAGCTAAGTCATCTGACAACCAACCCACTCATCACTCTGTATTTAAAATATGCATGATAAATAATTTTATAAATAATGTTTGATCTCTCCTAAACCATACTATAAACCATACCATAATCTTCTGTGTAAACTGTGAATATAATACTATAAACCATACCATAATCTTCTGTGTAAACTGTGAATATATTCTTCTTGATAATCCACTATTAATTATATCATAATCTTTTTAGTAAACTGTGCAAATGAGTCTGAAGTTATATTATTCATAAATTTTGTATTTGAATTTGTTGGCAGTTTTTTTTTTTTTTAATTCCCTGCTTAACATGTAAATTTTTAGTAAATTTTTTGGCTTTCCTTTCTTTTTGTTAGATGTTAAGCCACATTCAAAGGTCGGCAGCCAACCTAACCTGGCTGCCCATGCAGTCCCAGCCGACCAACAGAGTCACTGCACTTTGATTTTTTTTTTTTTTGGCTATATAGTAGAATCATATATTTCACATACATATTATAAATTTTTATCTTTGATCTTTATATTTCTTGCCTCTGCCTGAGCAAGCCAGCAAGCCAAGGGAAAGCCTATAGTGTAATAGAATTCTGTGTGAAGTTATTCTCCAGTGTTTCTGTGTGTTTAGTTTGTTTTTCCATTCTTATCTTTTTGTGTTATTTGCTGTTGCTTTCCGATCTATCACTTTTGACCAAATTACTATAGAAAATTTGAATCTAGTCTCTCGAATTTCCAAGATTTCACAGCGAGTTTCCACGATTTCACTGCATCGAATTACCAACTGAACTATCCATAGACGTTCTTTGGAGTTATTTCAAATAAATGACCACGTGGTCCAAAGTTATAAGTTTTATATTATAGCAACTGAAAGTCTGAAAACATTTAAGAAGTATCTACGTCTGAGTTCTGTAATTGTGTGGTCTTGTTTTTCATAAACAGGCAGGTAACTCAATGGGAAAATGATATATCAGTGAAAAGAATAATTATGAATAATAGTGTAAACCTTATACCAGGAAAGAAGTCATACAAACAGTAAGGCCCTTTGATTCATACTTTTTAAATTTTATTGAACACTGAGGTGGACACAATTTATTTGACGAGATATGAAAATAAGAAAAATTAAAAATGAAAGACCGGGAACGTGGAGTGAATTCTGCGTGCTCATACGTACGATGATCTAACAATTGGAGTCTCTGCATTTAACGAAAGTCCGTGCATGGCACTAGATACTTGGATAAGTAATCCCACCCTGCCGATTGAATCATGGAACGCAAGGAAGAAATGTGTACCTTCAAATATGGGTAGGATATGGCTTTTCAGGGGATACAAAATATTTAGCTGGTTTATATGGAATTTAATCTCCATAAGATGTTTAGCTGGGTTATATGGAGTTAAATTTCTATAAGGATTTAGGAGGGGAACGGGTTACCATGGAAATAAATTAAATAAATTAAATAGGTTGGAAAAATAATAATAATAATAATAATGTTATTATAATTAAAATTAATAAAATTTAAATATCTTTAAAATTTAAAGTATGATAATAATTTAAATCATTAACATCCCATTACTCAAAGACAATTTAATAAATCACTATACAAATAATTTAAATTATCATGCACAACTCATTACTCGACAATTTAGTAAATCACTATATAGCAGTGTTAATAAAAGACATGATTTCCAAAACATGAAGTTAGGAATACATATAATGATTAAAAAGATATTTATATTTTGGTATATATTTATTTAAGTTTATATTGGAAAAGTTTAAATATTGAAAGAGTTTTTATATCGATAAACTCAAAGAAAAATTTACATATAAAAGATTAATTTTTTATCAAATTTAATAGATGTGCATATAGATAAATTTCTGATGATATATTTTTCATTATTCATGTATATGTATATGGACATATTATCCATACGTATGTTATATTAAAAAATGTTATATTAAAAAAATTCCATATTTTTAATGATAAATGGTTTAATGGTTTGACATTTATATTAAAAATAAATTTTAATTATAATTTAACAAAAAAAATTCTTTCCGATAATATATAATAACAGATTATTATTATTATCATCATCATTATTATTATTATTATTATCCAATAAATTAATATTCAATTGCATTTTATAATTTTTTCATTTGTTAAATTTTATTTTGTTCCCAATATTTAAAGTGATAAGGCCTTGTTATTAATACAATAGCAAGACTCTATCACATTAAATATTGGAAACAAGAAGTTATTTTCTTTTTAATTATGAATAATGAAATTAGTTATGGAAAATACTTCCATAAAAAATAAAAGGCTGATGGTAAATGTTTTCCAATAACTGAAAGATGGTTGGACAGTTTCAAGAGTTACCTATTCCTTTAGGGATAAGAGATTCATCCCAGTGAGGAAGAGGAGTTTTGTTTAGAGATTAAGGAGAGAGTGCAGCTTTTTTCCTGAGCTGCGAGAGACTAGTGGAAAAGCAATCAGTAATCATGATTTTTTTATTTCTAGTACTGACTGGACTAGGAGTCCCAAGGTCACAGCAGAAATTTCCACTGTCAACCCGTACCTTTCAAGACTGGAGCATGGGGGCAAGAGAATGATGTAATCACCTCTCTTGAAGGTTGGGAGGACCTCAACTGTAAAACTGCATAACCAAATAAGTATCTGCGCAGGTTCAGTGATTTAAGAACATATTTAGCTTAGTCTGAGTTGTAAATACGTGTTTATCTACTAATGATAGAAACAACAAATCTATGATAGAAAGATGTTGGAAATGATGAAACTTTTATTATTATGGTTTCAATATATATGCCTCATAAGTGGTAGTTTGTATATTGTATGCTCTGTGCAAAATTTATATTGAATTTTAAGCTCAGAGGTAGTAGTTCTGGTAAAGATAGAATCATGTTTACTATGACCGAAATTATCAACAGAGATGGTGTGTTGTGGAAATAATGAAAATGAGATTTGAGTGATGAATGTTATGTATAGTTAATATTTTATTGTGGCAAACAGTAGAAGTTCGTTGCAGAGCTGTAGAATATTTGTGTAGTAAACTGTACCCACAGAAAAGACAGTAAATTAATATTCAAGAAAAAAATAAACTGTAAGGTTGTTTAGATATAAATGTATTTAAATAAACTACAGGAAATCTCCTTAAGGTTAAGATACTACAGAGCGGACTGTCGGTCGAGGGTGTAGGGTGAGAAACCCAACCCTCGACACATCGTCCCTTAGGCATGGCTATCTCAGACAACAAGCAAGGTGGTTCGGTCACTTGAACAATTCACCAGTTACAAAACTTAATCAACTGAATGTTGCAATGATATTGCACAGAAGAGTAAAAACAACCAAGAACAGTAATCGAATAGTTCCTTTTCCTTTCCAGAAATAGTTAAAAAATATATGAAGGAAAGATAGCATATAACAGTGTTTTATTTTTACAAACTGTAAAATACGCTGAGAATTTAGAATATATATATATATATATATATATATATATATATATGTGTGTGTGTGTGTGTGTGTGTGTGTGTATATATATGTGTGGCTCGAGGCCCAAACCCTACCAAATAAAGAATACAATAACTCTTTTTTTATTGACTATAGAAAAACAAACAAACCTATAGGTTAAACAAATTGTTCATATAACTGGAAAATATTTCAAGAAATGCATAAGGATGAATTTCGACAAAGATTTGGTGAGTGGTAAGTCAAGAAGAAACAAATACTCTATTGTTCATTTAAAAGAGTTCTGAATATGAGAAGTTTACATGCAAAACCCAAAACAATGGGTTAAAACGTGTATAAGGGTAGCAAGGTGAAACTTTAATAAACTATCAAATGGAGGCTAGTAAAGATAGAGAAGGGTAAAAACATATTTTTCTTACCTGTGGTTAAAAAACCTCATGTTTAGAAGTTAAACGCCAAGTTGCAAGCAAAGGAAGAACGTTAGTCGGTGTATCTTCACAAACTCAGAAAACAGTAAAATGAAATTCACAAATGCGAGAATGAAGTTAGAACTTCGGTTATCTTCATACCAGAGCTGAAGAGGAGCGACGAAGCCAAGAATTTGGAAATTTGGCCGGTCTTCCATGAAGAAAATGCTACAGTATGTCGCACTTCTGTGCTGACAAATGGGAGGATCAAACCCAATTTCACCGAAGAGAAAGGCCAAGGCTGAGGGTTCAAGCCATAAAACTTTGACAGAGCCAAAACAGGGAGTAAATGGCAGAACAGAAATGACAATGGAGAGTCAAGCATCAAGTTAACCTAGTCACTTCTCACTACGTTGCAACCACCTTCTATTTGTGAGATAATCGGACAGAGATCGTGCGGGAAAGTGACTTGTGCACGGATCTCCCAATGAAACAACTAGCATGGAATTAATGTGGATAGGTTGTAATCAAATACGCGTACCGGTAGTCATAAATATCATAGATTATGAGTTTAATTACCAAGTACAATTATCACTATTCCAAAAATCGAAGGAGAAAACATCAGTTTTAACACCATCAAAACTATTATAAAAAAGCATGAAACTCAAACTTTGTAATGTTTGGCATTCCCTAACAATAATAAAAAATATCTAAGGTGGGTTATGTGATTACTTTTCATTAGAGACAAGTTTAATTAAAAATAAAAATAAGTTTAGCATTAAGATGTATGTGGTAAATTCCGTGGTAAACAATTTTTTTAATGTAGTTGTTCAGTGTTACATTGTTTCAAATTTTCTTGAAATTTAGAAAATGCACATTCATATAGTAATTCAAATACTAATTATTAAATTTTACTATATATAATTTTATGAATTAATATTTAAATTAATTATATATATATATATATATGATATTTTTAATATTATAAATTTAATGAAATTTTAATCAGTTATTAATATTTTATATACTAATGTTATTAATTATTATTAATTTTGTATATATATAATTTAATTATAAATTAATATTTAAATTATATATATATATATATATATATATATATATATATATATATATATATTCTGGCTAGCGGGTACAAAAGGAGCTCTGAAGACCTTGGGGATAATTTTTTTGGGTCGAAGCTAGTCAAGCTCTGTAGCGCTCAAGATCTCATAATTTGCAACGGTCTAAAGAACTGGCCCAATTCTAGCTAGATGACCTGCATCCATGGGCTTGGTAGCAGCATGGTAGACTATGTTATTTCCGATCTCCCTTTATACAATCAAATAATAAATTTTGACATATTAGTCGACCACGAGCCTGACTCTGATCATAGGCCTTTACTCATAACTCTCAATTTTGTCATGCATAGAAATGCCATAGAAGATAATCCTTATAGTCAAAATAACTTAATCTTTGATAGAAATAAAAATGATCTCTTTCTAAATGAATTAAAAACTAATTTTCTTCCTTTATCTAGTATAGACAACATAGATGACCTCTATCATATTTTTACTACAACCCTCTCATATTCTATTAACAAGTTCTCAATTGAAGTCTCAAGTAATAAAAGAAATAGCAAAACCAACCCATGGTATGACAAAAATTGTAAAAGTGCGAGGAGAGAAATTAAGGAAGTTGCTGATGAATCTCTCAAAATTGACAAGATAAAAATCTACAAAGCCCTAACTAAAAGGAAGAAAAGGCAATATATTTGTAAAAGACAAGAGAATCTCTTACACCTCTCTAAGGTGGCTCCTAAGAAATTATGGAGGCAGATTCTAACTAGGAAAACTAAAGATAATAATAAAATTGTTTTACATGACTAGAATTCATATCTTAAAAAGCTTTATGAATCTCCAAATGCCAAGGATTTTGAAACCCTGCTCACAACGAAAGAATTTTTCTCATTAGAAGACATTGATTTTGGGGTTAAACGCTTGGAAAATAGGAAAGCTAAAGACATTGAAGGTTACCAGGTGGAAATCTTAAAAATTGGAGGTCTTATCCTCATCCCCCACATCCATAAGCTTTTCAACCAAGTGGTCAAGCAAGGGTTCCCTAAACCTTGGACTGAAAGCCTCATTATCCCTACTTTTAAAAGTGGGGATACAAATAACCCCTCTAATTATCAAACAATTATGATCAGCCCTCTCTTAGCCAAGTTACATGGTATTATTTTGGAAAAGAAGTTGAGCATTTGGCTTGAAAGTGAAGGTAAACGGGCTAAAGGCCAAGCAGGTTTTAAAAGGTAGCACTCAACAACAAACCACCTCGTTACACTTAGGATCATTGTGGAGGAATTCCACAATGATAAATCTAATCTCGGACTTTAGAAAGGATTTCGATACAGTTCCTAGAAACAACCTATGAAATAGATTAGAAGAGCTAAATGTTCCTTTCGAGCTAAGAGCGGTTGCTATAAGGTTATATGAGAATGTAATTGCCAAGTTAAAGAGCAATGAGGGGTGGTCAAAAGATATTAAGTGTAATATCGGAGTTAAACAAGGTTGCCCCCTCTCCCCTACCTTATTTGGCATTTACATCGACAAGCTAGAAGGTTGTTTAGAGGAAGCAGGTTGTGCTAGAACGATCTTAGCTGGGATAGTCATCATCCTTCTTCTCTATGCTAACGATATTGTTCTTCTTGCAAGGTGCCCATCTGATCTTGATAAGCAACTTAGACTTCTTAAGGATTTCTGCTCTACCATGGGTATGTCTGTTAACACTGACAAAACAAAAGTTATGATTATCAAATCCAAGAAGGACACTTACACTAATTTTATGTATGACAATAGTAACTTGGAGGAAGTGTCTTCTTACAAGTACCTAGGAATTGATATTCATCACAAGCTCAACTGGAACTATAGCATTCAGAAAAGGACTAATGGGGGGTGGAAAGCTTATTTTGGTCTTGAAAATAATTGTAAAACGACAAACCTCGTAATGTGGGATAGAAAGAAGTTCCTCTTTGAAACTTTAGTCACTCCTGTTATCTTATATGGATGTGAGGTTTGGGGTTTCAGCATCTCTAGGGAATCCTGGAGAAAGATTGAGCAAATCCAGAAGCGTTTTATAACTTATAACCTTAAAATTAAAAGTAATACACCCTATCCTATTCTCCTTATAGAAGTGGGTTTTTCCCCTACTGAGATCCTAGCTATGACTAGGCTTCTATTGTACAAGCACAAGCTCGATAGCATAGGAGACCATAGACTTCCTAAGCTAGCTTTAAATTCTAACCAAAATCACCTAAGGCTTAAACGAAGTTGGTATAAAGACCCAGAGCCTGGTTAAACCATTGGGAGATCGACGAGAATGTTGCATTGAAAAACATTAATAACATTAAAAAAATTGTTACTTCAAAGTTCAAAGAAAAAATGTGGTGTGAGAAAGATCTAGCAGCTAAAAGAAAATTAAGACATTATAAGGAGGTCATCAACCCCACCCTAGAAGATCAAAAGTATCTCTCTGTTTTAACTAGGTCAAAGAAGAAAATTAATATAGCCAATATTAGAACAAACTCTCATGAGCTCTATAGTGAAACACGTCGTTGGAAAGTTCCTAAAACACCATGGATGGAAAGGATTTTCCATCTCTGTGAGAATATGAACATCAAGGATGAAAATCACTTCCTCTTAGAGTACCCTGAGTACAACCACATCAGAGCTCAATTTCATAATCTTTGTTACAATACTGACCTTCTTAGCCTTTTAAGATGTCAAAATTATAGTGAGTTCGGGAGGCTTCTCTCCAAGCTTTTTGAGCATAGGAATAAAATTTTAAATCAAACTAAATAACTATTTTCTTTAAGTCCGATAGATCAAAGATTGCTCTCAATAGATGTTAACCACCATCATCATCATCATATATTATTTTTAATATTATAAATTTAATGAAATTTTAATCAGTTATTAATATATATATATATATATATATAATTTTGATTGTTAATATTTTTGTTTACTATTGTTACTATATAAATAAAAAATCATTATTTGAATGATATTTTCAAAATTATTAATTTCAAGAAATTTAACAAATTATTAATATTTTATTACTATTTTATATAATTCGTTATTATTTTATATGACTTTGTATTATTAATTTTTTTTGTTTACAATAATTTTAATGTGAAAAATAGAATTTAATTTAAATTTCTGTGTGTAATAGTTATGAAAAATCAATAAGTGAGTTTTGTTTTTCATATTTAATATGAGTAGTTTTTAGTGTTACTTTTTGAAAGTTTTTAAGGTGGATTTTTCTAGTTTAATTTCTTTAAAATTTGGCTAAAATTTATTGAAAATAGAGGTTTGATGGGTAACCTTGCACAATCAAAGTGCTCTAAGGATTTTTTAGGGTGCTGAATCCATATTTACAAAGAAAAAACTAATTTAAATAATAGAAATCAAGATTTTATTTCACAAAAATTTCACTGAAAATAACAGAAATCAAAATTTTACAAAAAAAATTTCACTAAATTCAGGGACCTGAAACTCTAAAAAATAACACTAAAAACAACTCATGATGATTTATGAGAGTTTAATTACTCGGAACATGAGTGGCAATGACAACACCACGTGGCCTTTATGATGGGAAAACGTATGACGGACGCCATTTTTGCTAAGCCCTTCCTCACTCGTGGAATAGTGCTGATTGTTTGGGGTATTCAGCGGCAGAGGAAAACGTATTCAACCAAGCTGGTGAGATTATAGAGTTTTATTTGGGACCCTGGGTCGTGCTTTGTTGAGCCAAACCAGAGGAAATTCGTTAGACAGTGAGGAGCGTCGGCCTTGAAGGGTAGTTTCTTCCCTGGCAGTGCCCTCGGATGCCTCCACTCTTTTCTGGTAATTTCTTTGATTCAGTAAGTATTTTTTCTTAGTTTTACCTTGGTGGGCTTTGGGACTCTGTTAGTCAAATTTTTGTGTTGGAAGGTTTCCACGCCCTGTTCTGGGTTCTGGCTCTTTTATATCAAGGTTTCAACCTCTTATTTATTGGATCTTTTATATCCTGGGGAGGGTGTGTTTTCTGTGTCCTAGTTTTGTAGTTTGGCTCTGCCGCTCTATTTATGTCACGGTTGCTTATACGATCTTGGTGGGGTGGCCATATTGGTAGTCGGGGATGAAATTTTCATAAGGCCTGGTCCCGCCACCAGTATCCCCCTTGTATTTGCAGTCATTTTAGGGACACGTCGAGGGTGGTGCATTTGTCGTTGTTGGATCTTGGGACAGTCTCTTCCTTCATGCACCAAGTTGGCTCTGAGGTGGTGGGGGTCATTGAAACCTTGAATTGCAGTGACAGTGGGTAGTCTAATGTTAAGATAGCGAGGGAAAGCGCGCAGAGGAGCTGGTCCAAGGGGCGATGGAGCTCGGCACCCTGCGGACCAACAGATAAAATTGGCACACTCACACTCAATATATTCTATATCATGAATCAGAAATTACACACATATTTATACAAGCAAAAGTCTTAAGATAGGAATTCTATCTTAGACGTACAGTAGTGTGGTTGAGAGATTCTCTCAACCACACACTAAACTAGGAGAAACTATATTCTAGCTGATTCCTATTATGTAGGAAAAAACTCCTGAAATGGAGAATTACAACTATAGACAAGTAGGAATTAATTATTTCTAACTCCCCCCCTTAATGACTACTTGTCATGATAGTGATTCACAAAGTCTGGTTCTGGTCAAACATAACAAAGAATATGTCGACGTTCATATAAAAGAGCAACCATCTACCGGAATGCATGAGTACCGACTGCTGCAACCGCTAGTCCTGTAGGATGTCTTTCACATACATGATTCTGTCGACCGTTTATCACTGCATATATGTACCTGCAAATCCACCACCATCAGGCGAATTGCATGTGCAGAACCTCCAAAAAACACAATCTGCCTCTCTCGGACAGATCCGCAACTTCTCCGATCTACCTCTCCCGGATATGTCCGCAACTTCTCCGATCTGCTTTTCCGCAAATCGTCAAACGAAGTTGAGGCTTCCCGCGGATCTTCCAATGAAGTTGAGTTGGCATCTTCCTGAATAAAAAATCGTGCGCTTCCGCGCCATTCCCGTGATTTGGCGCATTGGCACGAGTATGTACTGAACAGTCGCGCCAATTGTACTTCTCAGCACAACTGTCAGCTAAGAAAGCACACCAACCCCCTTCTTCTCAGAGATCGATCAATCATCTGAGACTGAGCCAGGTGTTACTGCAGTCCACCTGCTCCTACGAGCACAAAGCTCCCGTGTACACGTCAGCCACTCAGGCAATATGCCACCACCGGGCAAGTCCGATTTGCCACCACCGGGCAAATCCGCCGACTTCAATATGCCACCACCGGGCAAGTCCGATCTGCCACCACCGGGCAAATCCTGAACTTAAATGTGCCACCACCGGGCAAATCCTGTAGCCACTAAGGCTCTGTATGTGGTTTCTGGCTCACCACAAACCATCACTTTACAGTGACAAAAGATGGTTTCAGGCTGACCATAAACCATTACAAAGTGGTTTTAAGATCACCACGAACTTTCAAATGCCTTTAAAAGCTTACATTTCATTCCACATTTTGGAGTTTCTGGGTACATACAATGACCATTACAACAATTAGACTTGCTTATAATATGCTAGGGAGTCTATTCCACAAACCATACCAACTCAAACAAACATCTATTTTGCTGTCCACCACAAACGTTGTCGCCGTTGCTTTACCTCATCTGTTCATTGTTCACATCTTGGGCATCCTTATCTGTTCAAATAACTTCTTGGAAATCCACGTCTCACCTGTCACTCGTTAGAGTTGCAAATTCTAACAAAATAACTTTGCCTACATTGAGTTAGCTAGGCTCAATAAGGCTCGATAATATTAAAAACATGATTCCAAGCAAATACAACATAAACTCTTCAAATTTAATTTCTCTATCTCTGCCCATAGATGATTATTTTCCAAGCATACCAGTAACCATTCCAACGATACCTGTGAGGGGTCAACTGATAAAGAAACTGAAACATTGGCACTCACAGCCACATGAAGAGAACACAATTTTCCCTTCAAGAACATTAATCCAGGACTCCACGGTCCAATCTTCCGTTGTGTTTCAGTATCCACTCCCCTGGCAACACAATGCCACTTCCCCTACAGTATCAAGGCTAGTTACTGCATTCAAGCATGCTGCCTCATGCTCGCCACTTTCCATCACCATCTCCTCCCCTGATTACACACACAAACTCGATCATCATGCAGCGCCAACCACTACCCTTTGATTCCATTTTCATTTTCATGTCATCATCGTATCTGGTAATAACTCATTCCTGCAAATAAATTTGTCTATTGTTGGAATGGGCAATTCCAACAAAGACTAACACTCGTGACAGTAGTTGCCCAAACTAAATGTCACAATAAGTGAATTAATGCTTTCAACCAGATGACCACTCTTAAAAAGATATTATGACATCATGCCAAATTTCGACAACAAAATTGAGCATCAAACTTAACAATGCTACTATCCCAACATACAAATATAGCATGCTTTAACACCTCAATTAAATACCTCTACCACTGGAACCAATCAATTCTGAAAAAAAACAACAGTACCAACTACCTGCATGGAATTCATTCCACTCCATAGCATACGCAAAGTAGCCAACTCCCATAAGATCACACCAAAACTAAAAACATCACAGTTTTCATTCGAAGGTTCATTTCGCAGAACTTCTGGTGCTATGCATTCTGCGTTCCTGCAGTTGACTTTGAAGACAGAAATGTATGGTGCTAATTTACTACTATGTCTCCATAATTTTAACTCTTATAGGAATCTGAATTCAGCATTTTCTTGCTCACATTAGTGTAAATCTCCTTGACCACAATTTGGAATGCAGGAAAAACATTTGTATTATCCGGAGCCGAGGTCTCAATGAATCTGGAACTTCCACTTAAGCATGTGAATAGGATTTGAAGATTAATTCTGCCACACAATCCTCTGGTATAGGGAATTCAGCCATGCAATTATGGCTAAATGTGTCCTCCAACAGCGGTGAAAACATCAGCAGCAAAATCCACTATCATAAATGGATTCGGATTGGCGATGTAAACCAACATGATACCTCAAAACAGTAGCTACTCAAAACCCTGTGACAATTCAACCTCCTGAACATGGAAATTTGGTGTGTCTGTAGCAAAAGATATGGTCAGATCTATCACTAATATTTTGGTCTCCTCATATCAAAATTTAACACTATAGATTCGGCCTTCCTCAGGAAAGTCTTCAGCATGCAAATAGAAATGATTTAACCTTAGAAATGATTGGATAACTCAACTACCAACAGATCGATCCATGAGCATATGCGCACTGATTTTGTTTCCTACACATGGAAATATTTAGCATATGCATTACCTCCACTGTGCATTCTAAATGGCCAAATCGTAGAACGTCCCACTGCATAGATTAGTCATGCCACATAACACGAATTCTGCTGACAATCCTCGACACGCACAGGCAGGCACTTCATGATATTATGTGTTCAGGAATTTGATAGTTCAATCGACTTCTATGTGCGTTGGCATCTGCGTACAACAGTCACAACCAACCTCAATTCTTCACACTGGTACAAGAGAACCGTTCAACAAAATAACTGTGCCATCTCTACAATGGAAGTGCTTGAAGGGCCAAACAGTTCTTCAAGTTCTGGCATGTCATCATCGCTTTCATCCACAAAACTATCTTTAGCTTCTGTCTTCTTTGCTGATTCACCCTTTCCGTATGCAGAAGCCGGTAATTTGGCGCCGAGCTTTTCAAGATAGTCCCTGAAAAACTTCAGAGCTGGGTCCTGAAGAAGGGCGGGATTGCTATCGCATTGTTGGATAAAGAGCTTCAGTTGATTTACTTTGCTGGCTTCCATGACGCATTCGTTTCCAAAGCGCCCAAATCCTTCCTGAATCGATAAAATAACCAAACCAAATGAAACGCTTGACCTTCTCCTCAATTTATAGACGTACAAATTCAGGCATAATTTAGGATGTGCACCACAGCATGTTAGCAATACAAGCCATTCGTCTAAGACGCAAAATTTAATTAGCTGCTCATTCGTCTAAGTCTTGGAAGTGTCCCTCATACATGTCCAGAATCCTAAAAAACCTTTCCGGAGACCGGCGACTTATCGCAATCGCCTCAACAAAATTTAGAAGCTGCCTCGGTTGTGCTGAACGCCCAGCAGGAACCGCACAATCCCGTTCGGTCATCGTAGCGCAGGAGCGAGCATGGCTCCACGCACAGCGAGTTATCGAATGTTCCCTTCGATCGTTTGTGTCTCTACGCAGAGGGCATAGAGTCTCTTCACGGTGGCTCAGTACATGCAACAGCGCCCTCCAATCAAGCTGCAGCATTAGGATCTTGCAGCATCCTCAGATCTGTGCACAAAGCACTCAGACTCCAAACCACGCAGCCTCACCAAATCGCTACAGCCTCAAAAACTGAGCTCGATGGACAAACAAACAAATAAAAAATAAAAATCTTTTATTTCCTATTTCCCTCAGCCCACAAGGGGCCGAGGCCCAAGCTCCGATACCAAGATAAAATTGGCACACTCACACTCAATATATTCTATATCATGAATCAGAAATTACACACATATTTATACAAGCAAAAGTCTTAAGATAGGAATTCTATCTTAGACGTACAGTAGTGTGGTTGAGAGATTCTCTCAACCACACACTAAACTAGGAGAAACTATATTCTAGCTGATTCCTATTATGTAGGAACAAACTCCTGAAATGGAGAATTACAACTATAGACAAGTAGGAATTAATTATTTCTAACTCCAACAAGATCAGAGGGAGGTGCTTGACCAAGCACAATCCCAATCACTGACCAAGTCAACCTCCATCCTCCTTTTGACTTGTTATAATTTTTATTTAGACTTGTTATAATCTTTGTTTAGAGAGCTTATCTTGAGGATGGATCAGCTAATTCACGCTCTCCATGAAGACCGGAACAAGCTGATTTCTTTCATGACTTGAAACATATTTAGAGAAAAATGCTAGACAGACTAGCCTCACTCAGATGCTGCCAAAAGAGAATTCAGAATCTATAGGACCAATTGGAGGGGAGGATTGATTGCTTTCAAGACTTGCACCATAATTAGTGGCAAATGCTAGACAGACTAGCGTCACTCAGCAAATGCCAAAAGAGAATTCAGGGTCTATAGGACCATTTGAAGGGGAGGATGGAACATATGGTGACTCATATCCATTCACACCAGTCCACTAGCCATAGAGGAACCGGAATGACAGACGCTCCATGTCCATGGTATTGGGAATATTTTGGTTTCCATGGGTTGTTCACATGCAATCTAGTAGTTTTTTTTTTATTAATGTTACTAATCTGTTTATGTTTGTATTTCTTAGCCAATAAGACCCGTAAAAATAAAGTTTGAAAAAATAAATAAACTAGCAATTGCATCATATCAACATTCAGGATAAAAAGTTCCTAAACCATATATAATAAATTGGAGCAGAAAATTAATTCATGAGCTAATTGTGAACAAGAAAAAAGTACATATAAAAATAACTTCAAAAGAATCTAGTTAAGCACCTCATACGAAATCGAGAGGAACCTCACGCAATGTTGCGCTTATTTAAAAGGCAAGAAAATGAACTTAATGGCCTGTTATAAAGATGAACAAGTTGAACAATTGCACAAATCATGATTCATTTGATAGTTAAAACAGTGAGATC
The DNA here is from genome assembly GCA_034641835.2 of Pinus albicaulis. Lineage (NCBI taxonomy): Eukaryota > Viridiplantae > Streptophyta > Pinopsida > Pinales > Pinaceae > Pinus > Pinus albicaulis. The sequence continues at coordinate 1,632,708,198 of CM076584.1, forward strand.
TAATGGTGGAAAAACTTTCAATCCTCTAGAATTGGATGTGACAGTGCACAAGAGTACAAAGTGGCAGCTAAGGGTTATTTAAAAGGCAGGAAAAGGAACTTAATGACCTATTATAAAAATCAACAAGTTGAATAGTTGCACAAATCAAGATTCATTTGATAGTTAAAATAATGAGATCTAATGGTGGAAAAACTTTCAATCTTCCAACATTGGATGTGGCACTGCACAAGAGTACATAGTGGTAGCTAGGGTTATTTAGAAGAACTTAGTGACCTATTATAAAGATCAACAAGTTGAACAGTTGTGCAAATCAAGATTCATTTGACAGTTAAAATAGTGAGATCTAATGGTGGAAAAACTTTCAAATGTCTAACATTGGATGTGATAGTGCCACAAGAGTACATAGTGGTAGCTGTGGTTATTTAGAACGCAAGGAAAGGAACTTAATGACCTATTATAAAGATTTTAAAAGGCAAGGAAATGAACTTAATGACCTATTATAAAGATCAACAAAAGTACAGAGTGGTAGTTGGGGGGTTATTTAGAAGGCAAAGAAAGGAACTTAATGACCTATTATAAATATTTTAGAAGGCAAGGAAATGAACTTAATGAACTATTATAAAGATCAGCGAGTTGAACAGTTGCACAAATGAAGATTCATTTGAAAATTAAAACAATGAGATTTACTAGTGGAAAAACTTTCAATCATCTAACATTGGATGTGACGGTGCACAAGAGTACAGGGTGACATTCTTTCGAGGGGATTTCTTTCGAGGGGGAATAGTTATGGGTTAATAATATTTATTGTCATTAATTTATACAAATTATCTTTGCAATCCTTCATATGAAATTTTAATTTAATTTTAAATGGCAGAATGGAATTAGAATTCACCAAATTCTTTTAAAATATTATATCTACTAATAGGAAATTATTCTTATATAGCTAACATTATTAAAAATAAAGACAAAGAAACGAACTTAATGACCTATTATAAATATTTTAGAAGGCGAGGAAATTAACTTAATGACGTATTATAAAGATCAACAAGTTGAACAGTTGCACAAATGAAGATTCATTTGAAAATTAAAACAATGAGATTTAATGGTGGAAAAACTTTCAATCGTCTAACATTGGATGTGATGGTGCACAAGAGTACAGGGTGACATTCTTTCAAGGGGAATTCTTTCGAGGGAGAACGGTTATGGGGTAATAAATTTATTGTCATTAATTTATAAAAATTATCTTTGCAATCCTTCATATGAAATTTTAATTTAATTTTAAATGGCAGAATCAAATTAGAATTCACCAAATTCTTTAAAAATATTATATCTTCTAATGGGAAATTATTCTTATATAGCTAACATTATTAAAAATAAAGGCAAAGAAAAGAACTTAGTAACCTATTATAAAGATTTTAGAAGGCAAGGAAATGAACTTAATGACCTATTATAAAGATCAACAAGTTGAACAATTGCACAAATGAAGATTCATTTGAAAATTAAAACAATGAGATTTAATGGTGGAAAAACTTTCAATCGTCTAACATTGGATGTGACGGTGCACAAGAGTACAGGGTGACATTCTTTCAAGGGGAATTCTTCGAGGGGGAACGGTTATGGGGTAATAAATTTATTGACATTAATTTATACAAATTATCTTTGCAATCCTTCATACGAAATTTTAATTTAATTTTAAACGGTAGAATGAAATCAAAATTCACCAAATTCTTTAAAAATATTATATCTACTAATAGGAAATTATTCCTATATATAGCTAACATTATTAAAATAAATGAACTTAATGACCTATTATAAAGATTTTAGAAGGCAAGGAAATGAACTTAATGACCTATTATAAAGATCAACAAGAGTAGAGAGTGGTATCTGGGGGTTATTTAGAAGGCAAAGAAAGGAACTTAATGAACTATTATAAAGATTTTAGAAAGCAAGGAAAGGAACTTAATGACCTATTATAAAGATCAACAACTTGAATGGTTGCACAAATGAAGATTCATTTGAAAATTAAAACAATGAGATCTAATGGTGAGAAAACTTTCAATCGTCTAACATTGAATGTGATGGTGCACATGAGTATAGGGTGGCATTCTTTCGAGGGGGAAAGATTATGGGGTAATAATATTTATTTCCATTAATTTATACAAATTATCTTTGCAATCCTTCATATGAAATTTTAATTTTAAATGGCAAATGAAATTAGAATTCGCCAAATTCTTTAAAAATATTATATCTACTAATAAGAAATTATTCTTATATAGCCAACATTAATAAAATTATTTTTTTGGTTTTATTTTAAAATGGACATTTGTTAATTTGAGGTTCAGTATTAAAGAATTTACAAATGCACTTATGGATGTAATAAGGATGACGTAGACATTAATTACTGAATAATTTTTTTAATTATAATTTTAAATTCTAAAATATATTTAAAATTTTTTTTTCAAATTTAAATATTTACTGTAACATTCAAGCCATTAAAAAAAAAAATTAAACTTACTAGAATCCTTGATTATTTACTGAATCTAGCTTAATCACTATACATCAATATAATTTTCCTAAGTCTTAACTACAAACATGAGTTATACATTATAATCTTTATACACATTTGAAACATACTTCGTTAACGTTATGTTGTTACAAACTGCCAAACTCATACACACATTGTTACTGTACCATTAACACTATTTGGAAATAAGATTTACATTAAAGCTCTAAGTTGTACATCTTCCACACATCTAACAGTGCACCTCACTTTGGAATTAGCCTTTGGTACAACACCATCAATACAAATCTATTCCATTAATCAGGTTCCGTAACAAGATTTTCGGATGTATATCTCCTTCGTCCGACAGTAGTAATTATTATGGTGTTTCACAGTTGGGTTGGAATTTAATTAACACCGTCCCCGCATTCCTACGGATTCCCAGCTGTAAACATCTCCACCATTGATCCATCCGGATTAAGATATATGATTGATTGGACATCTAGGTTTCTGGGTTGGTTTTGGGTAATGGCTACCCCCAAAACCTAATCGTCTTCTCTTTTGCTCGAAATTCCACCGCGACCTCTGCTACTCGTCTCCATGACGGTGGTGATGTTCCTTTTCTGTTTGGCTAATGCCTGCACAGCTTCGGCATCCGTCGAAAATGGTGAGCTCTCCACTTTGCCAACGCTTCTTCTAATTCGTCAAGACTACTCTCTTAACACCTACGATTTTGGAGGTATACATAGATAAATTTTGTTTGTTATAGTTTTATAGGTTATAAATTTCTTGTTAAATAAACTTAGTCAATGTCTAATGTTCAGGGTTTCTGTTCTCCTGCAGTTTCTTGTTCCCTGCAACGGTTCTGGGTTTACCTTTCATTCTCGGAAGACGTTACTACCAGTCCTCCCTTACCTTCGCAGAGAACTTCTCAGGTACGTGCTATTATGTGTTTTCTTTTTTATTTTCGATGGTTTATGTTGTTCCTCCTTACTACACTCATACACGTCTTCAAGGTTTAACCACGGAATTTCTTCGTTGCAGGCCACTTACATTGCCACTACCGCATGGGGTTAAACTACAGGTAAATCCTTCCCTTGCGACGATTTTTCATTTCTCATGTAATATTCCTTCAGTTCTATGCATTTTCTCTTACCCCTTTGTTTTTCCTTTGTCCAGGTATGCTCTGCCACTCGTCACTATGATCGGGGTTCAGTTGTCTAAATTAATTTTGAGTTCCATTGACACTTACCATCCATGCCGGGTACTCACTCCTAAAATGGAGTCTCATTGCTGTTGTTTGGTTCCACGGAGACTATAGAAAATTCTAAGTTTTCTTTTAAAATGTATTTATGTTACTATACTTAAATTCAGAGAGTTTTTCATGCTAGAGTGTACTCGACAGGACTCAGTAGTTCTCTACAATTTTTTTTTTGTAAATGATACATGTGCTACAGTCAAGGGTTTTTCATCTCTGAAATTATTCTTGAGTTATGCTTAATTTCTAAAGACTTTCGACCATCAAGGCCTTTTACTTTTAGTAATAGTTTCTTGACTTATTTTCGTCGAGTGTTGTATTCCTATATTGGTGATATTTGAGTACTATATACTTCTACATAATCGAAGTGATTATCTTTTCCGCTTTACACATTTTCAAGAAATAGAAAGGTTTTATTTTCAGTTTATCTATTTTGTACTATTTCTCTTCCAATAATAGACAATAAAGAAAACTAGAATGTGTATTATGAATAATCAATTTAGTTAGTTACTTATTTGACATGAAACATTCTGTTCTATTTTATGGTTATTCGTCCACAGTCATGTAATATTAATTTATGTATACTTATTTCTGGGATGTATACAATGTTATTACTAGCCTTCAAGATGTTCATAGCATCATTTTCTTGATATTATGTTTATCACAGGTTTATGGTTATATTCTTCCTGCATTCCATTGTTTTCTTACAATTCTCTTTCCCTATGGTAATCTTCGGGTTTTCTGTGCTCTACTTATAATAATATTGTTTTCTTTATTTTTTTCAAACACGTGTCCGGACCATCATATCCGTGTTTATCATAGTTGTAGGGAACCACCTACACGAAGCTTTCGTCAAGATTGCACCAAGTTAACAGTTCCCTGCCGTTAGATATTAATATATCTCTTATCTGATTTATAATGAAAGAAATACATTGTTATCTTATCCTAAGTACAGTAAATAGTCTAACAAACCCTTCTGATTTTAAAACAACAAACAACAGATTTCATTTCTTCATAAAATCATTCCTGTATAATTTCACTATTCTAAACAGAGAACCTAAATATTCAATTACACAACTATTTCATTTACTTATTTGACTCTCATATTTTGTTGATGATAGCCTCCCTTCCTTGAGAGAAGCGATTACGTCCTCATCTCTTCCCCCGTGCTCCAAGACTGAGCTATTCGTGTTGATAGAGTTTCTAGGAAAGACCTCGAGACATTCTGGTCCACTCTTTTATTTCCAGAGATTCACGGGAATTCAAAGTAATTCCACTGGTCACCCCAGCTCAGGAATTCTTCTCCTCGGTCTTCCTTCTTCAGTTTCTGAACAGAACCCCTCTTCCTCACTGGGATATCCCTTTATCCCTAAAGGTTGGGTAACTATTTGAACTGATTCTGTTCAACTAACTCTCAGTTCTTGAATTACTTTTTACCATTAGTCTATTTCTCTTTCATGGAATTCACTTCCATATTTAATTAAATCAAAATTAATTTATATTCATAATGTACTATTTGCAATATAAATATTAATAAATATCTTAATGTCTTAACAATATACTTAATCATTAATTAACATTAAACCAGATATTACATTTACACTTATTTACAAACAGTACAATGTGAAAGAACATCCCACACATAATTAATAATTCAAATTCACTCAGATATGAGTTAAATAATCATTATTCCCCTTGCCTTATAAAAATTATATTTAAATTTACTAATAACAACTTTTCATTTAATTATCAATAAAAAAAAAGAAATTATAATTTTTAAATTATCAAATATATATATATTTTTTTTCAAATTTAAATATTTACATTTATTTACAAATCGTACAATGTGAAAGAAATTCTCTCAAAGAAAGATCTCTAGCTTAACGAATAATTCAAATTCATCCAAATATGAATTAAATAATCATTATTTATATTAATTTATAAAAAATATATTTAACTTATTAATAACAAATTTTAATTTAATTATTAATTAAAGAAAGAAATTAAAATTAAGCAAAATCTTTCCAATTATATATATAATTGAAATAACATTTAAAAATAAAACATTAACTAACAAACTGTTTAGGATTAAAAAAAGTTATATTATTAAATTATAATTTTTTTCCAACTTCAAATTATTTAATTGTTTTATAAAATTAAAATATTTTATGTTTTTATGTTTTTTAAAAATGTAAAAATACATCTCATTAAAATTAACCATGAAAATTGAAAATTCAAAGTCAAGTTGAAAATTTATATAAACAGAATGAATCATGAAAATTTAAAATTAAGTTGAAAATTTAGTAAAATTAAAAATTTATATAAATAGATTTATAGAATAAATTGAAAATGCCTCTTATCTCCAAGTCTAAATGGCTGCCCCTTCTCGTTTTTGAAGTGATCTAGAGCATGTGGTATCAGTGTATATAGTTAATATTAAATAACTTAACTAAAAGTTTTCTTTAAAGTAGAAAAAGGTTATTTAGCTAAAAATAAAAAAGAGTCTAATGATTGGTCTTGTAGTGTTCGCTTTCCGCTCATTCAGGGAACCACTGATAAAATTGCTATAACCCTTAAGAAACATAAGGTTTCTTCATCTTTCAAGGCCCTTAATACGATCCGTAACTCTCTCAAATCAATTAAAGATCTAGTAGACCCTGGGGATGGAAAAGGTGTCTACATTATTCCTTATTCTTGTGGAACTCCTTACATCGGTGAAACTGGTCGATCTATAAATCAAAGGATCTATGAGCATGTTGTCGATATTAAACATGCAAGATCTCGCTCCTCCGCCCTAGATGAGCATGCAGAAAAGACTAACCATCATATTTGCATTGAAGAGGCTAAGGTCATTGCGAGGGTTGACCATTTCCATCATCGAAATTTAAGAGAGGCCTTAGAAATTGAAAAAATACCTATTAATTTCAATAGAGATGACGACTGGAATATCAGCATGTGCTGGATCCCTGCCTTATATTCTTCATTGTCTTTTTTTTCCGCCCCTTTTTCTTGTTCCTTAGTTTTTAGGCTCCTTTTAGGACTTCCTTTTTCATGTTCCATAGTTTTTAGGCTCCTTTTAGGATTCATTTTTTCTTTGTAGTTGGTTATTGTTTTCTTTTCTTTTTCCTTTGACCTTGTTTAAAAATAAATATTAATAATATATATTAATAACAAAATTAAATTAAATTAAATTTATAAATAAATAAATATAAATATAAATAAATAAACAAATTAAATTAAATTAAATTATATATATATTAAATAAGTGATTAATATATTAATTAAAAATAATAACAATAATGATAATAATAATCTAAAAATACCATAAAACTAGCCGTTATTTTTTCATGATGATGAACCACATTGGTTGGTTCGAAACCTGTCCTGATGATGAACCATACTAGTTGGTTCGAAAAGTGCCTTGACAATGTTTCATTGCATGTGATTACTATGGAAAGAATTCTATAAAATAGTTATACTTTTTATTTCAATAAATTTATAAAATAATATAACTTTTTACATAGTGATTAAAAATAATAAACTAAAATTTATGTGTATTTGCATATTTTATGTTTTTTTTTTTAAATAGAAAACTCTAATTATAATTTTAAAATTATTAAATATATTTAAAAAAAAATCAAATTTAAATATTTACATTTATTTATAAACAACACAATGTGAAAGAACATCCACACATAATTAATAATTCAAATTCATCCAAATATGAGTTAAATAATCATTATTTCCCTTACTTTATACAAATTATATTTAAACTTACTAATAACAAATTTTAATTTAATTGTCAATTAAAAAATTTATAATTTAATTATAATATTTAAATTATATATATATAGATGTGTGAGAAAGAACATCTCTCACATAATGAATAATTCAAATTCATCCGAATATGAATTAAATAATCATTATTTCCATTAATTTATACAAATTATATTTGAACTTATTAATAAATTATATTTAAACTTATTAATAAGAAATTTTATTTAATTGTCAATTAAAAAAAAAATTAAAATTAAACAAAATCTTTCAAAATTAATTAATTATATATATATATATAATTTAAATTTTATAATTGAAATAATATTTAATAATAAAACATTAACTAACAAAATTGTTTGGGATAAAAAAATTTATATTATTAAAATTTATAATTTTTTTTCCAAATTTAAAATATTTAATTTTTATATAAAATGAAAATGATTTATGTTTTATGTTTTTTTTAAATGAAAAAAGGTATCTCATAAAAATGAACGAGGAAAATTCAAAATCAAATTTAAAATTTAAAATTTATAAAAACAATATGAAAGACGAAAATTCAAAGTTAAGTTGAAATTTTATATATAGAGATTCGTAGAATGAATTGAAAACGTCTCTTAAAAATGTCTCTTATCTCTAAGTCTAAATGGCTGCCCCTCCTCGTTTTTGAAGTGATCCTAAACATCTGATATCAATGTATATAGTGGATATTAAACAACTTAATAATAAAAAATAATATCATAAATAAAATAAAAATAGTTATATTTTTATTTCAATAATTTCATAAAATAATATAACGTTAAAATAATAAACAAAATTTCATAAAATAATATAAAGTTAAAATAATAAACAAAAGTGATGTATGCTTGCATATTTTTTATTTTTTTTTAAATGGAAAATTCATCTCATAAAAAACGAGAGAAATTTCAAATCAAATTTAAAATTTATATAAACATATGCCTCTCACTTTGAATGGTTGTCCTTTCTCATTTTTGAAGTGATCTAGAGCATTGATATCATAATATTAGATTACTTAATAATAATAAAATAATTTTATAAAATAATATTACTTTTTACAGAGTGATTAAAAATAGCAAACTAAAAGTTATATATATTTACATATTTTATTTTATTTTTAAAATAGAAAACTCAGTTCAGGGAAAATTTATATAAACATATACTTGGAATAAATTAGAGACGTCTCTCATCTCTAAGTTTGAATGGTTGCCGCTCTCTCTTTTTGAAGTAATCTCGAATTTCTGGTATCAATGTATGCACTTAACATCAGAGAAGGTAATAATAAATAATATCATGAAATAAAAATAATTATATTTTTTATTTAAATAATTTTATAAGATAATATAATTTAAAAGTTTTGTGTGTTTGTTTTTTCAACTTTTAAAAAATACTATGCATCTAACTTTCTCTAGCTTCGGAAATTTTATCGGTCGTTGAACCTTGGGTTTTGCATCTAACCCTCTCTAGCTTGGGAAACCTTACCTGTCGTTGAACCATGGGCTTGCAGGTGCAGCGAGACCGAACCATGTGCATCTGAACCTTGTGATTGCAGGCACAACCCTAAGCTTTGCATCCAACCATCTCCAAGATGGGAAACCTTACCTGTCGTTGAACCCTGGGCTTGCAAGTGCAGCGGAACCAAACCAGGTGCATCTGAACCTTGTGATTGCAGGCACAACCCTAAGCTTTGCATCTAACCATCTCGAGCTTGGAAAACCTTACCTATCGTTGAACTTTGGGCTTGCAGGTGCAGCTGAACCAGGTGCATCTGAACCTTGTGATTGTTGGCGCAACTGAACCCTAAAATAATCTGTTTGCAAGCTTTTGCTAGGTTGAATTGTGTCACTATTATCCTACGGTTTCCAGTCGTTGTAGCCATCGATTGAGATAAGTGCTCTCTGCAGGTACGGGTTTGCAACTCGTAGTCTCACCTCCACCGACCTGCTCCTGCGCTTGGCCTTGTGAGGGTTTCAAGGGGATTTCATTGTGCTCCCAACCGGGTTCTCTTGTGATCTTCCATGAAGCAAAAGATTTAGGTAATGAACCATGAATGAGAAAAAAAGATATGATTTTATGCAATCTGCAGACTTGGGAAGGAAACGGCATCGGAAAGAAAATGGAATAGGGAAAAATATTTAGGGAATGAACAATGAATGAGAAAAAAATATATGATTATATGAAACCTGGGGCCTTCGGAAGGGAACAACATGGGATGGAACGCCAACAGCCTTCCCTGCTTGGATATATGCAGTGAGTATCTCGTTTTCATTTTTACTCCAGGTTGAGAATGGGAAGGAACGCCAACAGCCTTCCCTGCTTGGATATATGCAGTGAGTATCTCATTTTCATTTTTACTCCAGGTTGAGAAGCAAAATAATGTAACAAAAACACCATAAGATTTTTCAAGATCGAATTTTAAATGGTATTAGAGAGTTAGTTAGGTAGTTAGGTTAAATGAAAGAGGTTGTAGATGAATGGCTTAAAACATTTCAATCGTCTAACATTTAATCAAATGGTGGAGAAAAGTACAAGGTGACAATTGGGAGAGTTGTTTTCAAAGAATAACACCTTACTACTTAATAAATATATGTTTGAGGAAATAAATTAAAATTATACTTGCATGACCATATGAATTAAATGGATAGTAGATGTTGATATACATCAATCCATAATAAACATCAAAATCCTTACTTTATCATACATCTCACATTGATAAAATTAAAAAAAAAAAATCAGAAAAATTAACTAACTTATAGTTTTATTATTATTATTAACTACAAAAAGAATTAAATTTATATAAGTCAAATATATATACATTTATGAAAACATGTAACAATATTTTTAACCATGAAGATTCACTCTCACTTTACCATGGAGATTCTTAATATTTAAGTAGGATTTCTTACAATACCATGGGCCAATATCATATTTTATCAATACCACATATCCAAAAAAACCATAACTCATTTCATACAAGACTTGTTCATCTGACATGTATTTTAATTAATCAATTTAATTAAAAGGGAAAAAAAGTAAGCATTGTTTTGGAGATTATATCAACCTTTGATTTGTGAATACTACTAAGAATATTCTAAAATATTCATTGGAAGTTAAATCTTTACTATTAATCTAATAATGATTTCTAATTAAATTAAAATTCAAAAAATCATATTCCAAAATAAACATGCAAATATGAAAAAAAATGTGAAAATACAGTTTAATAATAAATCCACTCACATCAAACTCAAGCATTTAGATGAAAAGATTGCATTTGCAAAAAAATTGGAAAAGAGGGCTACGAGTTCCACTTTTAAAGAGTGAAGTAATCAATATTTATTGGAATATATATCATGGTTTATTGAAGGTTTTGTGATCAAATTCCAAAAAATTCCTTAATCAAGGAAATACTTCATTAGAAGTATTTCTAACTTAAAAATTCCAAAAAATTTAATTACTCTTCACATGAAGAAATATAAAAATAAAAACACCTTTTTTTCAAACATAACTTTTCTCCTGGAAAAATTAAAAAATTGATAATAATGTTAAAACTAATATCAAACCACATTTCAATCACTAATCATAATGGGAACTTAGAAATCTCAAAAAGGATAAAAGATTAAGAACAAGTTGATGAAGATGAGGTGTAAGAGAAGGCTAAAGGGAGGATGAGACCAAGTGTAACACCCTGGCTTGGTTACTTTTAAGTAGGAAAAGAGATTAACAAATGTGTTAAGATTGGTTAATGAACTTGAGTTTATAATTTCATGAATAAAATATTCTATTCAGAATTATTATAACTGGTTGGTAAATTATTCCAAAATTCCAGATTAGTTGGAAGCAGCAATTGATAACAATTACCTTCCTCTCTAAAGATAAAAGGGAAATATCAGAGAGGAAAAGGGGTTCTGTGAAATAAGAAAAGAGGGTAAACATGGAAAAGTTGTGAAATAGAGTGTGTTGGGTATGTGTTATATTCTTTCCACGACTAGCCCCACGCGTTGTACGTTGCGCCGGACGCAACAGGGGGGTCACAAGGGAGGAGGCAGCCCCCATTGTTGGGGTCCGGGGTAGCGCCCCGACGAAAATTGTTTTGGTGTGCGGACCCACTCATAGGCGAACCCACCCATGTTTTATGCATGATTTTGCACATGGTTTTGGGGTACGATGGTTTTCGACCATTGGTATTTTGTAGATCCGGTCAAGGGAACTACGGTTATGTTCTAATCCAGGGTTAATGGATTGGGGTTTATGTATGCTTCGGCATGTATATATATGTGTTGTAACACTAAAAGGAAAATAATGAAAAATCAAGCTGGTCGCCCCAATTTGGGATCCAGGGGAAAATCTCTGTGTTTATCTGTTTTATGTTTTATGCTCTCGCTATTGTTTATTTTCTGTTATAAGATTAGTGTGTAGATAATTTCTGTTCAGGGTTAAAACCTACATTTGGTATCAGAGCTGTTTCGGCTTCAAGGGGACGCCTTTGCTGCTGAGGGTTTTTTAGTTCGGGCCTGAGGTAGACCCTGTTCAGTGGGAGATCTGCGGGATCGATTCTTGCGGTGAGAGAAGATGGCAAGCGGCGGAAAGATAGAGATCGAGAAATTTAATGGTCAGAGTTTTGAGTTGTGGAAGCTCAAGATGGAGGATCTACTGGTGGATAAAGATCAGTGGATCGCGGTAGATCCAGGTACTAAACCAACGGCAATGTCAGATGAAGACTGGAAGAAACTGGATCGAAAGGCTAAGAGCACAATACAGTTGTGTGTCTTAGATTCAGTATTGTTGAATGTATCTGGGGAAGCTACGGTGAAGACTTTGTGGGAAAAACTTGGGACTTTGTACCAATCTAAGTCTCTGGTGAATAAGTTGTTCCTGCGGAAAAAGCTGTATAACCTGAGGATGAAGGATGGAGACTCGGTGACAGAGCATCTGAATGCCTTCAATATTGTGGTAAGTCAGCTGTCATCTGTTGATATTAAAATCTCAGATGAAGATAAGTGCATCAGTTTGTTGTGTTCTCTACCAGACTCGTGGGACAGTCTGGTTATTTCAATAGGTAGCAATACAACTACCTTGAATTTTGATGACATTGTCTCAGCCTTGTTGTCGGAGGAAATGAGACGGAGAAATATGGAGGGCCGGAATGGAGATGCCTTATCTGTACGAGGAAGGTCCCAAAACAGAAACAAGAATAAGGTTTCGAGTGGGAGATCCAAATCTAGAGGGAGATCTAAATCTCCTGGAAAGTTTGTAAAGGTGTGCTGGAAATGCGGAAAGGAAGGACACTACAAAAAGGAATGCAAATCTAAAGCTCCTGAGAAAGGAAAGGGATCTGATGATGCTCCTTCTGTAGAGGCAAAAACCACCTCGGATGAAGGTGGGGATGTGTATTTGGCTTCTTCTTCAAATACACATGTAGATCATGAGTCATGGTTGATTGACTCGAGTGCATCCTTTCACTTCACTCCCCATAGGGAGTGGTTCTGCGAGTATGAGAAATATGATGGTGATGTCTTCCTAGGGGATGATAGGAAGGCCAAAATCATCGGACGTGGAAAGGTCAAGCTGAAGCTGCAAGGTGGAAGGATTAGAACACTTCCTGGTGTTCTTCATATTCCTGCATTGGCCAGAAATCTGATTTCTGTAAGCAAGATGGATGATGCAGGTGTAAAAATAGTGTTCGAGAAAGATGCCTGCAAGATGGTTCGGGGAGCACTGGTATTAATGCAGGGAGTTCGGACTGGAACTCTGTACAAGCTACAAGGTAGCACTGTTATTGATGGGTGTAATAGTTATGTGGTTCCTAAAAGTGGAGCGGAAAGCCTAGCTGTCTCTGGAGAAAAGACCATGCTATGGCATCAAAGGCTTGGACATATTGGAGAGAAGGGCCTTTGGATACTACATAGAAATGGTATGGTAGAAGGTATGTCTAATTGCTCTCTGGATTTCGATTTCTGTGAACTTTGTGTATATGGGAAGCAGAATCGGGTGAGTTTTCCTTCTGGTGCTAAGAGGGCGAATAAGATATTAGAACTTGTGCACAGTGATGTGTTTGGACCTGTGTCAGTTCCATCACTGGGAAAGTCTGTGTACTATGTTTCATTCATAGATGACTTCTCAAGGAATACATGGATATATTTTTTGAGGAAGAAATCTGAAGTCTTTGACAAATTTAAAGAATTTAAGGCTCTGGTGGAAAACCAGACAGAGAAGAAGATAAAGGCGCTGAGGACAGATAATGGTGGGGAGTTATGCAAGAATGAATTTGAAGAGTTCTGTAAGAAGTGTGGTATAGCACGACAGAAGACTACTCCATATACACCTCAGCAAAATGGAGTTGCAGAAAGAATGAACAGAACACTGATGGAAAAGGCAAGAAGCATGCTCAGTGGTACCGGGTTAGGACAAGAATTCTGGGCAGAGGCAGTGGAGACTGCATGTTACTTAGTTAACAGATCACCTTCATCGGCATTGGAGGATAAGACCCCACATGAGGTATGGACTAGTAAGAAACCCTCTCTTTCACATCTAAGGGTATTTGGATGTGATGCATATGTACATGTTCCAAAGGAGAAAATGACCAAGTTGGATAATAAATCTGAAAGGTGCATCTTTATTGGGTATAAGGATGGTTTAAAAGGTTACAAGCTTTGGAACCTGGAAACAAGGAAGGTTGTGCACAGCCGAGATGTGGTGTTTAGAGAGGTGAAAGATGTTGTTAAACATGAAATCGTACCAAAGGAACCTGAGAAGATAGAGTTTGAGCTAAAGGAGGATGAATCAGACTCTACAGCAGAAGAAGATTCAGAAGAGGAAGAGCCACAAACTCCAGCTTTGAGAATATCAGTTCGGGAAAGAAGGCAACCAGAAAGGTATAGTCCATCTGCCTTCTGTTAAAGTTTTTCCTTAACTATAACTAATTATGATCCCAGAACTGTCAGGGAGGCAGTAGATTCCGAGGATGGAAAACTTTGGAAGGAGGCCATGGTTGATGAAATGGAATCCTTGCACAAAAATGAGGCATGGGATCTGGTGGAGTTATCGGCTGGAAGGAAGCCCATTGGGAGAAAATGGGTGTTTAAGAAGAAGATGAATGTAGAAGGAAAGGTGGAGAAATACAAATCTCGGTTGGTAGTAAAAGGTTATTCCCAAGTGCTGGGAATTGATTTTGGTGATATTTTCTCTCTTGTTGCCAAAGTTACTTATATTAGATTTCTTTTATCTGTTGCTATTGCATTTTATTTTGAGATAGAACAGATGGATGTGAAGACAACATTTCTTCACGGGGATCTAGAAAATGAGAACTACATGAAGCAACCTGAAGGCTTTATGGTGAAGGGTAAGAAAGAACTGGTATGCAAGTTGAAGAAGTCTTTGCATGGGTTAAAACAATCACCAAGGATGTGGTATCAGAATTTTGATACCTATATACGGGGACTTGGCTTCACCAGAAGCAAGGAGGATCACTGTGTTTATTTTAAATTAATTGGTGACCGTGTTATTTATTTGGTCTTGTATGTGGATGATATGTTGTTGATTGGAAATGACAAAGAAATTATCCAAGATTTGAAGACCCAACTTTTCTCCAAATTTGACATGAAGGATCTTGGTGCTGCAAACTATATTTTGGGCATGGAAATTAAGAGAGATCGGGCAAAGAGGAAGCTCTGGTTAAACCAGAGGAAGTATGTCGAGACTATATTGCAGAGGTTCAATATGCAGGATAGTAAACCAGTGAATGTTACTATTCCTATAGGTGTAAAGTTGTCTGGTGAACAGTGTCCCAAGACACAAGAAGAAGAGGAGGATATGTCCCATGTTCCATATGCAAGTGCAGTGGGTAGTCTGATGTATGTAATGGTCTGTACTATACCATACATTGCACATGCAGTGGGAGTATTTAGTATGTTTATGTCAAACCCAGGGAAGGAGCATTGGATAGCAGTGAAGCGGGTTTTCAGATATTTACATGGCACTAGTGATTATCGCTTGTGCTACCAGGGAAGACCAGAATTGGAAAGAATGTTGAACATTCGTGGTTTTGTTGATGTAGACTGGGCTGGAGATCTGGACCAAAGAAGATCTACAAGTGGGTATGTGTTTAACCTATTTGGAGGCACAGTCAGTTGGATGAGTAAAAGACAGTCTGTAGTGGCTCTTTCAACTACAGAGGCAAAATACATAGCAGCCACTCATGCAAGCAAGGAAGCAGTTTGGTTGCAAAGATTGTGTTCAAGTATGGGGTTGGTACAGCAAGCTATAAGGATAGACTTTGATAGCCAAAGTGCAATTTTCTTGGCTAAGAACCCTGCTTACCATTCCAAGACAAAGCACATTGATGTTCAATATCACTTTGTTAGAGATATGTTTGAGGCTAAAAGGGTGTTGCTGGTAAAGGTGGACACTTTGAAGAATGTTGCAGATGCATTGACGAAGTCTGTGAGCACTCAGGAGTTCTCTTGGTGTAGAGAAACAGTGGGTGTTGAAGAATTGGCCCAATGACTAAGCTCTCCTGTGGCCCCCTGTGGAAAGAAAACAACAAGTGGGAGAATGTTGGGTATGTGTTATATTCTTTCCCGATCGATACCACCACAACGTTGTCTGTCAATCACAGGCGCAGGGTCCTGAGGAGGTAGGCACCCCCACTATTGGGGTACGGGGCAGCGCCCGGCGAGGGTGTTTTTGGTGTGCGGACCCACTCATAGGCGGACCCCATGTTTTGTACATGAGTTTGCACATGGTTTTGAGCTACGATGGTTTCGTCCACTGGTATTTTGTAGATCCGGTCAAGGGAACTACGGTTATGTTCTAATCCAGGGTTAATGGATTGGGGTTTATGTTTGCTTCGGCATGTATATATATGTGTTGTAACACTAAAAGGAATATAATGAAAAATCAAGCTGGTCGTCCTGATTTAGGATCCAGGGGAAAATCTCCGTGTTTATCTGTCAGTAGGGGAATTTTGAGGTCTAAAATGGGCCTCCTAAGAAAAATGTACAATCAAAATTCACTTTATGAGAGCCAATCACATTTTAGGGGATGACATCATCCCTAATGGTTGAGTTGGCATTGCTTGAGTTAAAGGTACTTACTTGTCACACTCTCAATGGTGGATAAAAACTCATGGTTAACTATGGTAGTGCTCTAAGTACTTTTAAAGTCAAAGTAAAGTACTCATAATAAATGTCATTTCACACTTTTTGAATAAAAATATATTATTGTCATTTCATATTTCTTGAAAGAAACAATGCATATCCCTATACATTTATTATATTATATTATATTATATTATATATTAATTACATGTTATTATACAATTTAAATAATATAAATTTTAATTAATAGCATATAATATAATTAAGAATTTATAAATTTATATTTATATTTTATTTTAAGTTATTTAAGTACGAAGGACAAATGCATTAGTTGTTCAATGATAATGACTTTTTCTTGAAAAGATCATTCTTATTTATAGTCACATCAATACAATTTTTTTATTAATTTTATTTTGCTACAAATTTTGAATTAAAATTAACTATGGTTACATTGATTGTGGTGCAAAAAGTGAATTGCAAATTCATAAATATTATTTTATTGGTTTAGCTATTATTTTATTATTTCCTTAGGAGGCCCATTTTAGACCTCAAAATTCCCCTAATGTTTATGTTTTATGTTCTCGCTATTGTTTATTTTCTGTTATAAGATTTGTGTGTAGATAATTTTTGTTCAGGGTTAAAACCTACAGAGTGGTCAAAAGCTAGCTTCTAACCAGTGGACCTCTGCAACCCAAGTCAGAGTAAAAGGTTGGATAGAGGTTTTGAGGTCTAACTTCATATTTCTTTTGCTACCTTTAGCTCTGGTGAGGAGCACGGGGGGAGTTGAGGACGTAATTTCCTCACTCATGGTTGGGTGGCATAACCAGTGGAATGAAATTCAAATAAGTCTCTAGATTATATGATGAATCTGAAAGTGAATATGTTTCCAACACATTATTCCATTCAAAAATGCCTCATATTTTACAATGCAGTTTTTCTAGGCATACTAGATTCTTTACATGTATAGTGCATTATTTCATACATGTTTTTTTAAATCCACAGTGTGTTAATTGTGTGCATAGTTATTTAAGAGGAATTGAATGGTCGTCTAGCTAAATTATAGTCTATCTCTTCCAAGAAAATAACTACAGAATTCGGATGATGGTAAACCTTTTAAATTATAAGAAACTAGTGTTTATAATAGAACATGGCAAATGGAAAAACCTTTCCATCAGTTTATGGAACTGTGCCTATATTGTAGAAATTGTACAACATGCATGTATATCTTGGATTCACCCGATCTAAAAATGTACTAAAGTTAAATAATGAATCTCGTCTACAAATATTTTTTGGAATTAAACACAATCGCTAATCACATGAACATGAAGAAGAATAAAATCACACACAACACAGATAATTTCCCAGGGAAAGCTTGCTGCTCAAAACCCCACTATATTCGATTGTATATTCCACGAGGAATCATGAAACAATTACATATAACTCTTCTCACAAGAGCCCTCATGTATTCAGCTGATTGTCTCACACTAATCCAGATAAAAACGGGCCAATACTCAGCAAATTCTCAGTCTGTCTTAAGCTTTCCTTGCTCACGCAGCTCATGAGGAATGCAATCCCTATTCATAAGGAATTCCAACCTTCCTACACTATGCTAGTATCATGGGCACTCCAATGGGTGTTTGGTTTCATGTATGCAAGCCAATAATCCTACAACTGATAGTCAACTTCCCTTTCACCTATAACTCAATTGGGTCTCCACTGGATCTGACATGCATGCAGCTAATAATAGTAAATCCTTAGTTGCATGTGAGATCACTAATTGTGAATTAATTAATATTTAATTCACTTAATCTCTCACTAGTGTATCTCCAGTTACAAATATCACAACTCAGTTTAACTCACTTAGCTGAGTTAAGTTGATTACAACCTACATTAACTAATGCACCACTGCACTTTGAACTCTGTTACAGCTAGAATTACTCGGCATGCCTCACCAACTACCTCTAACTCGAAATCCACTACCTGACTGAGTTTTTCACTCTCAGTTAACTATTTCATGTTTACATTGAGAATATATTACAGTTTATTGTCCATCTTAATTAAGACATAACCAAAATAGACATGCACCAAAAAATAGCACTATGGGCCCCACCCTAGTTTGGTTTCTTAATGCAACTAGGCGTGGGTGCTGAAATTTTCTTGTCGAATCTCAACACTCCCTCTCAACAAGAAAGGGATTATCCTTCACCCTGATCCCGTCTCTATGGTATTCGAATTTTCTCCTAGTGAGCGTCTTCGTCAGAATATCTACATCCTGATCTTTTGTGGGAATGTACTAAAGCAACATTATCCTTATCTACACACAATCTCTGAGATGATGATATCAGATATCTATATGTTTGGACCTATCATGAAACACAAGATTAATCGAGAGTTTAATGCAACTCTGATTATCACAATGAATCATTTTCGGATCCATCTGAGAACCAAAAAAACCAACCAAGATCTTTCTCATCCAGATAGCCTCACATGCAGCTTGACTTACTGCCATGTATTCCGCTTCCACTGAATTGAGTTCCAAAGATCGTTTTTTCTTGCCGTACCAGGAAACTGTTGTCGATCCTATGCTAAATATCCCTCCTGATGTGCTCTTTCTGTCTGATGGACTTCTAGCCCAATCTGCATCCGTGAAGCCCTGTAGCTTCACTCCCTCTGCCCGTCTGTACCAAAGACCATAGTCTAATGTGCCCCTCAGGTATCTCAGGACATGCTTCCCCACCTTCCAAAAGATCTTGGTAGGCTTAACCATAGCTTGACTCAGTTGGTTAATTGCGTAGGAAATGTCTGGTCTTATGTTCAGCAAATACATTAGTGAACCCACTAACTTCTTGTAGATAGTAGCATCCACTACCTCTCTAGAAGTAGCATCCTCTTTCCTCCAATTTCCTGGAAGAGGAGTATCCATGGGTTTGCAGCTCTCCATGTTAAAATTAACCAGTATCTCCTTTGAATACTTTCCTTGAGACACAAAAAGTTCACCATCCCGCTGCCATATTTATAGTCCAAGGAAATAATGAAGGAGTCACATGTCCTTCATTTTGAACTCCCTTGCAAGATCCTCCTTGCATGAGTGTATTAGTTTCTCATCACTAGTCAAAATTAGATCATCAACATAAAGAAAAATGATCAATAGCTTACCCTCAACCACAATCTGGTACAGGTTTGCATCTGCTTAAATTTTGGTGAAGCCCATTCAAGTGAAATAGTTGTCTATCCGAGTGTACCAAGCATGGGGTGCTTGCTTCAGCCCATACAGTGCTCTTTTGAGTTGGCACACATGCGACTCACTGTTGAAGATCTCGAAACCTTCAGGTTGCTCTATGTACACCTCTTCCTCAACGATCCCATTGAGAAACTCAGTTTTCACATCCATCTGATGAATGCGCCAGTAAATTTATGTTGAGAGTGCAAGGATGGATCTTATGGAAGAGTACCTTGCAACAGGTGAAAAAGTCTCATCATAATCTATCCCCTCGATCTGTGAGAATCCTTGAGCCACAAATCTAGCCTTTTATTTCTCCACACTTCCATCAGCAGCTTGCTTTACCTTGTAGATCCATCTCGATCCAACCATTGATTTGTCGACTGGTCTTGGGACTATCTCCCATGCACCGTTCTTGACAATGGAGTCATACTCCTCCACCATTGCATCAACCCAAGTTGGTTGTTGCACTGCTTCCTGAAAGGAAGATGGTTCAGTCACAATATATTTTCTGATAAGAGCCATGTATCCAACAAATCGGTCAGGGGAATGTCTCTGTCTGCGCTATGAAGTAGGGGCTCCTACATTCTCTGCAGCATCAAGTCTCAATATATCAGCTTCTGTGGTGCGCCTTCTGACATTTCTGATCGATGGCTCTGCATGAGTGTTTTCCTCCACTCCATGAACATCCTCATGTGGTTGATCCACATCTTAAGACTCATCCTTGGAAACCAAAAGTTCCTCCTCTGCATGCAAGTCCAGCTCCCTCTCAAGGGACAACCGCATGGCTTTCTCCTCATCAAATTTTATATCCCGTCGCACAACAGTCATTCTGCTGTTTGGAAAATACACATGATAATTATGGGGTGTTTCAATTTACCCAACAAAAATCCCAACCTCAGTTTTTGGTTCCAACTTCTTCCTAACCTCCTTCCTCACATGCACATAAACAGTTGAGCCAAAAATCTTAAAGTGTGAAACATCAAGTTTCTTACCAGTGAAATCCTCTTCAGGTGTACTCATGCCAAGTACTCTATGAGGACAACGGTTTTGCACATGTAGCGTTGTGTTGCATGCTTTCGCCCATAGATTCATCAGTAGGCCTTGATCATGCAACATCGCTCATGATGCACCCACGATTGTTTTGTTCTTTCTCTCTACAACCCCATTCTTCTGTGGGTTATGAGGTGCTATGAGTTCTCTTCGAATTCTTTCTTTGCTGCAGAAGTTCTTGAATTCATTAGAGATGTATTCTCCACCATTATCGCTCCTAAGAGCCTTCACTTTCTTCCTCGACTCTTTCTCCACCAATGCCTTAAACTCACGGAACTTAGAGAATGTCTAATATTTCTTCTGCATGAAGAAGATCCAGCACTTACGAAAAAATTCATCAACAAAGATTACATAGTACTTATGTTTTGTTATCGAAGTAACAGAGAAAGGACCACACACGTCTGTGTGAAATCTCTCAAGGATCCCCGAAGCTCGGTTTTCCTTCTCATGAAAGGTGGCATTTACATATTTCCCCATAGCACATCCCTTGCATTTTTCTGAATGTGCAAGAGTACCCCTGGGAAGACCAGTATAAATCTGATGCATGACTTTCAAGGCTCCATGGTGAAGATGGCCCAATCTCCTGTGCCATAATTCACCCTCGTCCCGGCTCACCACTTGATCTGCCTTGCCCATCATTGTTGTGCAACCATCTACCTCTAGCTTGTAGATATTCTTAACTCAAATCCCTATCCTCTTGGCTTGTCCTATTTTTTTATGTCGCAGTAAAGATTTTCCTTCACTAAAAACAACATCATAGCCTTTATCCTCCAACATTGCGACTGAGAAAAAAAAATTCTTCAAAACTGGTACATGAATTACATATTTTAATTGAAAGGGTTTACCTAAATACCTCTGGAAGGTAATGGTACCAATCCCTGTAGCACTGTACCGCCCATCATCGCCCATTTCAATATGCATTTGGAGATCCTTCTCCTCCAAGTCACTGAAAAATTCCTTGTCTCCCATCATGTGAAAGGAAGCACCACTATCCAAATACCACATAGATCCCCATGCATTGGACACCATGCATGCAATAAATGAGAAGTCAAGCTCAAATAGCAAGGCAAGGGCCTCACCAATTGCAGATCCTCCAGCCTTCTTGTTCTTCTTATTCTGTGGAAAATTAGTAGCAAAATTCCAATGCTCGTGATAGTGAAAACACTTCACCTTGGACATGTCTTGCTTGTTTCCATTCTTGGTCTCGGATTTAGAATGGAATTTCTTCCCCTTCCCCTTCCACACCTTGGCAGCCAAAGCACAACTCTCTTCATCCTCATTCTTAGATGAATATCCATCTTTGGTGTTTCATCTGAACTCCTCCTGCACCAAATCTGACCACAGTCGTTCCCAATCTGGAAATTTTTCCCTTCCATTGACAAAGTCTTGATAATTGTTCCAACTCTTAGGAAGTCCTAGGAAAGCCAAGATCACCAAATCATCATCAAAAACTTTTATTCCAATGCTCCCCAGTTCATCCTGACATTGGAAAAACTTTGTTAGATATTTTGGAATGGTGTCGCCCTTTTCCATCTTGATCTTCCTGAGTTTATCTTTGAGCACCAATTTCCTATGGTCACTCATGCTTTGGAATATATCCATCAAAGCCTTCCACATTTCATATGGTGTGGCTTTCCCATGGAGGCTTGAGACAATGTGGTCTCGTACTCCCTCCAACAGGATCCTCCTCACCTTTTCCACTTTCTTTTTCCATGCATTAAGATTTGCAGCATCTGCCACAACGGGTTTAGGAACATCATTGTCAATGAATTCCTTCAAGCCATTGTCTTCGAATACTGCCTCCATATTGTCCTTCCAATAAATATAGTTCGAGTTTCCCTCGAGTGCGTACTCCAACCTCAAGCCATTGAAAGCCATTTCGATCTTGAATCGGCTGTAGCACCAAGAAAGTCTTTCTACAAATTCGAATTCTATCCATTCACAAACTCAGATCCTACTTCACTTCTGCAATTTCCTGTGCTCTGATACCTGTTGAGCGATGGAAAAGGTATGAATTTGCCATTTATTTCTTTATCTTTTTCTTTAATCATAACACCTTTATATTCTAAAATGGTAATATATCAAATAATTATAGTAGAATTAAGGAAATTTGTGATCGTTGCAAATTGATTAAATATTGTCTTTTCTTCTATAAAGAAAATAGAAGAAATAGAAAGCCACCATTCGGGAGGAAAAGACAAAGCAGAAGTAACTGTTGTCCCTTCACCAAGAAGCCATATCTAGACAAGATCGGAACACACAGTTAAGGAAAGGAAAGGAAAAGTGTGACATCAGCACAAGAAGACAAAAATATGATTGGAGATAGAAGATAGAGCGAATCCCTCAGGATCTGTTGATCCTAAGGGATCGCTGCTTCAAATCTCATCTATATTCTCGTTTTGTCCGCCTGACTGTTATAAAAGGAAAGTGCTTGTAGAAATCAGGGAGAGCATGTATTTCCATTATTTAGATTTCCCTTTTGTGTTTTCACTTTTATCATCACCTCTCGTGGGTTAAAACAGAGTGTGATTGCCTATAAACTTCTTTACACATGATTAATATATAATTCGGTTGTTGTTCCATTATTTGATATTGGAGTAGTTCGGCAGTGCTTCACTAGCGGCAAAGGGCCCAGCCCTGGTGGATCCACTTGCTATTTGTACCATTACTTTGCAATTCCAGTTGTGTGATGGTTTGCTTTAATTTTCATTTCTCTTAATCGCATTGCTTTACAGTTCCATGTTTTATAGTTTACTGTTTCAATATTTTATGAAATCATTTTATTGCATAAGCTGTGATTGAACCGCGTTGTCGTTCCCTTCCACCATAACAAGATTACTATCCTTTGCAGCTTATATTGTTATGCTATTCATTTCAAGTATAAAGCTTCGTTGTTAATTTCGGATTTTGTTGTTCATTTCTATTAAATAGCTTTGTTGTTCATTACTACTAAATAAGCTTCGATGTTCATCTCTTTCCTGCAAGTATTTGGTTTTTCTTTAGAATATTATTGCAGTGAGCGTGTTTATTCCATTTCTATTAGCAGCCTTATTAATTTAATTCAATTATCATCTCCAATTAGTTGTTTTGGTGTGGAGTGCAAGGTGAACAACTGTAAAGGACATTGGCTATTACTATCTAAGTTCTCAAATTGAGGATCCTGTTTATGTTTGATTTCATTCGCATCAATTTACAGAGGAAAGAGTTATTACTACTGCATCCGTGACTGATGAATGATGTAGTTTCCTGAGTGAGTGATCTAGTTTCAAAACATTAAGTTTCTTGTAATTGGAATTAGATTTTGTTTTCAAGCATCCGTTTACTCTTGTATTTGGAACACTGTACTGCAAATTGGAAAACATTATTCTTGGACTAAATTTCCGCCTCAGACTGAGTACAATCTTGAAATAAAAAATCGTACTTGGATTGATAATTAATGTGGGATAAATAGGAGTTATAAAGACACCTTTTATACCTAAACAATACCATGTAGAAATTATACAACATGCATGTATATCTTGGATTCACCTGATCTAACAATGTACTAAAGTTAAATACTGAATTTCTTCTACAAATATTTTGCAGAATTAAAAGCACAATCTCTAATCACATGAACACGAAGAAGAATCAAATCACACATAACACATATAATTTCCCAGGGAAAGCTTGCTGCTCAAAACCCCACTATATTCTATTGTATATTCTAGAAGGAATCATGAAACAATTACATACAACTCTTCTCACAAGATCCCTCATGTATTCATCTAATTGTCTCACACTGATCCAGACAAAATTGGGCCAATACTCAACCAATTTTCAGCCTGTCTTCAGCCTGCCTTGCTCACGCAGTTCATGAGGAATTCAATACCTATTCACAAGGAATTCCAACCTTCCTACACTACGCTAGTATCATGGACACTCCAATGGGTGTTTGGTTGCATGTGTGAAATCCAATAATCCTACAACTGATAGTAAAATTCCCTTTCACCTAGAACTCAACTGGGTCTCCACTAGATCTAACATGCGTGCAGCTAATAAAAGTAAATCCTCAGTTGCATGTGAGATCACTGATTGTGAATTAATTAATATTTAATTCACTTGATCTCTCACTAGTGTATCTTCAGTTACAACTAGCACAACTGAGTTTAACTCACTTAACTGAGTTAAATTGATTACAACCTGCATTAACTAATGCACCATTGCACTTCGAACTCTATTACAACTAGAATTAATCTGCATGCCTCACCAACTACCTATAACTCAATATCCACTAGCTAACTAAGTTTATCACTCTAAGTTAACTATTTCATGTTTACATTGAGAATAAAGTACAGTCTATTTTCCATCTTAATTAAGGGATAACCAAAATATACATGCACCCAAAAATAACACTATGGGCCCCACCCTAGTTTGGGTGCTTAATGCAACTAAGCGTGGGTGCTAAATTTTCTTGTTGAATCTCAACATATACTAATAAGTTACATATATAAAAATAAATCAAAGTTTTGTAACCCTGTATAAAAATGGAAAGCGAAGCCCTCCATGAAAATAATAGAACAATAGTGAACCATTAACTATATACATGTGACCAAGGAAGGAAAGTGTTGAAGCCATACATTTCTATTCCAAAGTTATGGTCTGGCGGTGTAGAGGTTTAAACCCTGGCCCATGGAAACATGCAGGGGTTTTACGTCCTTTGGTCCCCTTGCTAAGTAACCATGTGTAAACTGTAGGAAAATAAGTAAAATAAAGGATGCAGATGATGCAAGTAAATTATATTATAAAAACATAATCAAAGTCATGATTACAATATCTCTGAATCAAACCATTATCAATGCATACATAAGAGAAACAGTTGGAAACTGGAACTTAATTTATACAATAATGAAATAAATACAATAATCCTCTACACCATAAATCTATAGACTCTCATTTCTTTTGCAAAACGTAATTACAAGAAAGATAACAATAACCTATGCCATCATACGATATCACCACAAATGTAATTTTTTCTAACAGTCTATGGAATGGTCGGTGAATAAAAACTCAGACCAAGTTGGAAAAAATCCAATTATACACCAAAAATTTAACAATAGTAACACTGCACATTCTTACACATTATACCTTAAATGGTTGGTTTCCTTAAGAAGAGAAAAACGCTAAAATATGCCACAGAGCATTCCATAAATATAAGCATGCAACCAGAGCCATGCCTCAAATTAAGCGACAGACATAATTTATAAACCCCGGGGCTATTAGCCAATAATTGTCATAATTTAATAACAGGTAAACCCTAGCTATAGTAAACTTACGGGATTCCTTGTGAACATTGACTGAAGGGCGCATCCGGTCAGAACTTCATAACAATAGCCAAATGCGATAAGAAGTAGGTTAGTACTTGGAAGTGTCAGATTCATTAGAATTTGTGTGCTGGAAAAACAAGTTTATTAAGTAAACTTCGGCGAAAGGGTTACATGCACAGTAAAATCAATGAGTTACTACTAGCCAAAGTACTTCTCACAGGAAAAGAAAACATATAAAACGTTGTGACAACATGGTGAACC
This sequence comes from Pinus albicaulis, assembly GCA_034641835.2. Classification (NCBI taxonomy): domain Eukaryota; kingdom Viridiplantae; phylum Streptophyta; class Pinopsida; order Pinales; family Pinaceae; genus Pinus; species Pinus albicaulis. Next base: position 1,632,734,680 of record CM076584.1, read on the forward strand.
TTGGAGGGGAACTCACCTAGTAAGAAGGTTCTTCAACCAGAAAACCCGCATTTGTGACAACAAGATTCGTTGAATAGGTAAGATATCATTACCCTGTAATAATTTACCCTAAACTCCCAAGTAAAAATGGGACAGAAACAAATGAAAAGAGGAAATGCTCACCCGTGACCTCGGACATGCTCAGAGCTACCATGTGCGGGTGAGGTGGTGAGTCTTCAGTTGTACACACATTTGGACGAGCTACAAGATTAACAGAGTGTGTAGCCTTGAGGGTGGCTGGCGGAAAAGTAGCAGAACCACCTTCGTAGTGGAGGCAGTTGCAGAGCACACCCGCGATGAAGAGAAAGATCAAATGCAAAAATTGTCGAAGGGTTTGGGTAGGGTCGATACCCTAACCAGTCCTCGACCAATCTCAACGGTCAGTCTCAAACTCATCGATGTCACACATTCAAATAGATGTCAAACATCCAAGAAGATAAGGGTTATCCATTGGAAAGATCTCTGTCCATATTAACCATTGTTCAACACATCCTGAGAGTGATAATGATCCCATAAATGTAATTCAAGATTGACAGTGTGACACAAGTGATCCACCTTTGGATAGAAATTAGCGAAACAATTGTACAAAAATGATGATCACCATAGTTTAATTGCATATAAAATGTATCGAGCACATATTATATGCCATGATGATTGTAATAATCTATGAATATTCACACATTATAGTTTTATGGTAATCACAATAACTCCTGGATGCATATAAAAGTAGACCTTTACAAGTGGATACAAAAGATTGTGATGGTTAGGATATTCTCTTATGATGGTAGAAACAATTTTTTTTTTACTATAATATTTTTAAGGTAGTATATGTTACACCAAGATAGAATCGAAAGAACACTAAGAAGAAAATGTAGGAAATACATTGACCAACCTCCACTACATCTAAGGGAAATATTGTTAACTTTTAACCACATAACTTTAATGCATATTATACTCATGATTTTAATTTATACTCTATTTTTTTATTATATATTTTTATTTACATGTTTTAGTCCCTTGGGTTTGAGCATGCACGAGGGCCCATCCTAAGACGGTCGTGACAATCCATGCCCACTCGAAGTGGAGAAAAAATGAAAGTTGGTGGGCTCTTTCAACGGTACTGCTAAGTTGGGAAACTTGTGATGCAGGGCACCCATGTGATGACATCTGTCACACCCCCACACTAGTGGTGACTCGATTTCCACTTTTGGGCGGTGTATGACACTGACCAACCTTTTCGTTTTCTTACTACTACAATTCATGGACTACGCCTATCACCAACACTTAGCCAATTTTTCATCAAGTGTTTACTTTCTTCAATAATGCAACGGAAATACATTCAATTATATTTTATCAAGTATACTTCATAAACAAAAATAAAACCAAGTACGTACATTCATGAAGAGAGGGGAAACTCCCAAACAAGTCTGCCCAAATTACTTATACAAATATTATATAAGGACAATTTTAAAATTTTACAATATGTTGGTCGTTGCTTGGTTGAACCAGCAACTCGCCCTTGAAGTTCTGCCCAAACCATGTAGCTTTCTTCCCACACAGGTGACTTTGTCATGTTGCTTCATGCACTATCCAAACATTCCCAATGATGCCCAAACTGCTGTCACACCTGTACTGCACTTGCCTACACTTCTCGAAACCCAAAATTTTGGTTCTGCAAACACACAACTCGTCCGTCGTTTAGACTTCCCATGGTGGATGCCCTGTCGTAACTCTACATGACTTGTAATATGTCTTGCCCAACCCTGTACGACTCAACCTACCCGCTCCCTCAACCAAATTGAATGACTCCCTCCCTAAACCAAAATTTGTTTTACACAATGCTCTCACCCGAACGCCTGACACGGGTCTTCATGACGCCCTCGCCTGAACGTATGACATGGGTATGCACAACCTGAATGGAACCCTCACCTAAACGTCTAACATGATCTACACAACCTGAATGAAACTGTCTGCACGGCCCAAATGAAACGGTTTCACACGACACGGGTTTGTGACCCGACTCGAACACTACACAGGACCCGAGCTTCTTTCACCTAATTCGTCCGCCTTGCGGGCTCATACACGGTCACTACTCTTTGTTCACTTCAAAACTTGAACGAATGCTTGACCTTCATGCCTTGAACGACCTTGCCCAAGATTTACTTATACTCTTTCCATCAAACTCCTTTACCAAATTACACATTCGTTCGGCTACATTCAGTCATCTTGAACGTGTTTCCCAGTTGATAGCCCCGAAATCCCTTGAACATATACCTTGCCCACACAAGCCAACCCATTCACCCGAGTGGGCACCCATCGTTGGGTCCACACACCTGCACTCTTCACACTCTCACTCGTCGCACTGCCTGGACGCCTGTCACACCGCCCAATCACATGCTCATCGCACATGATGAGTATGCTCGTATTGTGGTCACACACCTTTAACTGAATGCGCTACTACCCGAGTTGCATTTAACTGAACATGGGCACCTGTCGCACATATTTACGCACCTGTACTATGATTTTGGTTTTTCGACTCTCAAGGTTTTCATGTGTGCTTGCCCAACTTGAGGCCCTGACATCCTCCCCCACTATAAAAATGTTGTCGTCGTTGACAACACCATCTCAGAAAAATCCATCACTAAGGTAAAAATGTCATAAAGTGTAACCCACTCCAACATCAAATGTCCATGTTTCCCAAATCCTTGTGTCCATCGCACGAACCTGCTCAAAGGCCCATGTCTCCATGTATAGGTGAGACTCCTCAAGCCATGGTCTTCAACCACACTCGTCACAATCCTCCATAATTATCCATCATGTTGAAGGATGCTCCCTCCAATTCATATGTATGTTATCACGGCAACATATATGTTTCAATACACCATGTATCGCCATCATGTGAACTGTTTGTATGATACTCCAACTCAACTCATGCACATCTCAGCACAATGCTATAGCCCCTGTGACTCGAACTAGTCGAGTGATCAATCCAACCATCATGCCAAAATAATGAGAATTCACCTCCTCATGCCTTTGTTAGTCGTTTCTCTAGCATCTTGTCGCATCCTCAACTCAATCGAGAACTCTCTCCATCAATCGAATGTTCCATATCCAGGGCCATGAAGAAAACTCCATCCCATATACAATATTTTTTCCATCAATAATGCCAAAGTATCAATTCTAAACTTGCCTCATCATCCCGTCCATGTGTTTCCCATGGTCATAGACCAATCATCCATCATGTCAATCAAAAGTGGTTAAGTATCATTGACTCAACCCATGCTCATGTTCTCCCACCAAGGCATCCCTATCGTTGGATCTCCATCCAACTCCAAAGTGTCATGTCTCTATCGTATCCATCAAGTTGCTCCTCATGAACACACCCCATAATATTTACAGGGTATGAATCCCATGTTGCATCAAAGTCAAGTCACATCTTGACCTCAGCTCCTCAATGAACCAGATACTCCAAGATCACCATAATATGAAGTTTCCATCAACTGAAACTATCTCCAAATCACCATGAACTCCTATGAATCATCTCCATTCAACACTTTGGAAAGCATACTCGACTCGGTCACAAATTCCATTGCACATTTCCTTTGTGCCCTCGATCGTATGAATACTCTCATAGGCTGCTCATGTCTTCATTAAAAAAAGCATGGCCTTGTTTTCCAAATGTGAACTATAACATACACCTCCCCTCACATCTACCCAAGTAACTATCCAATCGGGGTAAAAATGAGCTAAGGGAAGTCAAGAGAAGATTCAACCTCCTTGGCGCCTTTAAGGAAGTGGAATAGATGCAAAAAACCATAACACAGACTCCCTGCACCTGCAATGGGACCCCCAAGGGCTATCCCAGTCATCAAGCTGAATTTTCATTGGGTCCCACTAACTTTTGCTAAATAAAACCCTTGGATGCTCCCTTGATATGGGAAAAGGTGTGTCTATGAGGCTCTGGACGCTCCCATGGCATATGCATGTGTGAGTCCTACAGGATTTAAGGCACCTTTAAGCCCATAATCCCAGACACTTCCCAGAAATTCTTGTAGCTTTCAAAATCCATCAAACCCATGAATAAAATGCCAAATAGCCAAAAACTGACTCCAGGACTAGGCCTGACCATCCCCAACCAGGACTGATATTTTGTCAAACAATTGGCATGAATTAAATCTATAGGTCTAGGATACAAGAGAGAACATAAATGACTAAAAACCCTTATGAGACATTACAAGAAGGATAAACACCCTCTTCCTTAAACAGATATGACATCAATTACATCTTGCATCCATTATTTTAACTGTCTACAATACCTGCAAGACTATTGCACAGGGTTTGGACAGTTGCACGCATATTACCCAACATCTCCACAGTTGTAGCATAATAGTTGTCCTCTTCCACGACCTGCACCTCCACCTCTTCCTCATCCCCTTCCTCTAGCTATAGATCCATCATGCCTAGAGGGGGATGTTGGTGAGGATGGGTCGGCTTGCACTCTATAGAGGTTGGCTTTGTCCATCATCAAATCGAATGTGCAATAATGTTGCTCATCATGGCCAACTGAAGAGAAAACCCTACACCATTGCTGCTTTAGCTTTGGAACATAACTTCCTAATCGAGGGCACATGTTGGTGTCGTGTAGACCATCTATTTGATAGTCAGTGCACCACAGCATGGGGGTACCGCTCAACCCTATAGCAGTCTTGGGTCACAACGTATTTTTCCCTCCCTCTTGCATATAATCCTGGAGCAAGGGGCACTGATCTTTTGTGTGACCGAAACATTTATAGCGTATACACCATACCTCTGCGCAAGCCTCCTTCCCCATATCCTTACATAGGTTTTTAGTTTCCATATGCATTACTTCTAACCGATTCTCAATTTTTAGAGTTCCAAATTGGTCATCAGTTTTGGGCATTGCTTCCAATTTCATGGAAACTTCAAGAGCTTCAGCCCGAGAATCAATCTTCTGCCGATTCATGGGGCCACACAGATGTGGCAGGAGCATGGAAATAAACCACTCTTTGTGTTTCTTATTATCGTAGAAAAATCCTCCATCGTTGATAGTGTGCTTCAGTCGTTGATCTGCCTCCCAGAAAGATTTGTTTGGCTCTTGTCAGATTTATTTCAGCTCTATTACACATTGTGAGTAGGACTTTGGTTTTCTGAATTGCTGCTTCAAATATTTCTTGACCTCATCGATGATAGGGAAGCTTTCTGAGTCAAATATCTCATAAAACAATCCAGTGCTCAACCTTCAAATGTCGAAGCTAGTTGTGCTCGCTTAATAGCATCGCTGGTAACGTTTTGTGCAGTCCATACTACATTTGAAACAAACTGGAACTTATCCATGTCTTCATATCCCGCACCCTTCAAGGTGGGTAGCTTCATGTGTGCAGCCATATCGCCTCTTGGTGGTGGTGGAGGTGGAGTAGGAGATGACCTACCCACACGTGAGTTTGATTGTGGAGTGGCTGGAGGATTACCTCCTACGTGCTTAGCTTCACCACCCTCTATATCGTTGTTAGGTGGATTTCTCAGAGGGCTCTATACCGATCTTTCATCTCTTTGGTTAACCCGTAATTACTTTCTATTGCGCATAGTGCTTTCAAACTCTTTTGGGGACATTCACTCAGTATGACTGCACAGAACACCCTTTTCGCATAATAACATCTTAATCAACAAAGGCAGAGAGTGTATGAACCTACCTCTCGGTCCTTTGAAGAACCTTCTTTATTCTTTAGAATATGACTCAAAATGATCAACTGCAATCTCTGTCACAAACCCACCTAGAATGTTGTCAACCCAATGGTCTACAGTCTGAGTGATGTTGTTATCAGCTTTTTCTAACTGTTGGATCAACTCAGGTGACCACTGAGTGATTTTATCATCCTTCCAGCATGTATGAAACTCAGCTAACCTTAGCAGCCACTCCTGTAATTCATGTGAAAAGGTCACAAAGAATATTTCGTGAACCTATGTGAAAATATACTTTTGTTCCCAATCTTCAGTAGACAATTTGTTATTTCTATTCTCCTTGATGGAGAATTAACGTATCTTTTGTTCAAACTAGTCTTCTAATTCAATTTTTTATGGCTGCCACATCACCTAATCTCTCTCAAAATGATCTTGGTCTTGGAAACGGAACCATTTTTTAGCTTGAGGGGTCCTAACCCAGGTTCAGAGTTAGTGCATAACTAACAAAACCATATTACTACTGGCCCTTTCGGCAATGACCTACTTGTGCAGACCAAAGTCTCACCTGAAGCAGTATGGGGGTGTTGGAACCAGGTTTCCACACCCTGAGAGAGAATTAAATGAAGTGGCTGGCCTCAAATCTACAAACTATCTTGTGCACCAGAAACCCTAACCAGAAACCATAGGTCAACCAGCCCAAGTTAACCCTTCTCACACGCACAGACAGTAGATTCGTGATCCCTTTAACTATTCTAATAATGTAATATTCAGCCCTTATAGCAATAAATATATGAAATTATCATTCACATTGACAATAAAACAGGTACGCAACTCGATCTGATCACAGATAATATAAATCATGTGAAGGAAATAGAAATCATACGCAAAACGGAACACAGAGTGAATGACTGATGCATTTAATACTCAGAATTACCAAAACAGATCTTTATTCATCAAACATTCTGAGAAACCTCAGTACAACCCACAAAAACCCTTACAATTCTTCAAATCTACCTGCCCACACAGCCAGTGGGGTCTGCACATAGCCGAACTAAGGTCTCCTTGCACACAGCGATCAGGGGCCTTTTAGACACAGAACACTTACAACAAACTTACTTCATAGATCTATCATCAAAAATACATACATTAACTTCCATAAAAATTTACTTATTCGACTCGATCTAGACTTCTATCTATACCTTCCTCTTGCACTCATACTATGGTCCTCAAACCATGGTTTGAGACCCCTAATTTACCCATTAACCTAATTACAACTCATGAAGGGGCTTTGACCCACCCCAAATCCCCTTGAATCTTCATAGCGCAGAACACATGAATCAAAATTACAAAATATTAACATTTTAACCCCAAAATTGCGGTCCTAAGGGACCCTGCTCCAACAACCCAGCACTAGAGTGTCAAGTGATGGTTGAAAATGGAGGAACTATAAATTTCTCTGAAAAATGCCATAATATCAAGCTAACCATGGGAGAATATATATTGAATATTCCAATGCTTTTCATTCCAATGGGAGGTGCTAACATTGTACTAGGAGTATAATGGTTACAATCTTTGGGGACGGTAGCTTTTAATTTTCAAGAAATTTTCTTGAATTTTTTTTGGAATGAAAGGATGTTGAATTACAGGGTATCACAGTGAAACCGGGAAAGATAATAAGCTCCAATGTCATGGAAAATCTTCTGAATAAAGAGCAATGAGGCGTAATTGCACAACTATGCTCACTTGAAGTTCCAACACCAAAATCATTTATATTTATCTTTGATCTTTATATTTCTTGCCTCTACCAGAGCAAGCCAAGGGAAAGCCTCTAGTTGCGCCGAGAGGCGCATCTACAGCCCAATATGACCCCGATGTCAGGTGGGTCACGTCCTCATACAAAATGTCGGCTTAAGTTTTAAATTAAAAAAAAATAAATTAAATTTAAAAAAATAAAAAATAAAAATCGCATTGTGCTAGAACATATATCAATTTCCAATACAATTATGTATTATTTATATAATTTGAATGGATAGTAAATTATATACGTGAATTTGAATGGATCATAATTTTACCTTTAACAAAAAAAATTACCACATTGAATTTCCAAATTAAGTAAAATTTTAAACATCTTTACTCTTTACTAAAGTCAATACCATTTCCTAAATCAAAGGAAAAGAGTTAATTCAACACAAACAATCAAATCCAAAATCTTTTAATATTTCTTTTAATTAAATATTTGTAAAATGAATTTATACTTACTCCAGAGCTATGGTAAATAAATAAAAAAATATATAAACTAGATGTATGGTAAATAAATAAAAATTCTTTTTATATTTATTCCATAAACCTTTTTATATTCAAAAAAACTTTAAAAAGAGGTTTTATTTAGATGAAGCCTATGGGACTAATACCATGGGACAAATTAATATTGATACCATGGGCCAAATACCATGGGTAAATAAATAAATATAAAAGAGGTATAAACAAGTATGATAAATAAATATAAAATAGATATAAAGAGGTATGGTAAATAAATAAATATAAAAGAGGCATAAAGAGGTAAGGTAAATAAATAACAATATCAAATAGGATTATAAATAAAAAATCTAATTATATAACAAGCCTATGGGCCAAATACCATAGTAAAGAAAAGGGGTATGGTAAATAAATAAAAATATAAATAAACTAGAGGTATGGTAAGTAAATAAAACCTCTTTTCATATTTACTCCATAATCTGTTTTATATTTGCGAATATTTATGTTCATTAGTTTACATAACTAAGAAGAAATAGAGAGAGAGAGAGTGATAAGGGAGAGATGGAGAGAGAGTGTGTATGTTTAGGGGTGAGATAAAGAGACAAAGTAAGATGTATGGAAAGAAGGAGGGAGAGAAGAAGTGAGAAGGAGAGAGGTAGGGATATAGTAATGTAGTTGGAGAGAGGGGGGTGGAAAGAGAGAGAGAAATAAAGGGATGGGGGAAGAGAGAGGATTAGAGAGAGAGAGATATATGGGGGAAGAGAGAGGATTGGAGGGAAAAGAGAGAGAGAGATATGGGGGAAGAGAGAGGATTGGAGGGAAAAGAGAGAGAGAGAGAGATCAAGGAAGAGAGAGGGATTTAGGGGAGAGAGAGAGAGAGGAAGGACGAGAGAGAGGAGGAGAGAGGGATGGATAAGAGAGATGGAGTTGGAGGGGGAGAGATGTAGGAAATAAGAAATATAGAGAGTGAGAAGTGGAGAGAGAGAAGGAGTGACAACGGAGAGATAGAGAGAGAGCGTGTATGTTTGGGGCTGAGATAAAGAGACAAATAAGGAGAGATGGAGATAAGGGGGGAGAAGGAGATATAAGGAGAGAGAGAGGGATATAGTAACATAGTTGGTGGGTGAAGAGAGAGAGAGAGGGAGAGAGAGATGGGAGAGAAAGGGAAAGAGAGGAAGGAAGAGAGAGGATGTGAGAGTGGAGAGAGGGAGGGAAAGAGAGATGGACTTGGAGGGGGAGGGGGAGAGAGGTAAGAAGAAATAAATAGAGAGAGAAAGGTGGAGAGAGAGAGAGTGAGTGAGTGATAAGGAAGATGGAGAGAGAGGGGGAAGATAGAGATATAGATGGAAGGTGAAGAGAGGGAAGAAGAGAGAGAGATGGGGAGAGGAGGGGATTGACAAAGAGATTGATATATATGGATTGCGAGAGTGTGTGTTTATGGGGCTGAGATAGAGAGACAGAAAAGAAGAGATGGATGGGGATATAGATATGGATGGAGGGTGGAGAGAGGGAAGAATATTTCTCACTAGATGGGCCGATATAAGTGGAGATAGTGATTTATAATCCTATTTGATTATTTGCACTATATGATTCGATTTTAGTGTGGTATTTATTTCTAATGATATTTGATTACTTGCACTAGATGCATTGATTCCCAAATTCTTGGTGGTGATTTCTAATACAGACTGATTGCTTTGCTGAATTTGTTGATTTCAGATTTAGGGGTCGATTTATAATTATATTTGATTGCTAGCTAGATGAATTGGTTTCAATGTAGATGATTTCTAATCCTATTTGATTGTTTGCACTAAATGCATTGATTTCCAATGAATGGCGTTCATCTATTTGGTTATTTGAGTAAATGCATTGATTTCAGTGTAGATGTTGGTTCTAAGAGAGAGAGTGAGTGATAAGGAAGATGGAGAGAGAGGAGAGAGGACAAAGGAAGGAAGAAGAGAGATATATTAGTGGGGGAGAGGGAGAGAAGCGGAAGATACAGATATAGATGGAAGGTGAAGAGAGGGAAGAAGAGAGAGAGGGGGATATGGGGTGATTGACAAAAATATTGGTATATATGGAGTGCTAGAGCGTGTGTGCTTAGAGGGGTGAGATAGAGAGACAAAAAAGAATACATGGGGGGGGATATAGATATGGATGGAGGGTCGAGAGAGGGAGGAATATTTCTTGCACTAGATGGATTGATATAAGTGGAGATGGTGATTTCTAATCCTATTTGATTATTTGCACTAGATGCGTCGATATTAGTGTAGATATTTATTTCTAATGATATTTGATTACTTGCACAAGATGCATTGATTTCAGTGTAGATTAGGTAAAATCTAATACAATTTGATTGCTTACCTTTGAATGTGTTGATTTCAATTTAGATGTCGATTTATAATTATATTTGATTACTTGCATTAGATGAATTGATTTCAATGTAGATGATTTCTAATCCTATTTGATTGTTTGCACTAAATGCATTGATTTCAGTGTAGATGGCGATTTCTAATTCTATTTGATTTCTTTGAGTAAATGCATTGATTTCAGTGTAGATGTTGGTTTCTAGAGAGAGAGAGTGAGTGATAAGGAAGATGGAGAGAGAGGGAGAGAGGACAAAGGAGGAAAGAGAGATATTAGCGGGGGAGAGGGAGAGAAGGGGAAGAAGAAAGAGAGAGAGAGATGAGAGAGGGTGATCGACAAAGAGAATGATATATATGGAGTGCGAGAGCGTGTGTGTTTTAGGGGGGGGTTGAATGGGGACAAAAAAAAAAAAGATGGGGGGGGATAAATATGGATGGAGGAGGGTGGGGAGGAAAAAGAATATTTCTTGCACTAAGATGGATTGATTTAAAGTGGAGATGGTGATTTATAATCCTATTTGATTATTTGCACTAGATGCATCGATTTTAGTGTAGATATTTATTCCTAATGATATATGATTACTTGCACTAGATGCATTGATTTCAGTGTAGGTGTTGATTCCTAATACTATTTGATTGCTTGCACTGGATGTGTTGATTTCAATTTAGACGTCGATTTATAATTATATTTGATTGCTTGCACTAGATGCATTGATTTCAATGTAGATTATTCCTAATACTATTTGATTGTTTGTGCTAAATGCATTGATTTTAGTGTAGATGGCAATTTCTAATCCTATTTGATTGCTTTGAGTAAATGCATTGATTTCAGTGTAGATGTTGGTTTCTAATCTTATTTGATTGATTGCATTAGGTGTATTGATTTCAAAGTAGAAGTTATTTTGTAATCTTATTTGATTGCTTGCATTAAATGCATTGATTTCAATGTATATGTTGATTTATGATTTGATGTAATTGGATATATGACGGTACATTAATATTAAAGTGATTGGATTAACAATATGCATTGATTTTAGTGTAACCACAAAAAGTTATTAACAATGTAGATTGATTTTTTGTGTTATAGTAATTTAAGCTATTAATATTGGAGAGCAAGAGAGACAAGGTATCATGTTTACTACAACAGGTCGAGCTAAAGATTTAAATGGTTTACGATTTAAATTTTCATTTTCATATAATCGATATGAAAAGATAACAAAACTAACAAGGGAGGAAATAAGAATAGTAGAAGAAAATAGTTTGAGATTGATTGTAACATGAGTACGTTCTTATTATTCACATTTTCTATCTTTCAACACTATTATTGTCACTTTGCATTTAAAAAAAATATTTCATTATTTTTCATCATTATAGTTATTAACAATAATTATCATCTCAACGAACTGAGGTAACTAAGAAAATTTAAAAATAAAATGACCAAGTTAATCTCAGAAATATTTCGCATATTTAAAATGATTATATTAATACTTGATATATTTACATATTACCGATAAAATTAATCATATCCTTGATAGATTTTCCTTAGTAGCACACGACTGAACCCAGCCTAGATCCATCTTACATCTCAAAAATATACAAAAATTTTAATAATCTGAAAAATGTGACATTGATGCCTCCAACTGGAACCAGCCTAGATCCATCTTACTCTGGATCTATCATGCGCCGAGAGGAATCAAATCTCTCGAGGTGCAAACCTTTTCTCAAGTTTTGCACTCAAAAAAAAGGTTTGCACTTCGAGAGATTTGATCCCTCTGGACACATGATAGATCCAGAGTAAGATGGATCTAGGCTAATGTAATAGAATTCTGTGTGAAGTTATTCTCCAGTGTTTTTGTGTGTTTAGTTTGTTTTTCCATTCTTATCTTTTTGTATTATTTGATGTTGCTTTCTGATCTATCACTTTTGACCAAATTACTATAGAAAATTTGAATCTAGTCTCTCGAATCTCCAAGATTTCACAGCGAGTTTCCACGATTTCACTGCATCGAATTACCAACTGAACTATCCATAGACGTTCTTTGGAGTTATTTCAAATAAACGACCACGTGGTCCAAAGTTAAGAGTTTTATATTATAACAACTGAAAGTCTGAAAACATTTAAGAAGTATCTACGTCTGAGTTCTGTAATTGTGTGGTCTTGTTTTTCATAAACAGGCATGTAACTCAATGGGAAAATGATATATCAGTGAAAAGAATAATTATGAATAATAGCGTAAACCTTATACCAGGAAAGAATTCATACAAACAGTAAGGCCCTTTGATTCATAATTTTTTATTTTTATTGAACACTGAGGTGGACACAATTTATTTGACGAGATATGAAAATAAGAAAAATAAATAAAGAAAGACCGGGAACGTGGAGTGACTTCTGCGTGCTCATACGTACGATGGTCTAACAATGCGAGTCTCTGCATTTAACGAAAGTCCGTGCATGGCACTAGATATTTGGATAAACAATCCCGCCTTACTGATTGAGTCATGGAACGCAAGGAAGAAATGTGTACCTTCAAATATGGGTAGGATATGGCTTTTCAGGGGATACAGAATATTTAGCTGGTTTATATGGAATTGAATCTCCATAAGATTTTTAGCTGGGTTATATGGAGTTTAATTTCTATAAGGATTTAGGAGGGGAACGGGTTTAGTAAATCACTATATAGCAGTGTTAATAAAAGACATGATTTCCAAAACATTAAATCATCATGAACAATTCATTACTCGACAATTTAGTAAATCACTATATAGCAGTGTTAATAAAAGACATGATTTCCAAAACATGAAGTTAGGAATACATATAATGATTAAAAAGATATTTATATCTTGGTATATATTTATTTAAGTTTATATTTGAAAAGTTTAAATAGTGAAAGAGTTTCTATATCGATAAACTCAAAGAAAAGTTTACATATAAAAGATTAAATTTTTATCAAATTTAATAGATGTGCATATTAGATAAATTTCTGATGATATATTTTTCATTATTCATATATATATTTATATATATAGACATATTATCCATAGGTGTGTTATATTAAAATTTCATATTTTCAATTCTATTATATTATTAAGAAATTTTATTATTCCATATTTTCAATGATGAATGGCTTAATGGTTTGACATTTACATTAAAAATAAGTTTTAATTATATATATTTTTAAATTTTATGAAAATTTAACAAAGAATTTTAGGATGTTGATATATATATTTTTATAACATAATTTGACTTTGAAGTTAAAAATAAATTTTAATTATAATTTAACCCAAAAAAAATCTTCCTGATAATTAATATAATAACACAATATAATAAATTATTATTATTATTATTAAATAAATATATTAAAATCCAATAAATTAATATTCAATTACATTTTATAATTTTTTCATTTGTTAAATTTTATTTTGTTCCCAATATTTAAAGTGATAAAGCCTTGTTATTAATACAATAGCAAGACCCTATCACATTACATATTGGAAACAGCAAGTTACTTGTTTGTGACAGCTGCATTTAATGTTAACTAGTTTTTAACTAGTTAATTGACATATTATTATATGGATCACAGAAGCCAAATTCCTAAGATTGAAACAATTAATATTTTGCTGGAAAAAGTTATTTTCTTTTTAATTGTGAATAATGAAATTAGTTATGGAAATTAATTCCATAAAAAGTAAAAGGTTGACGGTAAATGTTTTCCAAGAACTGAAAGGTGGTTTGACAGTTTGAAGAGTTACCTAGTTTGAAGAGTTACCTATTCTTCTGGGGATAAGAGACTCATTCCAGTGAGAAAGAGGGGTTATGTTCAGGGATTAAGGAGAGAGTGCAGATTTTTTCCTAAGCTGAGAGAGACTAGTGGAAAAACAATCAGTAATCCTAATTTTTTTTATTTCTAGTAGTGACTGGACTAGGAGTGCTCAAGTCATAGCAGAAATTTCTACTGTCAACCCGTACCTTTCAGGACTGGAGTATGGGGGCAAGAGGAGGATGTAATCGCCTCTTTTGAAGGTTGGGAGGACCTCAGTTATGAAACTACATAACCATATAAGTATCTGTGCAAGTTCAGTGATTTAAGGACAGAATTAGCTTAGTTTGAGTTGTAAATAGGTGTTTATCTACTAATGACAGAAACGACAGATATATGATAGAAAGATGTTGGAAATGATGAGACTTTTATTATTATGGTTTCAATATATATGTCTCATAAGTGGTAGTTTGTATATTGTATGCTGTGTGAAAAATTTATATTGAATGTTAAGCTCAGAGGTAGTAGTTCTGGTAAAGATAGAATCATGTTTACTACGACCAAAATTATCAGCCGAGATGGTGTGTTGTAGAAATAATGAAAATGAGATTTGGGTGATGAATATTATGTACAGTGAATATTTTATTGTGGTAAACAGTAGAAGTTCGTTACAGAACTGTAAAAGATTTGTGTAGTAAACTGTACCCACAGAAAAGACAGTAAATTAATATTCAAGAAAGGAATAATTGTAAGGCTCTTTAGATATAAATGTATTTAAATAAACTATAGGAAATGTCCTTAAGGTTAAGATACTACAGATCGGACTGTTGGTCGAGGGTGCAGGGTGAGAAACCCAACCCTCGACACATTGTCCCTCAGGCATGGCTATCTTGGACAACAAACAAGATGGTTTGGTCACTTGAAAAATTCACCAGTTACAAAACTTAATCAACTGAATGTTGTAATAATATTGCAGAGAAGAGTAAAAACAACCAAGAACAATAATCAAATAGTTCCTTTTCCTTTCCAAAAATAGTTAAACAATATATGAAGGAAAGATAACATATAACATTATTTTCCTTTTACAAACTGTAAAATATGCTGAGAATTTAGAATATATATATGTGTGGCTCGAGGCCCAAACCCTAACAGATAAAGAAGACAATAACTCTTTTTTTTATTGACTATAGAAAAACAAACAAACCTATAGGTTAAACAAACTATTCATATAACTAGAAAATATTTCAATAAATGCATAAGGATAATTTCAACAAAGAGATGGCGAGTGGTAAGTCAAGCAGTGAAACAAATACTCTATTGTTCATTTAAAAGAATATCTGAAAATCTGAGAAGCATAATATCACAAATTTCTAATGCCACAGAGAAACGATCTCTTAGTTATTAACAAGACTACGAGACGGAAATACTGGAACGAACAGTACAGTAAAAGTTTCAAATCGATTAATATTATACAGTTAAATTGAGCTCCAACCAATATCAAAAACTCGGTGGAAGAACCTTGAGACTTGAAATTTTTAGCTCAACTAAACACTAAAACAGAGTCTCCAGTGAAAACAACGAATACTGCTCTCTGGAGCCAAACGAGAACCAACTCATTGAAAAGAGTAAAGTTTAGAAGATTTCTGGAATTCAAGGTCGCACAACCAGTGTGATAACTCTGACGAAAAGAACGCAGACTCAAGTAAGTCGACTCGGAATACCTGGAGGGAGCCAATAAAAGGTTAGTCGAGACCATTCTCCAGGAGAAGCGCCAATACTACTTCGGCAGAGAGTTTACCTGCAAAACCCAGAACAATGGATTAAAACGTGTATAAGGGTAGCAATGCGAAACTTTAGTAAACTATCAAATGGAGGCTAGTAAAGATAGAGAAGGGTAAAACTGTATTTTTCTTACATGTGGTTAAAACAACCTCATGTCTGGAATTTAAACGCCGAGTTGCAAGCAAAGGAAGAACGTTAGTTGGTGTATCTTCAAAAACTCGGAAAACAGTAAACTGAAATTCACAAATGTGAGAATGAAGTTAGAACTTCGGATATCTTCATACCCGAGCTGAAGATCAGGAGCGACGAAGCCAAGAATTTAGAAAGTGGGCCGGTCTTCCATGAAGAAAACACTACAATATGTCGCACTTCTGTGCTGACAAATGGGAGGATAAAACCCAATTTCACCGAAGAGAAAGGCCAAGGCTCAGGGTTCAAGCCTTAAAACTTTGACAAAGCCAACCGAGGGAGTAAATGGCAGAACATAAATGACAATGGAGAGTCAAGCATCCGGTTAACCTAGTCACTTCCCACCACCTTGCAACCACCTTCGATTTGTGAGATAATGGGACGGAGATTGTGCGGGCAAGTGACCTGTGCACGGATCTCCCAACAAAAAAATTGGCGTGGAATTAATGTGGATAGGTTGTAATCAGATACGCGTACCAGTAGTCATAAATATCATAGATTATGAGTTTAATGACCAAAGACAGTTGTCACCATTCCGAAAATCGAAGAAGCAAACATCAGTTTTAACACCATCAAAACTATTATAAAAGCATGAAACTCAAACTTTGTAATGTTTGATATTCCCTAACAATAATAACAAATATCTAAGATGGGTTATGTGATTACTTTTCATTAGAAGCAAGTGTAATTAAAAATAAAAATAATTTTAGCATTAAGATGTATGTGATAAATGGCGTGGTAAACAATTTTTTTTTATGTATTTATTGAGTGTTACATTGTTTCAACTTTTCTTGAAATTTAGAAAATGCACATTCATATAAAATGTAATTCAAATACTAATTACTAAATTTCACTATATATAATTTTATGAATTAATATTAAATTATATATATAAATGATATTTTTAATATTATAAATTTAATGAAATTTTAATTAGTTATTAATATTTTATATATTAATACATTTTAACAAATTATTAATATTAATATTTTATATACCAATGTTATTAATTATTATATATATATATATATATATATATATATATATATATATATATTATAAATTTAATGAAATTTTAATCGTTATTAATATTTTATATATTAATACATTTTAATATTTTATATACTAATGTTATTAATCATTATTTTATATATATAATTAATTAATTTTGATTGTTAATATTTTTGTTTACCATATAAATAAAAAATCATTATTTCAATGATATTTTCAACATTATTAATTTCAAGAAATTTAACAAATTATTAATATTTTATATACTAATACTTTATTTTATAGGACTTCGTATTATTAATTTATTTTCTTTTCTTGTTTACAAAATGTGAAAAATAGAATTTAATTTAGATTTATCTGTAATAATTATGAAAAATCAATAAGTGAGTTTTTTTTTTTATATATCAATAAGTGATTTTTTGAAGTTTTTTATGGTGGATTTTTCCAGTCTAATTTTTCTAAAATTTGGCCGGAATTCATTAAAAACAGAAGTTTTTTTTTTTTTCCACAGAAAAAAAAAATCGAACTTTCTATTATAATTAGATAGTCTCAGAACATATGCAGAGCATTTCAAAACAAAGTCATTCCCTTTTTTCCAAAGGGGGATGGTGTCACGGCTGCTTTACAAGATCTGTGATGATGCAAAACAGCCATAAAAAACAAAAAAGAGCCTCTCAAGGCACCAATGCATCTCCTTTAGCTCATCATCTCCCGGATAACCGAAACAGAGATGAGAGCAGAAGGATAAGAATGCACTGACTAAGCCCAAAGCTTCTATATATCAGTGAAGGAACTGGTAGTAGGAACTATCCTAGTCCCCAGAAGAACCACAGATAGAGACAAAAAAGGAGCCCAGAACCTCCTTACATAAGGAAAACAGCTCTGGACTCAGATAAAGTAGCAGTTTTTGAGTTTTTGAGAGCAAATATGTACATAACGTAAATAAAAAAAGCAGATTTTAAACAAAAACTGGTTGTTCCCTAAAAATAACAGCCCCATTCACCATCTCAGTTACTGTCCAGGACCCCAAATCTTGCTAAGCACCTTCTTTAGATAATCGATCTGCTTCCTGGTTCCTTTCCCTGTAAATGTGACAAACAGAAATCTCAGAGAAGAAACATTTAAGACGACGTATCTCCTTAAGCATAGGCAAAAAAATATAATTCCTGCACTACTGTGTCCCATTAAACCAATTCAAAACATTCCTAGAATCACCAAAAATCTGAATCTGTCTCAAATGTTTGGAAATCAACCAGCAAAGAAGAAAATGGAGGGCTTTAAGTTCAGCAAAGTTATTGGACCCTTGCCCAAGGCCCACCGAAGCACGAAGAGAGTTATCATGTGAAAGATGAATAATCAAGCCACCCCCACAAGAACCATTTAAACCAGAGGCCCCATCGAAAAAAGCCCACGAAATTGAGTCATTTATTACTTCAGGCTGAATTTTTCGAGGAGGGCCTAGACCAGATGGATAAGGAATGTTGTCATAGATGGCAGCTCCCTCTACAGCCAATCTGGCAATAGGAAAGGACTGCTCATTGAAGATAGCCTTGTTACGGGCAATCCACGTTCCCCATGCAATAAGAAGAGGGATAGATCTGACTTTATCATTTGGAGCCTCCTGCCACCATTGGTTCCAAGCCTGAAGAATGTCTTCGCCTCGCCAACTGAAAGGAATGTTAACCAATCTTAAGGTTTCTGCCCATAGACTGGAGTTAAACGGGAAAAGAAGGAAGAGGTGGAGAGAATATTCTTCGTCTGACTTGCAGAGGGAACACCAGCTCGGCCCCAATTTCCCCCTCTTTTGGAGAAAGTCCCAGGTTGGTACTTTGTTTTTGAGGATGCACCAGAAAAAAATTCTGGTCTTGGCTGGGCATTTCAATTTCCAGATTGGTTTATACCACCAACTCGGAACTCCCCTCCCTACTTGAGCCATCAACCACTTATACCCTGATTTAGGAGAGTAGAGACCTGATTGCGCGTGCACCCAGCGCAATTCATCACTTGAATGAGATTCGAACAGAAGAAAAGATTAAGGCTGAAACATAGCGGTTCCATTCTTCCAACCACCTGTCTTCTAAATGCAAGTCCGCACCTGTGAGCCAGCCTTGTCTCACGAGGGAAGTTGTTCTGGGGTCTGCTACCTGGTTCAAAGTAATAAAACCTCTTTCATTGAAAAAATCTACCAGAGCCGGAGAGAGGGAAAAGCCGTCGGAACAACCAACCCAAGGATCACAACCTAGACGAACTTGAGAACTGTCTCCAACATTCCAGGCCAAACCTTGTTCAATTGTCTGAACCGATGTCACAACAGCTTTCCAAACAACACATGCATTTTTTGAGGATTTCACTGGGGAGCGAATCCAATCCAGAACAGATACCTGATTGATATATTTCCTTTTGATGACTGATACCCAAAGAGAGTATGATGAGATCAAACACCAAGCTAGCTTGGCTGCCAAGGATTTTGCAAAGGAAAACAGATTTTTAATCCCCCAACCTCCCATTTCCTTGGGTATAGAGATTTTGTCCCAGGCAACCCAAGGGGTGACATGATCCAATTTTGACCCTGTCTAAAGAAATTTACTGCATAGTTTATCAATTGAGGTCAAAATGCCTTTTGGGACCCATGACAAACTAGCCCAATAAACTGGAATGGCCATCAAAACTGACTTAATTAGGACTAGACGTCCTGCCCTCGAGAGCCACCTGAAACTCCAATGGTTTAAACTTTTTTCAACTTTAACAAGAAGCCACTTCCAGTCACGAATTCTGTAATTGTCAGGTTTAAGATAAAAGCCCAGATATTTAAAGTTGTCCTGCATGGATCTGACTTCAAAATTCAGAAGTCTTCTAACTCTACCAATCTCTTCAGCAGAAAGACCAGATGGAGTGAGAGTCGACTTTTGAACATTAATTTGGAGGCCTGTTGCTTTAAGAAAGATATCCAACAGATTTTTTAAAGCACGGAAATCCTCCATGCTCCCATTAACAAACAGCAAAATATCATCCACGAAAAGAAGATGAGTAATCCATATATTTTGCGCCACTTCAATGCCGTTGAGGTGACCCTGTCTTTTGCCTTTATGAATCATAAGGCTTAACCCTTCCGCTGCCAGAAGAAACAGTAGAGGAGATAAGGGACAGCCTTGCCTGAGGCCATGCTTAGGGTTGAAGAAAGAGGTTGCAGCACCATTAATTAATAAGGCAATTGCAGATGAGGATACACAGCTCATGATCCATCTGAAAAAATCAAATCTAAAGCCAAGATGAGTGAGTAAAATCTGCAGATACAACCAACTGAATCTATCATATGCTTTAGACAAATCTATTTTAATAATAGCCCCTTTCCTACCACTTCGCTTCAGACTGTGGAGAGATTCTTGAGCTACGCCTACAGCTTCGTGGATTTGACGGCCATTCAAAAACCCAAACTGTTCCGGGGAAATGTGACTGGAGAGGAAAGGCTTAATCCTAGAGGCAATGACTTTCGCAATGATTTTATATACACAAGTACAGAGCGAGATAGGCCGGAAGTCAGCAAAGAAGTTTGGCTGGTCATATTTGGGAATCAAGGCAAGGAAAGTAGAGTTGAAAGGGGGAAAGATGGATCCTGAGGCTCTTGATTCATCTACAATAGCTACAAGCTCATCACCAAACACATCAAAAAAGTGCAGAAAGAATTCCACAGTCCAACCGTCCGAGCCTGGACTTTTGTCCCTTTGCATCCCTTTGAGAATATCCTCGACTTCTTTGTTTAGTGGCAGGGGCCATGATGGCTTCATTGCCTTCCTCATCAATGAAACTGGGAACAAACTGGGCCACTTTGATAACTTCAGCTATAGATGCTTCGGCCGAGGCTTTAAAAAGATCTTTAAAGAAGCAAATACCCAGAGAGGCCAGGTCCTCAAACGAAGAAGCCTTTTCACCATTATCTTTAGGAATTTCCCAAATAGTATTTGCGAGCTTCTGACCTTTAGCATAGTTTTGAAAGAATTTAGTGTTCTCGTCACCCGCTTGAAGCCAGATTGCTCTGCTTTTCAGGCGCCAAGATTCTTCCCTGAGCTGAAGGATACTTCTCCTGGAGGCCTCCAACTCCTTGATTTTATTCCTCGATTCAACAGAGGCATATCCTTCCCCTTTCGGATCTTCCAACAGTGCAAGTTCAGAATTGACCCTCTTAAGCTCCTCTTCTTCCTTCTCCTTTTTTTGGGCAGCCCATTTTTTGGATGATGCTTTCATTTTCTTCAAATTGTTCAAAAAAAACGCACTCCTTGAGGTGTCAGGGCTGAGGGAGTCTTTCTCCCAGGTTGTTGAGAAGAGTTCATTACACGAATCATCCTTGAGCCAGGCAGAGTTAAATCTGAAAGGAATTCCAGGTTTTTTGTCATCACCTTTAATTTCCAGAAGGATAGGAAAGTGGTCCGAGACTCCACCTTCACCTACCCAGTGCTGGTAATTCATAAGTTTATCCACCAAAACTTCGCTTAACAGAAAACGATCGAGCTTATTTCCCACCCAATCCTGCCCAATTATTCTGTTTCTCCAGGTAGGTCTCACCTTCAGAAGGGGCATATCCACCAGATGGGATAGGGCCATGTGATTCCTGAAGAAATCAGTTAAGGGGTCAGCTCTGGCCGAAGTGCCCCAAGACTCCGCTTCCCCCAGAGAAAATTTCAAATCTCCTCCGATGATTAAATTGGGGTGAGAAATCCAGGAGGAACGAAAGACAGAAGACCAGAAAAACTCTCTATCCACACAAGGCCCATAAATATTAACGATGAGGAAGGAGAGATTGAGCTCACTAGAAAAAAGCTCCAAGGCCAGAATATTCGAAGAGCCCCAAGAAGAGACATAATTAAGCTTCTTGGAATTAAAACCAGAAATCACTCCCCCTGATCTCCCTGCAGCATCGAGGGAAAAAAAGGACCAGTCAGACATAAATTTGGAAATGATACTGATAACCTCATCCCCTTTCCCCAGAGTTTCCTGTAAAAAGACAATGTTCGGATTCTGTGAGCACACAAGTTCTTTGAAGGCTAGCTTTTTCGGCTGGCTAGCTAAGCCTCTGCAGTTGAATGAGAGGAAAATCATGGCACATCCTCTGGGGGTGGTCGCTCTGCTCTAAGCACCCCAGTAAGAGACATCTGTTTACCATCAGCAATGTCCACAACAGCTTTCGATTGGGCTTTGGATAGGTTGGATTTTCTGCCTCTCAATTTCCTGGCCCCAATTACCACAAGATTCGAAGCTAGACCTCCTACAACCAGGCTAGACCCGCCCCTGTTTGCCCAAGGTCTGAGGTTATAAGGGAGAGGTTCCAAATCTGAGGATCGAGAACAGGGGTCCAGAGGAGCACCGACAACTAGAGAGGAAGGGAGAGCTAAGAGGTCGGGGACGGATAAAATAACACTATCATGGGAGGACAAAGAGATATTTAAAGCTGATAAGTCATTCAAAATTTTCCTGGAAGGACCAGGCTCGTCACATTCAAAAAAAGTAAAACAAGCAGAGGACTGAAGCGAGGGAGGAAGTGGGGAAGACATACCCGCCTGAGACGCCCCAACTAGTTCAGCAACTTGTAGGGGAACCAGGGAGTCTGCCAGCTCCTCGAATGCAAGGGAGGAAGGGCCTGAACCAGCCCCTGTGCCTATTCCGCGATCACCACCGGGGGGGAGGGAGCCTCCTGCACCATAGGTCCTGTCTCTACATCCTTTGGAGCCTCATCCAAATCTGAAACAATGACCTTCTCCTTCCTGTACTGCTTTCTCTGTCTGTGCCTATGGTGGTGACCGAGCGGACACTCCTTCGCCAAATGACCTGTCTTATGGCAT
Source organism: Pinus albicaulis (assembly GCA_034641835.2). Lineage (NCBI taxonomy): Eukaryota > Viridiplantae > Streptophyta > Pinopsida > Pinales > Pinaceae > Pinus > Pinus albicaulis. Next base: position 1,632,757,612 of record CM076584.1, read on the forward strand.
TTGTTGCACCGGACCGAAAGGTGCTCGTAGTCTAGCATCTGCAGAAACTCCAAATCCCGATAATGAAGCGTCATCGCATCCGCGAGACCTTCTCTCGGATTCAAACTCACCAATATATGAGCCACACTCTTATCCCTGGTTTGGATGTAGGACTTATCAGCTTCTAGAAAAGTGCCCAGAGTGTTTCCAATAGAGACAAAAACCGATCTGTCCAGAACTGCAGAGGAAGACAGAGGAGCTTAACCCAAACTGGCGATTCTGCCATTTTTTCCTTCTGAGCGTAGAAGAGGGGTGTCCATCTTCTAAAGAGAATGGGCCTCTTCCCAAAAAACCAGTTTCTCTCAAGAACCCAATCCACTTGTTCTTTCCTTTCAAACGTGATACTGAACCAGCCTCTTACAAGAATTGAAATGTCGACAGGCCTACCTGGAGAATCTTTCGACATTGATTGGGGCCAATCAGTGATGTAGTCTGCCGAGTATTTTCGACCCCTTACTCTTCCAACAATCATTATCTCAGTTAGTTCCATAACTTTCTCAATGCCAATATCCACACCCAACAAACATTTTGGTCGAGCTTCTTTCGTTTTTATGGATTTAGCTTTCTTCCGCTTCTCTCCCACAGCTTTCTTGACACCCTCCTCTTCTGCTACCGGAATGGATTTAGGACCAGCAGCCCTTAAGGACTCGAGCAGGATCTGCCTTAGATCCTCAATGGATCTGGGAGGCGCAAAACCCTTACTTAGGCTCGGTTGGGCACAGGCCCCTGAAACAGCTTCAAATCGCGGAGCATACTCCTGGTTTTCAGAGGCCGATGATTTCAGAGGGAGGTCGACCGCCTCGTTCGAGGAAACCCTTGACTGATTGCAAAGGTTGGGATCCCCATCCCTCACAAGAAGGGGCAATCCTTCTTCTATCTGCACTACTGGTGCGAGGTCCTCCGCCCCCCTTTGAGAGACGGCCTTCGAGAGAACATTCTCCGTCCCAGGCAAACATAGCCCCTTCGAAACCTCCTGATGAGGTCTACCCAAACAAGAAAGACCAACTGGGTTGTCGACCCTAGGCAGATGAGGACCCAGCAAAAACTGAAAACCACTGCAACCCACTATATCTTCTAACCCTCCAGTAGCAACAAAGGGAGCAAAATTACCTTGAGGTGCCGAGAAAGGCAGAGACCTATCTGGGGTGACCGCCGCTTGAGGCACCGAGAAAGGCAGAGACCGATCGAGGGTAACCGCTGCTTTGAAGAGTTCTTCGGAGGTCTGGGGCCGCTCACAACGCGGAAATTGTGGCCTGTAGAAGCAAGGTCAACTCCTGGAATTGGTAAAGGGTTCGCCTACTATACCTCCCCCTTGCGACAAACCTCCCAAAGCTGCTTCAGCAGCGAGATCCTGAGAAATCTGGTTAGGAAAAAAGTGTTCGAGATTTTTCTCCGAGATTTCCAAACCCCAGCAGGTGAGGAGGTCTTCAGGAGAGGGTTCAAGCTCCACTGAAACACTGTCAAAACCCATCGTAACCACCAACAAAACCTCTTAAGGAGACAGCAGAAAGGCGTAAGACCCGCTTGACCGCAGAAACCCTAACTTTTGAACTCCGTTGGGTGAAACTGAAAAAGCACAAGGGGAAAGAATCCATACTAAAAGCTGTAGGTTTTTAGCCTCCGTACATCTGGAAACTGACCTCAAGCCTGGAAAGAGAAACAAGAACAAGTGTTGGCACCTTCTGCAGAAACCGCATGCAAACTCCTATCACATCCATCCTCCATATGTGTATCGACTGTTGCCATAAACTACTCCTCGATTCTTTCTTGCATAAAAGCACTTTATCTCATTTTCAATTTAGATAGAGACAACAAGATTCTTCTGTTCATGAATGGTAGGATTCTAAAACAGAAGTTTCATGAGTAACCTTGCACAATCGAAGTACCCTAAGGGTTTTTTTTAGGGTGCCTCCACAATTTTCTGTAATTTCTTTGATTCAGTAAGTATTTTTTCTTAGTTTTTGGTTAACCTTGGTGGGCTTTGGTACTCAATCAAATTTTTGTGTTGGAAGGTTTCCACGCCCTGTTCTAGGTTCTGGCTCTTTTATATCCAGGTTTCAACCCTTTTTTTATTGGATCTTTTATATCCTGGGGAGGGTGTGTTTTCTGTGTCCTAGTTTTGTAGTTTGGCTCTGCCGCTCTATTTATGTCACGGTTGCTTATACGATCTTGGTGGGGTGGCCATATTGGTAGTCGGGGATGAAATTTTCATAGGGCCTGGTCCCGCCACCAGTATCCCCCTTGTATTTGCAGTCATTTTAGGGACACGTCGAGGGTGGTGCATTTGTCATTGTTGGATCTTGGGATAGTCTCTTCCTTCATGCATCAAGTTGGCTCCGAGGTGGTGGGGGTCATTGAAACCTTGAATTGCAGTAACAGTGACAATGGGTAGTCTAATGTTGCGATAGCGAGGGAAAGCGCGCGGAGGAGCTGGTCCAAGGGATGATGGAGCTCGGCACCCTGCGAACCAACGAGATTCAAGGGAGGTGCTTGACCAACCACAGTCCCAATCATTGGCCAAGTCAACATCCATCCTCCTTTTGACTTGTTATAATTTTTATTTAGACTTGTTATAATCTTTGTTTAGAGAGCTTATCTTGAGGATGGATCAGCTAATTCACGGTATCCATGAAGACCGGAACAAGTTGATTGCTTTCATGACTTGAAACATTTTTAGTGACAAATGCTAGATAGACTAGCCTCACTCAGATGTTGCCAAAAGAGAATTTGGAATATATAGGACCAATTGGAGGGGAGGATTGATTGCTTTCAAGACTTGCAACATAATTAGTGGCAAATGCTAGACAGACTAGCATCACTCAGTTTCTACCAAAATAGAATTCAGGATCTATAGGACCATTTGGAGGGGAGGATGGAACATATGGTGACTCATATCCATTCACACCAGCCCACTAGCCATAGAGGAACCGGAATGACAAAGACGCTCTATGTCCATGGAACACATATGTCTAGAAGTTTTTTTTATTAATGTTATCAATCTATTTTTGCTTGTATTTCTTAGGCAACAAGATTTGTTAAAATAAAGTCTGGAAAAATAAATAAATTAGTAATTGCATCAAAGGTTGTAAAGGAAATGTCTTAAGACGTAAGGCATAAACAATTGAATTGAGCATATCTTTTACTTCTCGAATAAGTATATCAACCTTCACGATAAAAGGTTCCTAAACCATATATAATAAATTGGAGCAGAAAATTAATTCGTGAGCTAATTGTGAACAAGAAAAAAAAGGTACATAGAAAAATAACTTCAAAAGAATCTAATTAAGCACCTCATATGAAATCGAGAAGAACCTTATGCAATGCTCAGATCTTGACTGGTACAAACACTTAAGCCAGAACTTTGAGATAGTAGTGAATAGAGAAAGTGTTGCTATAACGGTTGGCACTTAGGAAAGAAGAATCAGAATAGTACCATGAACGCTTGAATGCTGGCGAACAGGCTCTCTGAGATTGAGGGAAGATCATCAGAATTTGGCTACCCACCTGAGCTACGCTTATCTCTAATGAGATTAGCTTGCTTGCACGTAGAGGTACAAATCCGTGCGTTTTTTGTCTCTGTCTGTAGAGGAACAGTGCGATCCTGGACTGGCCTCTTTTGCATGACCTGGAGAGGAATAGGTTCGTGCTACCAAGTGGATGTGGATTGCTACAAATTGATTTATAGGTCTCGAGTATGTCTTAAATCAACCTGACTCTTCAAAATACAAATGAAAATTACAGGAGCAACCCGCTTATTTAAAAGGCAAGAAAATGAACTTAATGGCCTATTATAAAAATGAACAAGTTGAACAGTTCCACAAATTATGATTCATTTGAAAGTTAAAACAGTGAGATCTAATGGTGGAAAAACTTTCAATCCTCTAACATTGGATGTGACAATGTGCAAGAGTACAAAGTGGCAGTTAGGGGTTATTTAAAAGGCAGAGAAAGGAACTTAATGACCTATTATAAAGATCAACAAGTTGAACAATTCCGCAAATCAAGATTCATTTGACACTTAAAATAGTGATATCTAATGGTGGAAAAACATTCAATCGTCAAACATTGGATGTGACAGTGCACAAGAGTACATAGTGGTAGCTGAGGTTATTTAGAAGAACTTAATGACCTATTATAAAGATCAACAAGTTGAAGAGTTGTGCAAATCAAGATTCATTTAACCTTAAAATACTGAGATCTAATGGTGGAAAAACTTTCAATTGTCTAACATTGGATGTGATAGTGCACAAGAGTACATAGTGGTAGTTGGGGTTATTTAGAAGGCAAGGAAAGGAACTTAATGACCTATTATAAAGATTTTAGAAGACAAAGAAATGAACTTAATGGCCTATTATAAAGATCAACAAAAGTACAGAGTGGTAGCTAGGGGGTTATTTAGAAGGCAAAGAAAGGAACTTAATGACCTATTATAAATATTTTAGAAGGCAAGGAAAGGAACTTAATGACCTATTATAAAGATCAACAAGTTGAATAGATGCACAAATGAAGATTCATTTGAAAATTAAAACAATGAGATTTAGTGGTGGAAAAACTTTCAATTGTCTAACATTGGATGTGACGGTGCACAAGAGTACAAGGCGACATTCTTTCAAGGGGGAATGGTTATGGAGTAATAATATTTATTGTCATTAATCTATACAAATTATCTTTGCAATCCTTCATATGAAATTTTAATTAATTTTAAATGGCATAATGAAATCAGAATTCACCAAATTCTTTAAAAATATTATATCGACTAATAGGAAGTTATTCTTATATAGCTAGTATTATTAAAAATAAAGGCAAAGAAACGAACTTAATGACCTATTATAAAGATCAACAAGAGTACAGAGTGGTACCTGGGAGATATTTAGAAGGCAAAGAAAGGAACTTAATGAACTATTATAAAGATTTTAGAAGGCAAGGAAAGGAACTTAATGACCTATTATAAAGAGCAACAACTTGAACAACTTGAACAGTTGCACAAATGAAGATTCATTTGAAAATTAAAACAATGAGATCTAATGGTGGGAAAACTTTCAATCGTCTAACATTGAATGTGACGGTGCACATGAGTACAGGTTGGCATTTTTTGGAGGGGATTATGGGGTAATAATATTTATTGCCATTAATTTAAACAAATTATCTTTGCAATCATTCATATGAAATTTAACTTAATTTTAAATGGTAGAATGAAATTAGAATTCGTCAAATTCTTTAAAAATATTATATCTACTAATAAGAAATTATTCTTGTATAGCCAACGTTATTAAAAATAATTTTTTAGTTTTATTTTAAAATGGACATTTGTTAATTTGAGGTTCAGTATTAAAGAATTTACAAATGCACTTATAGATGTAATAAGGATGATGTATACATTAATTACTGAATAATTTTTTAATTATAATTTTTTAATTATTAAATATATTTAATTTTTTTTTTTCAAATTTAAATATTTACACTTATTTACAAATAGTACAATGTGAAAGAACATCCCACGCATAATTAATAATTCAAATTCACCCAAATATAAGTTAAATAATCATTATTTCCTTGCTTTATACAAATTATATTTAAACTTACTAATAACAAATTCTATATATATATATATATATATATATATATATATAATAACTTTCAAATTATCAAATATATTTATTTTTTTAAATTTAAATATTTGCACTTATTTACAAACCATACAATGTGAAAGAAGATCTCTAGCCTAATGAATAATTCAAATTCATTCAAATATGAGTTAAATAATCATTATTTCTACTAATTTATACAAATTATATTTATATTTATTAATAACAATTTTTAATTTAATTATCAATTAAAGAAAGAAATTAAAATTAAGCAAAATATTTCCAAAATTATATATATATA
>CM076584.1:1632763636-1632835200 GCA_034641835.2 Pinus albicaulis
TGCAACCCAAGTCGGAGTAAAAGGCTGGACAGAGGTTTTGAGGTCTAACTTCATATTTCTTTTGCTACCTTCAGCTCTGGTGAGGGGCACGGGGAGAGTTGAGGATGTAATTTCCTCACTCATGGTTGGGTGGCATAACCAGTGGAACGAAATTCAGATAAGTCTCTAGATTATATGATGAATCTGAAAGTGATTATGTTTCCAACACATTGTTTCATGAAAAATGCCTCATATTTTACTGTGCAGTTTTTCTAGGCATAGATTCTTTATATGTATAGTGCATTATTTCATACATGTTTTTTTAAATCCACAGTGTGTTAATTGTGTGCATAGTTATTTAAGAGGAATTGAATGGTCGTCTAGCTAAATTATAGTCTATCTCTTCCAAGAAAATAACTACAGAATTCGGATGATGGTAAACCTTTTAAATTATAAGAAACTAGTGTTTATAATAGAACATGGCAAATGGAAAAACCTTTCCATCAGTTTATGGAACTGTGCCTATATTGTAGAAATTGTACAACATGCATGTATATCTTGGATTCACCCGATCTAAAAATGTACTAAAGTTAAATAATGAATCTCGTCTACAAATATTTTTTGGAATTAAACACAATCGCTAATCACATGAACATGAAGAAGAATAAAATCACACACAACACAGATAATTTCCCAGGGAAAGCTTGCTGCTCAAAACCCCACTATATTCGATTGTATATTCCACGAGGAATCATGAAACAATTACATATAACTCTTCTCACAAGAGCCCTCATGTATTCAGCTGATTGTCTCACACTAATCCAGATAAAAACGGGCCAATACTCAGCAAATTCTCAGTCTGTCTTAAGCTTTCCTTGCTCACGCAGCTCATGAGGAATGCAATCCCTATTCATAAGGAATTCCAACCTTCCTACACTATGCTAGTATCATGGGCACTCCAATGGGTGTTTGGTTTCATGTATGCAAGCCAATAATCCTACAACTGATAGTCAACTTCCCTTTCACCTATAACTCAATTGGGTCTCCACTGGATCTGACATGCATGCAGCTAATAATAGTAAATCCTTAGTTGCATGTGAGATCACTAATTGTGAATTAATTAATATTTAATTCACTTAATCTCTCACTAGTGTATCTCCAGTTACAAATATCACAACTCAGTTTAACTCACTTAGCTGAGTTAAGTTGATTACAACCTACATTAACTAATGCACCACTGCACTTTGAACTCTGTTACAGCTAGAATTACTCGGCATGCCTCACCAACTACCTCTAACTCGAAATCCACTACCTGACTGAGTTTTTCACTCTCAGTTAACTATTTCATGTTTACATTGAGAATATATTACAGTTTATTGTCCATCTTAATTAAGACATAACCAAAATAGACATGCACCAAAAAATAGCACTATGGGCCCCACCCTAGTTTGGTTTCTTAATGCAACTAGGCGTGGGTGCTGAAATTTTCTTGTCGAATCTCAACACTCCCTCTCAACAAGAAAGGGATTATCCTTCACCCTGATCCCGTCTCTATGGTATTCGAATTTTCTCCTAGTGAGCGTCTTCGTCAGAATATCTACATCCTGATCTTTTGTGGGAATGTACTAAAGCAACATTATCCTTATCTACACACAATCTCTGAGATGATGATATCAGATATCTATATGTTTGGACCTATCATGAAACACAAGATTAATCGAGAGTTTAATGCAACTCTGATTATCACAATGAATCATTTTCGGATCCATCTGAGAACCAAAAAAACCAACCAAGATCTTTCTCATCCAGATAGCCTCACATGCAGCTTGACTTACTGCCATGTATTCCGCTTCCACTGAATTGAGTTCCAAAGATCGTTTTTTCTTGCCGTACCAGGAAACTGTTGTCGATCCTATGCTAAATATCCCTCCTGATGTGCTCTTTCTGTCTGATGGACTTCTAGCCCAATCTGCATCCGTGAAGCCCTGTAGCTTCACTCCCTCTGCCCGTCTGTACCAAAGACCATAGTCTAATGTGCCCCTCAGGTATCTCAGGACATGCTTCCCCACCTTCCAAAAGATCTTGGTAGGCTTAACCATAGCTTGACTCAGTTGGTTAATTGCGTAGGAAATGTCTGGTCTTATGTTCAGCAAATACATTAGTGAACCCACTAACTTCTTGTAGATAGTAGCATCCACTACCTCTCTAGAAGTAGCATCCTCTTTCCTCCAATTTCCTGGAAGAGGAGTATCCATGGGTTTGCAGCTCTCCATGTTAAAATTAACCAGTATCTCCTTTGAATACTTTCCTTGAGACACAAAAAGTTCACCATCCCGCTGCCATATTTATAGTCCAAGGAAATAATGAAGGAGTCACATGTCCTTCATTTTGAACTCCCTTGCAAGATCCTCCTTGCATGAGTGTATTAGTTTCTCATCACTAGTCAAAATTAGATCATCAACATAAAGAAAAATGATCAATAGCTTACCCTCAACCACAATCTGGTACAGGTTTGCATCTGCTTAAATTTTGGTGAAGCCCATTCAAGTGAAATAGTTGTCTATCCGAGTGTACCAAGCATGGGGTGCTTGCTTCAGCCCATACAGTGCTCTTTTGAGTTGGCACACATGCGACTCACTGTTGAAGATCTCGAAACCTTCAGGTTGCTCTATGTACACCTCTTCCTCAACGATCCCATTGAGAAACTCAGTTTTCACATCCATCTGATGAATGCGCCAGTAAATTTATGTTGAGAGTGCAAGGATGGATCTTATGGAAGAGTACCTTGCAACAGGTGAAAAAGTCTCATCATAATCTATCCCCTCGATCTGTGAGAATCCTTGAGCCACAAATCTAGCCTTTTATTTCTCCACACTTCCATCAGCAGCTTGCTTTACCTTGTAGATCCATCTCGATCCAACCATTGATTTGTCGACTGGTCTTGGGACTATCTCCCATGCACCGTTCTTGACAATGGAGTCATACTCCTCCACCATTGCATCAACCCAAGTTGGTTGTTGCACTGCTTCCTGAAAGGAAGATGGTTCAGTCACAATATATTTTCTGATAAGAGCCATGTATCCAACAAATCGGTCAGGGGAATGTCTCTGTCTGCGCTATGAAGTAGGGGCTCCTACATTCTCTGCAGCATCAAGTCTCAATATATCAGCTTCTGTGGTGCGCCTTCTGACATTTCTGATCGATGGCTCTGCATGAGTGTTTTCCTCCACTCCATGAACATCCTCATGTGGTTGATCCACATCTTAAGACTCATCCTTGGAAACCAAAAGTTCCTCCTCTGCATGCAAGTCCAGCTCCCTCTCAAGGGACAACCGCATGGCTTTCTCCTCATCAAATTTTATATCCCGTCGCACAACAGTCATTCTGCTGTTTGGAAAATACACATGATAATTATGGGGTGTTTCAATTTACCCAACAAAAATCCCAACCTCAGTTTTTGGTTCCAACTTCTTCCTAACCTCCTTCCTCACATGCACATAAACAGTTGAGCCAAAAATCTTAAAGTGTGAAACATCAAGTTTCTTACCAGTGAAATCCTCTTCAGGTGTACTCATGCCAAGTACTCTATGAGGACAACGGTTTTGCACATGTAGCGTTGTGTTGCATGCTTTCGCCCATAGATTCATCAGTAGGCCTTGATCATGCAACATCGCTCATGATGCACCCACGATTGTTTTGTTCTTTCTCTCTACAACCCCATTCTTCTGTGGGTTATGAGGTGCTATGAGTTCTCTTCGAATTCTTTCTTTGCTGCAGAAGTTCTTGAATTCATTAGAGATGTATTCTCCACCATTATCGCTCCTAAGAGCCTTCACTTTCTTCCTCGACTCTTTCTCCACCAATGCCTTAAACTCACGGAACTTAGAGAATGTCTAATATTTCTTCTGCATGAAGAAGATCCAGCACTTACGAAAAAATTCATCAACAAAGATTACATAGTACTTATGTTTTGTTATCGAAGTAACAGAGAAAGGACCACACACGTCTGTGTGAAATCTCTCAAGGATCCCCGAAGCTCGGTTTTCCTTCTCATGAAAGGTGGCATTTACATATTTCCCCATAGCACATCCCTTGCATTTTTCTGAATGTGCAAGAGTACCCCTGGGAAGACCAGTATAAATCTGATGCATGACTTTCAAGGCTCCATGGTGAAGATGGCCCAATCTCCTGTGCCATAATTCACCCTCGTCCCGGCTCACCACTTGATCTGCCTTGCCCATCATTGTTGTGCAACCATCTACCTCTAGCTTGTAGATATTCTTAACTCAAATCCCTATCCTCTTGGCTTGTCCTATTTTTTTATGTCGCAGTAAAGATTTTCCTTCACTAAAAACAACATCATAGCCTTTATCCTCCAACATTGCGACTGAGAAAAAAAAATTCTTCAAAACTGGTACATGAATTACATATTTTAATTGAAAGGGTTTACCTAAATACCTCTGGAAGGTAATGGTACCAATCCCTGTAGCACTGTACCGCCCATCATCGCCCATTTCAATATGCATTTGGAGATCCTTCTCCTCCAAGTCACTGAAAAATTCCTTGTCTCCCATCATGTGAAAGGAAGCACCACTATCCAAATACCACATAGATCCCCATGCATTGGACACCATGCATGCAATAAATGAGAAGTCAAGCTCAAATAGCAAGGCAAGGGCCTCACCAATTGCAGATCCTCCAGCCTTCTTGTTCTTCTTATTCTGTGGAAAATTAGTAGCAAAATTCCAATGCTCGTGATAGTGAAAACACTTCACCTTGGACATGTCTTGCTTGTTTCCATTCTTGGTCTCGGATTTAGAATGGAATTTCTTCCCCTTCCCCTTCCACACCTTGGCAGCCAAAGCACAACTCTCTTCATCCTCATTCTTAGATGAATATCCATCTTTGGTGTTTCATCTGAACTCCTCCTGCACCAAATCTGACCACAGTCGTTCCCAATCTGGAAATTTTTCCCTTCCATTGACAAAGTCTTGATAATTGTTCCAACTCTTAGGAAGTCCTAGGAAAGCCAAGATCACCAAATCATCATCAAAAACTTTTATTCCAATGCTCCCCAGTTCATCCTGACATTGGAAAAACTTTGTTAGATATTTTGGAATGGTGTCGCCCTTTTCCATCTTGATCTTCCTGAGTTTATCTTTGAGCACCAATTTCCTATGGTCACTCATGCTTTGGAATATATCCATCAAAGCCTTCCACATTTCATATGGTGTGGCTTTCCCATGGAGGCTTGAGACAATGTGGTCTCGTACTCCCTCCAACAGGATCCTCCTCACCTTTTCCACTTTCTTTTTCCATGCATTAAGATTTGCAGCATCTGCCACAACGGGTTTAGGAACATCATTGTCAATGAATTCCTTCAAGCCATTGTCTTCGAATACTGCCTCCATATTGTCCTTCCAATAAATATAGTTCGAGTTGACCTCGAGTGCATACTCCAACCTCAATCCATTGAAATCCATTTCGATCTTGAATCAGTTGTAGCACCAAGAAAGTCTTTCTACAAATTCGAATTCTATCCATTCACAAACTCAGCTCCTGCTTAACTTCTGCAATTTACTAGGCTCTGATACCATGTAGAAATTATACAACACGCATGTATATCTTGGATTCACCTGATCTAACAATGTCATAAATTTAAATACTGAATCGCTTCTACAAATATTTTGCAGAATTAAAAACACAATCGCTAATCACATGAACATGAAGAAGAATCAAATCACACACAACATAGATAATTTCCCAGGGAAATCTCTCTGCTCAAAACCCCACTATCTTCTATTGCATATTCCATAAGGAATCATGAAACAATTACATACAACTCTTCTCACAAGAGCCCTCCTGTATTCAGCTAATTGTCTCACAGTGATCCAAAACAAATCGGGCCAATATTTATCAATTTCTCAGCTTGCCTTGCTCACGTAGTTCATGAGGAATGAAATACCTATTCACAAGGAATTCCAGCCTTCCTGCACCACGCTAATATCATGGGCACTCCAATGGGTGTTTGGTTGCATGTGTGAAAGCCAATAATCCTACAACTGATAGTCAACTTCCCTTTCACCTAGAACTCAACTGGGTCTCCACTGGATCTGACATGCATGCAGCTAATAATAGTAAATCCTCAGTTGCATGTGAGATCACTGATTTTGAATTAATTAATATTTAATTCACTTTATCTCTCACTAGTGTATCTTCAGTTACAACTAGCACAACTGAGTTTAACTCGCTTAACTGAGTTAAATTGATTACAACCTACATTACCTAAAGCACCACTGCACTTTGTACTCTGTTACAACTAGAATTAATCTACATGCCTCACCAACTACCTATAACTCGATATCCACTAGCTAAATGAGTTTATCACTCTTAGTTAACTATTTCCTGTTTACATTGAGAATATATTACATTCTATTGTCCATCTTAATTAAGGGATAACCAAAATATACATGCACCCAAAAATAACACTGTGGGCCCCACCCTAGTTTGGGTGCTTAATGCAACTAGGCGTGGGTGCTGAGATTTTCTTGTTGAATCTCAACATATATTGATAAGTTACATATATAAAAATAAATCAAAGTTTTGTAACCCTGTATAAAAATGGAAAATGAAACCTTCCATGAAAATAATAGAACAATAGTGAACCATTAACTATATACATGTGACCAAGGAAGGAAAGTGTTGAAGCCATACATTTCTATTCCAAAGTTATGGTCTGGTGGTGCAGAGGTTTAAACCCTGGCCCATGGAAACAAGCAGGGGTTTTATGTCCTCTGGTCACTTTGCTAAGTAACCATGTGTAAACTGTAGGAAAATATGTAAAATAAAGATGCAGATGATGCAAGTAAATTATATTATAAAAACATAATCAAATTCGTGATTAAAATATATCTGAATCAAACCATTATCAATGCATACATAAGAGAAACAGTTGAAAACTGGAACTTCATTTATACAGTAATGAAATAAAGGCAATAATCCTCTACACCATAAATCTATAGAGTCTCATTTCTTTTGCAAAACGTAATTACAAGAAAGAGAATAATAACCTGTGCAATCATAGGATATCACCACAAAGGTAATTTTTGCTAATAGTCTATGGAATGGCCGGTGAATAAAAACTCAGACCAAGCTAGAGAAAATCCAATTATACACCAAAAATTTAATGAAAGGAACACTGCACATTCTTACACATTACACCTTAAATGGTTGGTTGCCTTAAGAAGAGAAAAACGTTAAACTATGCCACAAAGCATTCCATAAATATAAGCATGCAACCAGAGCCATGCCTCAAATTAAGCGGCAGACATAATTTATAAACCCCGGGACTATAGCCAATAATTTTCATAATTTAATAAGAGGTAAACCCTAGCCATAGTAAACTGACGGGATTCCTTGTGAACATTGAATGAAGGGCACATCCGGCCAGAACTTCATAGCAATAGCCAAATGCGGTAAGAAGTAGCTTAGTACCTGGAAGTGTCGGAGTCATTAGAATTCGTGTGCTGGAAAAACAAGTTTATTAAGTAAACTTCTGTGAAAGGTTTACCTACACAGTAAAAGCAATGAGTTACTACTAGCCAAAGTACTTCTCACAGGGAAAGAAAACATATAAAACATTGTGACAGCATGGTGAACCTTGGAAGGGAACTCACCTGGTAAGAAAGGTCTTCAACCAGCAAACCCGCATCTGTGACAACAAGATTCGTTGAACAGGTAAGATATGATTGCCCTATAAAAATTTACCTTGAAATCCCAAGTCAAAATGGGACAGAAACAAATGAAAAGAGGAAAATCTCACCTGTTACCCTGGACATGCTCAGAGTTGTCATGCGCAGGTGAGGTGGTGATTCTTCATTTGTACACACATTTGGATGAGCTACAAGATTAACAGAGAGTGTATCCTTAAGGGTGGCTAGTGGAAAAGTAGCAGAACCACCTTCATAGTGGAGGGAGTTGCAGAGCACACCCACGATGAAGAGAAAGATCAAATGCCAAAATTGCTCAAGGGTTTGGGTAGGGTCGATACCCTAACCAGTCCTCGACCAATCTCAACAGTCAGTCTCAAACTCATCCATGGCACACATTCAAACAAATTTCAAACATCCAATAAGATAAGGGTTATCCATTGAAAAGATCGTCGAAAATATTAACCATTGTCCAACACATCCTAAGAGTGATAACAATCCCATAAATGCAATTCAAGTTTGACAGTGTGACACAAGTGATCCACCTTTGGAAAGAAATTAGCGAAACAATTGTACAAAAATGATAATCACCATATTTTAATTTCATATAAAATGTATCGAGCACATATTATATTCCATGATGGTTGTAATAATCTCTGAATATTCACACATTATAGTTTTATGGTAATCACAATAACTTCTAGATGCATATAAAAGTAGACCTTTACAAGTGGATACAAAAGATTGTGATGGTTAGGATATTCTCTTATGATGGTAGAAAGAAATTATTTTTTACTATAACATTTTTAAGGTAGTATATCTTACACCAAGATAGAATTGAAAGAAAACTAAGAAGAAAATGTAGGAAATAAATTGACCAACCTTCACTACATCAAAGGGAAATATTGTTAACTTTTAACCACATAACATTAATGCATATTATATTCATGATCTTAATTTATACTCTAATTTTTTATTATATATTTTTCTTTACATGTTTTATTCCCTTGGGTTTGAGCATGCACGAAGGCGCATCCTAAGACGGTCGTGACAATCCATGCCCACTCGAAGTGGAGAAAAAATGAAAGTCGGTGGGCTTTTTCAACGGTACTGCTGAGTTGGAAAACTTGTGATGCGGGGAACCCATGTGATGACATTTCTCACACCCCCACATTAGTGGTGACTCGATTTCCACTTGTGGGTAGTGTACAACACCAGCCAACCTTTTCGTTTTCTTACTACTATGATTCATGGACTACGCCTATCACCAACACTTAGCCAATTTTTCATCAAGTGTTTACTTTCTTCAATAATGCAGCATAAATACATTCAATTATATTTTACCAAGTATACTTCATAAACAAAAATAACACCAAGTACACACATTCATGAAGGCTGGGGAAACTCCCGAACAAGTCTGCCCAGATACTTATACAAATTTTATATAAGGACAATTTTGCAATTTTGCAATATGTTGGAAGTTGCCTGGTTGAACCAACAACTCGCCCTTGAAGTTCTGCCTAAACAGTGTAGCTTGATTCTCACACAGGTGACTTTGTCATGTTGCTTCATGCATTGTCCAAACATTTCCAATCATGCCTAGACTGCTGTCACACCTGTACTACACTTGCATACACTTCTCAAAACCCAAAATGTTGGTTCTACAAACACACAACTCGTCTGTCGTTCAGACTTCCCATGGTGGATGCCCTGTCGTAACAGTACACGATTTGTAACATGCCTTGCCCAACCCTGCACAACTCGGCCTACCCTCTCCCTTAACCAAATTGCATGGCTCCCTCACCCTAAACCAAAATGTGTTCTGCACGATGCCCTCACCCGAACACCTGACACAGGTCTGCGTGACGCCCTTGCTCAAATGTCTAACATGGGTATGCATGACCTGCACGACACCCTCACCTGAACGTCTAACATGATCTACACAACTTGAACGAAACTGTCTGCATGACCCGAACGAAATAGTTTTCACACGACACGGGTTTGTGACCCAACTCGAACACTACAGAGGACTCGAGCTTCTTTCACCTAATTCGCTCGTCTTTCAGGCTCATACATGGTCACTACTCTTCGTTCACTTCAAAAATTGAACGAATGCTTGACCTTCATGCCTTGAACAACCTCGCCCAAGCTTTACTTATACTCTTTCCATCAAACTCCATTACCAAATGACACATTCGTTCAACTACATTCGGTCAACCTAAACATGTTTCCCAGCCGACAGCCCCAAACTCCCTTGAACATGTACCTTGCCCACAAGAGCCAAACCATTCACCCAAGTGGGCACCCATCGTTGGGTCCACACACCTGCACTCTTCACACTCTCACCCGTCGCACTGCCTGAACTCCTGTCACACCGCCCAGTCACACGCTCATCGCACATGATGAGCATGCTCGTACTCCGGTCACGCGCCTGTAACTGAATGCACTACTACCCAAGTTACATTTAACTGAACATGGGCACCTGTCGCACATATTTATGTGCCTATACTACGAGTTCAGTTTTTCGACTCTCAAGGTTTTCATGTGTGCTCGCCCAACTTGAGGCCCTAACATCCTCCCCCACTATAAAAATGTTGTCATCCTCGACAACACCATCTCAGCAAAATCCATCACTAAGGTCAAAATTTTGTAAAGTGTCACCAACTCCAACATCAAATGTCCATGTTTCCCAACTCCTTGTGTCCATCGCACGAACCTGCTCAAAGGTCCATGTCTCCATGTATAGGTGAGACTGCTCCAACCATGGTCATCAACCACACTCGTCACAATCCTCCATACTTCTCCATCATGTCGAAGAATGCTCCCTCCAATTCATATGTATGTTATCACTGCAACATATATGTGTCAATCCACGATGTGTCACCATCATGTGAACTGCTGCTATGATACTCCAACTCAACTCATGCACATCTCAACACAATGTTATAGCCCCTGTGACTCGAACTAGTTGGGTGATCAGTCAAACCATCACGCCAAAATAATGAGAATGCACCTCCTCATGCCTTTTTAAGTCGTTTCTCTAGCATCTTGTCGCATCCTCAACTCAATCAAGAACTCTCTCGATCAATCGAATGTTCCATATCCAGGTCCATGAAGAAAACTCCATCCCATCTACAATATTTTTTCCATCAATAATGTCAAAGTATCAAGTCTAAACTTGCCTCATCATCTTTTCCATGTATTTCCCATGGTCATAGACCAATCATCCATCATGTCAATCAAAAGTGGTTAAGTCTCATAGACTCAACGCATGCTCATGTTCTCCCACCAAGGCATCCCTATCGCTGGAACTTCATCCAAATCCAAATTTTCATGTCTCTATCGTATCCATCAAGTCGCTCCTCATGAACACACCCCATAATGTTTACAAGGTATGGATCCCATGTTGCATCAAAGTCAAGTCACATCTTGACCTCAGCTCCTCAATGAACCAGATACTCTAAGATCACCATAATATGAAGTTTCCATCATCTACAACTATCTCCAAATCACCATGAACTCCTATGAATCATCTCCATTCAACTCTTTGGAAAGCATACTCGACTCGGTCACAAATTCCATCGCACATTTCCTTTGTGCCCTCGGTCGTATGAATACTCTCATAGGCTTCTCATGTCTTCATCAAAAAAAGGATGGCCTTGCTTTCCAAATGTGAAATATAACATACACCTACCCTAACATCTACCCAAGTAACCAGCCAACCAAGGAAAAAGTGAGCTGAGGGAAGTCAAGAGAAGATTCAACCTCCTTGGCGCCTTTAAGGATGTGGAATAGACGTGGAAAACCATAACACAAACTCCCTACACATGCAACGGGACCCCCAAGGGCTATCCCAGTCATCAAGTTGACTTTTCATTAGGTCCCACTAACTTTTTCGAAATAAAACCCCTGGACGCTCCCTTAATATGGGCAAAGGTGTGTCTGTGAGGCTCTAGACGCTCCCACAGCATATGCATGTTTGCGTCTAGGGACTCAATTTCCCAGACATGTGCTTGTGTCTACGGGATTTAAGGCACCTTTAAAGCCCATAATCCCAGAGACTGCCCAAAACTTCCTGTAGCTTTCAAAATCCATCAAACAGATGAATAAAATGCAAAATAGCCAAAAACTAACTCTAGGACTAGGCCTGACCATCCCCAACCAGGACTGACGTTTTGTCAAACACTTGGCATGAATTAAATCTATAGGTCTAGGATACAAGATAAAACATGAATGACTAAAAACCCTTATGAGACATTACAAGAAGGATAAACACCCTCTTCCTTGAACAGATATGACATCAATTAGGTCTTGCATCCATTATATTAGCAATTACAATTAAATACAGGAAATAACCATAACATGAACAAGTCATTTAACCATGTCTATAACCAGCATTAAACCGTGGAAATAATAGTGAGATAACATCCATTAAATCCACAAATTAGTAATTACAAAGTCAAGAGAACTTAACTTTCATTAAACATAGGCGACAACTGACCAGGTTCGGGACTTCCACGTACCACTCGACCATAGACATGGTTGAGCCAAATCTCTCTTCAGTCAGTCACCCCTATGCCATATTCCAATAATCAATGTGGGATCTCATGGATAAACCAATCCAGAGCACAACTAAGGGAATCCATAGGCTAAACCACCTCCACCCTCACCATGCCATGATCACACCAAAACTGGTGCTCTGATCACAAAACTTAACTGAACTTGGAATGTCATCCGGAATCCATCACTATCCTTGAGAAATTTTATCTCTCCCTGTCTCTCAGTGTTTACTGCAATCCAATCCTGGATCACTAAGACCTAAACCGAGACACCATCCTCAAGCTTTATCGTGTATCCCACCAAAATCATTCAAGGGATTCCAAGGCCTTTGGGAATTTTCCTTGAGATCACCTCCCCCCCGGATTCTAAAATCCATCTGGAAATTCTAAAGCTTAAAATTGAGATCACAATCCCAACACACCATGGCATCTAGAAAAAGGCAATGAAAGGCTGAAAACCACTATCAAAACCTAACAAAACTATGCCACTGACAACAAGAGAACTAAATACCAACATGCATAAGCCATATATGTCCAAACTAGCAAGGAAATCACACATGAAATTTGCTACCTGCAAGTATTCTTGCTAAAGTTGCTAGATCCTAATCTTCCTTGCTTGATATTTTCCTTTCCTTTCCTTTCCTTGTCTTTCCTTTGCTTTCTTTCCTCTTTCTTGGCTCAATGTTGAAATGCTCCAAGAAAACTAAGTATCCAACAGTGAGTGAGTGAGAGAGAGAGAGAGAGAGAGAGTAATGAGAGCTACAAAACTAAACTGACAAAAAAGGTTCAGTCGAAATATTGATAACTGATCCTCATAACCCTTTTTATCAAAGAGGCCGCTATTTTCTTCATTTTCTATTATTTTTCTTCAATTTCATCCTCACATGCAACCTATGACCTTTCACCTTCCTTTTCTCCTAAGTTCCATTATTTTCATAAATAAATGTGCCAAAAATATGTTTTTCCTCTTTAATTCCTTAGTCATTTCCTTTTCCAATTTCCTTAGCCATAATAGCCGAAATCAACACCCACAGTAAGATGTATTTCCCAACATTTAGCTTGGAATAAGTGTCCCTTAACCATGGTCTTTTTTTTTTCCTTTATTAACTTTTATTACATGAAATTTTAACCCGGGTCTGTTACAGAACCCTCCCCCTTGGGGGAACACGGTCCTTGATGTTAAACCATGCCTATACCTTAGAAGAACCACTGAAAATAAAACATACAGCCCATGGAGCTTTATAACTTATCTCGTTGCGTTATTTACAATGAAATCCATATATATATAACCATATTGTCTATGGAGATTTATAAATCCATCTCAATACAATATTTACAATTAGTATACACATGCACATTTTCTCAATGATCAAATAAAATGCTACGATGCTTATATTAACAACAAGGGAATCCATAGGCCTACACCTCCACCCTCAAAGTAATACTTGGATTCACCTCCTTCCCAGGAATTCCATGAGCCACTGTTAGAGCCAAAGCTGCATCCAATGTCTAGCACTCCAATCCTACACTATTGTACCCTCAGTGAAAAATTACAGGATCATTATTCCAGGGTGCACTCGCAATGTGCATTTTATTCCATCTAGAAATGATAATGACCAAAACAAATCCATCCTCGACCTTCCCTTCTTTGTTGCACAGTCCCTCAGGCAATTTGATCATCCCCTTCCATGTATTCACTCACCTTCCAAGTTCCCTAGCATCCCCTATCCCAGACGATCCATCCCTTGGAAAGGCTTCCTCACATTGGAAGATATAAAACCAAGGCATATACCTGAATCAACCATAATACCAGTCATAGCATGCTCATGAAAATCAATGGACACTATTGGGTACCAGTGTCCCACAATGGCCCTTCTCCTGAAGTGCTTTACCAACATATTGTTGCATGTTCCAATTCCTTTTTTTGTTTTTGTTAATGCTTGCAATCAGTTTCAACCACCCAAGCGGGAATTTTCGTTGTTCATCATTGGTAGCTCATCGATAAGGTACACTTGCAATCACGTTCACTTCGTGTCACAACAAGTCAAACTAGTTGTTTGATCAAATCATCATGTATAAACATATCACATTTGGTTAGATCAAAATGCAACCATCATAAATTAAATCATGAATCGCATGAAATCACCATAAACCATAATCATAAATCACATGTAACCATCATAAGTCAAAATCATCGATCACATCTGTTAGTTTCATTATTTGCATACTGTCATCAGTGATCAAAAATACTCTTTTCATATCATTTTAGGAGTCCCACTCAGAAATTTTTAATCATTCCATTAGGTCATGTAAAAAATTCACTCAGTGATGGTAGCCCTAGTCATAAAAACTTCACTCTCCCTCAAAATTTATACTTGTTGGCCCACCTTCATGTCTTGATGAGCATATTTCAGTCATGAGAGTCTATTTCATCATGTCATTATGTCAGTCAAAGTCACCATGGAGTCTGGTCATTCAAGGTCCCATTAGGTCATTAGGCTTCATTTTCCAAGGTTCAATAAAACACCATTTCATTTGCAGAAGGTCAGCAAAAATAATAAGAGTGATCCAAATAACATTCCTTCATCATCTGAAAGGATTTACAACATGTAAAGATGATCTCCAAGGAATATTTCCAAAGTTTAAATTCTGATTTCAAGTTATGATTTCCATTCCGCAATGTAATTTTATTCAAAAACATAGATGTAATTTATTTTTATTTTTATGTAATTTTATGTACACTATATGTAATAAGTACTATTCCCAAGCTTCCAATTCAACTTCAAATGCCAAACTCCAGCATCATCAACCTGCAAAATAAAAATTCAAAGTGTAAAAGAGTGTTTTCTAAAATTTTGAAAGGTGAAAATGAAACATTAGAAAGTGGGAGACCTCATTTGTCTCCTACCACCATCGAGAAAACTCATCAAATCAGGGTTTTCAAAGTTTTTGGGCCAAATCAGCAAAAAAGAGGAAGGTTTTGCACGTTTCCTTCTGGCATTGTGTGTTCTCTTCTGGCATTGCGCGTTCTCTTTTGGCATTGTACGTTCTCTTCTGGCAATGTGTGTTCCCTTTAGGCGTTGCGTGTTTGACCATTTTCTTCAATATTTTCCTGCAAAGCCTCAAAACTTCAAAAAACATCCTCCAAACTTCAGCAATATTTCTTCACACCTCCAACAAGCAAGTGACTTTTGCATCATTCCTACTCTTCATCAAAGTCATTTTGGATGTGTGAGTTTGTTTAAGAGAAATTTGGTGTCTTCTTCAATTTGAAACCCTAATATTCCTAAAAAAACTAATTACACTTCTTTTTCACTCCCTAAACCTTCATACCCTTCCCTTAATGCCATATTCCCTTTCCCAAATCCCTACATTGACATTCCCTTTCCCTAAGCTTAATTTCCTAAAAATCTAAGTCCTAGGTACACTATTTACCCAGGCTCCCAATTCCCTACACTTGAGATAAATCCCCTATCCCATTCCCTAATTCATAAATTGCTACCTTCATCTCCCTCAAAAACCCTATCCCATTCCCTAGTCCTAAAAATAACATTTCACTATCATCACACTTTTCTGGGGTTTGACACTAAGACATCATGAAAGAGAAAGGAAATAGATCATACAGTGAGGTAGAATAAATAGAGGGGATGATGCCACACAAAGGGGGGAAAATACTCATATTAGAGCCAACAAATACGAGGAAACTATTGGCATCTCCTATGGTTGTGACATGTTTCAAACATGTTGGATGTTTTGAGTTATGTGAGGAAATTAAGAGGGTCCAACACCATGCTATTTTGACCAGAATTTTCACTGCTAATTTCCATGACAACCAAGTTACTTTAGCTCGTGTCACTTTCACTTTGTCAACTGCCATCATCTCAGCTGCCACCAGGATCCAAAACGTTGGGGAGAAATGGTTCAAACAATCAGAATTGGATGAGAATTACTATGACCCTTTCGTCAAACCTAGGTAAAATAAAGAGAGAAAGAGGATCTTTCCTTTCTCTTACCTCCTTGAGAGATATGCTCCCATGATGAAGATAATCATGAAATACTTTTCACGTGAAGGTATATTTTCTAGATTGTATGCCTATCACAGCCGACTACTCATGCATTTCACTAGGGTAAAGATGATCAACATACTCTACTACCTTTTCTAGAGCATTGAAAAGATGGCATTCATTGTCCAAAAGAGAGAGTGTTATAGCTATGGTACAATGGATAGAACGAGTATCAAGAAAGCAGATGCACTAGTTCTTGGGATTGGAACAATCCTATGCTCAATGCAAGGTGGCGAAAACTGGTCAGTGATACTCAGAGGAATGTTCCATCCATGGGTAAAAAGGTGTCAAGTCATGATAGCTAAGTGCATGCAATGGTTAACTTGTACAGAAGGTCAAGGTCAAAAGTGGGCTTAAACATCGAGTCCAAATGAAGCCGGCTAAAGGCCAGGATAAACAAGTAGCCAATATGCAATGCAGTAATACAACTTAAACGACACCAGGGAGCCTCTAGGGTAAAAGCCAGAAAAAAGATAAGTGATGAAGAAGAAGAATGAAGCTTCAACACATAAGACATGGCGGGACTAAAGAGGACTCCCGAGCCTACATAAAAAGCAGCATGGGCAACAAGTGATAGTGAGGAACTAACTAGGAAGCCCATGTAAAGGAAGGCTCTACCATCAAGTCATGATTAAATAATCGGCGAGTGAAATGGGTATAATACTCATGACCTGATGGGATCGACCCTAAGGCAAGTGATCAGTATGGAGGCTAGTATGCAAGATGCAATGGAGAGTGATTTCCCTAACCTATATGCCAGTAAAGATCATATACCCTTATATGTTGCAGTTCAGTACAGCAGCATCCTATATGTTGGCTCCCGAGTTACGTGATTGTACCGTTTGATCCACCTCTTATGATCCGGTACTTGGAGATTCAGTTACTTATTTGATCAGACATCCAGTTGCACCATCTTTGATCAACTTTCTATATGTGATACTTGGACATTGATTCAGACTTGTATTTCCGGGCCATGCTCAGATGATTCATTGTGTACTTTCAGTTCAGTTATACTTGTATACATGTTGGATCTATTCATTACTTTCTATATGATGTATTTTTGACTGAGCATGGGTATGCCCGCCTCAGCATGAGTTGACTCTCTAGTTTCTTTCATTGGTTTTTGGCAGGCTGAAATCTGGTGAAGTCCTCTCTTGTCCTTGCGAAGTTCTTTCTATGTGCATAATACATTTCGACCATCATGTACCCCTTCTGACCTCATATATTAGGGGGCATCTGTTATAGCATCATTTCTCACCTTGATATGATTCATGATTGCTTCATGGCTTTTGGGCACCCATTCCTACAGACTTGGACAAATTCACTTAAAAACAGTGTAAAATCCCCCATACGCAACTATGCCCGTACTTCTCCGCGTGTATACGCGAGTCCAGCTAGACTTTTCCGCATATGCCATTAAAATGATTAAAAAATATATAAAAAATCCCTAATTTCGTGCTAGGTCGATGGTTACTCAGGTAGTTCAACCACCCCAGCCCGTGGCCAACTGTTTCCAACTGCTGAAACTACTTGGAGGGACTATAAAAAGCCCTCATGTGTATGGCCTAAGGGAGAGAGAGAATTATCGATATTATACTCTGTTGGTATTCCCTATCCAAGTCTGATTCCCCGTGCCTCCTGCACTTTCCCAGTTCATTGTAGGAAACCCTTGTTTCCTTGAGATGCACATCCCTTTGTATGTCATCTCGTATGCACCAGTTTGGAAGGAGTCTTAGCGAGGCAAAGGCTGGACGGATCCGGAGGACGGTCTGCGAAGGCCGTGGAAGGATCAGGTGATCTCTCCACTCGTTACTTTTGTACATGCTATTTATAATACAGAAGTACCATGCTGTTCCCGAAATAAACGTGTTAGTGTATGCTTATGTGTATGAGAAAATTGTTATTTAAGCATTCATTATGATTTATTTAATGTTTTATATGAATCTCACTAACATTTAGAGTAGATATATGCTGTACAACCAGTTCTTCGTGCTTGTTTCTTCTTGTCTTTCAGGTTAAGAAGGAAGGACGGTTGCTGGGGGTTTGGACCCCGCTGGATCTACTTCAACCGTAGGACCTACGGGTAACTTTCTCATCCTACTCTATTTAGTTTTTCTGAACGTGCATGGTTGTGTGAGTCCTTCTTAGATAGCATGCCCCTGCTCTGTGGAGGTTGTACCCCAACCAACCTCTAGGGTGATATTCCCCGAAAAACAAGTAGTGAGTATGCACAAAAAATGAACAGTCTCTTTCACCACTCCCTCATCAAAATCATAGTCTTCCATCATCTCAGACAATTAAACATTCCATGGGATTTATTCATAGGTAGTGACATATTCATTGCTCCACCTATTCATCATGCCAAAAATGTGCCTTCATCATCTCATGCTTCCACTTCCATTCCTCCATCTTAGCCCATAGTACATTAATCATCACCAAATCAGTCTTCTTCATCTACGTCACCACTATCATCTCCATCCCATACTGAGACTGAGTCAACTAGCAGAGCTAAGATCAATGAGCATAAGCAGGCTAATGTGGCTAAGATAGAACCATTGGAAAGAACCTATCATAGGGGTCATAGGCATGCGTTTGATCCATGGATTATGGAAGGGGCCCTACCTTATTCACCAAAAAATCAGGTACAGAAGGGGAAAGAAAAGATAGTGGAGGAGGATGAACATGAGGCAACCATTCATGATGAGGATGACCTCCATGAAACAAAGCAGGATTTTGACCTTGTTGACATAGATTAGGATGGTGATGATGAGATCACTAGTGTAGTCATCAAGGGGAAGGATTTTAATATTAAAGAGCTCCAAACTAATCTTGACAGGTCCAAATTTGTCATAGACTTCCTTGAGCAGGAGAACCAGCAGTTGAAAACAAAGCATACCATTAATGAGATGAAATTCATCACTGCTCAAAGGGAGGCAAAAAGATCCAAATTTATGCTAGATGAGACACTTTAAAAGTATGGGTTGCTTGAAGAACAAGATGAATAAGCACCAAGAGGCAAAACTAGAAATAGAGGGCTGAAAAGAGCTCTAGCTCTAGAAAAACAAAAAGAGGCTAAGATTGCTTATCAGCTAACCCTAAATTAACAACTTGCAGTGATAATGAATGAAAACAGGGAGCCATGGCTTGATAGAGAAAACTAACACTTAGAGAAGCTATTGGAGAAATAAAATAAATACAATGACCTACTAAGAAGGAAAGTCAAGCATTATGCCCAAAAGGGGAAAATTGCAATGGCCAAGCTTAAACTTAGAGCCAATGCAAAGATTGAGGCTTTAACCATGCTAGAGGAGAAAAGAAAGTTGGATATACTTGCAGAGGCTTCACTCCAAGCCTAGCACATCATCAGTAACCACTTCAAATAATTTTGAAGAGTTTTGGGGTCAATTTTACAAATTCTATGTTTTTTGTGAATTTTTGGACAATTAAGCCACAAAGACAAGTGTCAAACACGCAGCGCCAAGGGAGTTGCGCTCTTTTTTGAGCCATTATTTGAGAAAAGAGTCAACACCATTGGATTCCAAATGGTTCATACATCTCATAAAACCACTTTGGAAGGCTTTTTTTGCAAAACAAGCAAGTGAAAAAGGAAAAAAACCACCAAAAAATCATGTTTCTGCCTCATTTTTTGCCTTGGCACTGCGCTTTTAGCAGTCTTGGGAGAAATTAATTTTGACAGGGAAACTGACCTTCATTTTGAAAATTGAAGAAAGATATGGAAACTAGACTTGAAGGGCTTTCCAACAAGATATCTTGGAGCCAATTTTGGCACCTGTAGCCCAGTCAAAAACGACCTGCAAGATGGAGGGCGCATTTTCTTAAGGGAGGGCGTGTTTACCAAAGAGAGGGTGTGTTTGACAGTTTGCTGATATTTTGAAATTTAACTTCAAATTTTGAATTTTGTCTTGAAAATCATGATTTAACTTATGTAATTGAGCATGGTAAATGTAAATATGATTTTGATAAGTTACCTAGTTGTAGATTCATGAGGTAAATGTACTCATGAAAGTCAAATGAATCAGTTTCAATATAATTAGGGAGGAGTCACTTAGAGCTCCCTACACTCCAGTTTTCAGTTCATATTTTTCTGGATCTCATCCTCAACTCGAGAATTCGACCCCTGTAGATGAGTGAATGTAGTTTTGATGTCTATATCTTCCCTTTCTTCACTCTTAGTAAGGGTTGGAATCAATTTGGATGCTAGTGTATTGATCAAGTGTAATCAGTTTGGCCTGAAACTAATGAAGAATTGCAGCTATTTCCTTGGGATTCACGTGGTATGAACGTTTGCCATTGTTTTTTCTTTGTGATCATTTGTATGAGTGTTTTTTATTCTCATAAACATTTCATGTCTATTATATGATAAATTTCAAGTTGATAGGCAGAATACATGCTTTTCATGCTCTGTTTTGGGAAATTTGTCATAATTTGTCCATTTTCTTCAGTTTAGGAAGAATAGATCTTCTATGCTCTTCCTAACTCCTCATCAGTCTTAGGCCATCTCACCAAATCACCTTTAAGTTTTGAGCCTTCTACCTACCTTTCCCCATTGAATGGACTACAATTCCATCTCATTTTCCTTGACCTAGTCCCCTTGACCTAATCCTCATCCAGCAAACCCAACCCAATCAAAATTAAAACAAACCCTTATGCATTTATTAGCTAGCCTAAAACCTTTTCATCCAACCCTCTTGGCTGTGATTTTTGTGGAGAGAGCCCTCTTTGACTTGGTAGGACTAGATACCAAGTTAAAAGGTTGGTATGTGGTTACCTCTATTGGGATTCCTTCTTGAGCCTTAGGGATCTGACGAAGTGATAACAACATGCATAATAAAACTGAAATAAAATATCGATGCTTATCCTTCATCGGTCCTTACTTATTCCTTTGTTCTTTCGGTACACACACTAGATCGGTTTCTAGAAAAATTAATAACCCATTTCCTTTTCTCCTCTTCAACCACGTACACATACACAGAATGTACATCACAACACATACATCCACATATGACATACAACACCATACAATAAACAGACCCACATTGACATTTGACACATACACCTACACCCAATTTATGATGCAACACAATACATACGCCTAAACTTACATACAACACATACAACTACACCTACTGTACAATACAACATAATACATATGTATACACCATCATACAACACATAAACCTACACCCGATGTACAATACAACACAATGAATACACATGTCACGATACCATGACTACACCATGCACATACATATCACCACGTGCTCGCAACACAGCATGCACGACATACACACAATACCACATGTATACCAGTACCATATGCATAACATGTACATAGTACCACTTGTACACAACACTACCTACACAATGTGTGCATAGCATCACATGTACATGGCACCACCTGCACAACGTGTACACAATTCCAAATGTACACCACACAACCTGTACAATGTGTACACAATACCACATGTACACAGCACCACATGCATGACATGTACACGACACCACATGTACACAGTGCCACATGCACGACATGTACGTGGAACCACCTGCACACAACACTACATGTACAACATGTACACAGCACCATATGCATACAACACCACATGTACAATCATGCGCACAACACCATATCTACATAGCACCATATGTACAACTCACACACAATACCATATGTACATAGCACTACATATACAACATGTACATAGCACCATATGTACACAACACTGCATATCCAACATGTGCACAACACAGTATGTACAAAGCACCATCTATACCTATCACTGCGTATGCAATATACACACAACATCATATGTACACAATACTACATATGTTACATGTACACATCACCATCGGTACAATCATTGAATATACAAAATGTGCAACAAATACACAATAGTAGTAATTCACATCCATAGACCAGACGATGGCCCCACAAGAGACCTTGCTTCTAGTTTCTTTCCATTATCCATGATTATCCTAGCATCTGGCATATCACACTACTTTCACTTCGTTGATGTACCCCTTAGCATTACCTGTCCATAACATAAACATAGGCATAGTAGAATCATATAATAGCAATTCGTGTCCACATGATACTGACCTTATAGATCTGTTAGGGCTACTCTTCCCAATTTATTCCTCATAAACTAGGAACCTCTTCATACCATTCACCTACATAAGAAATTGTTCCTCCACAAGAATGATCCTTGAAAACCCTGTCATAGAGTGACATAGATACATAGATACATACACATATATAATCAGTAGCATAAAACAAGCATGATCCATGTCGACTCTGTCATACATACATACATACATACATACATACATGTATACATATATAAACATCAAAATAATCATGATCACAAAATAATTACCAAATAGCATAAGGTAAAGGTTAAGAGAACTTTTTTTATCTGTGCACATCATACACAAAATTGAGAACATTCGTTACCAACATAGCCAAGGAATCCAACACCTCATATCCATTTACTTTACCTTTTTTGTGGCCTTTCTCATGTTTGTACCGGCATTGTCCATTTACCACAATATACCCAAGCAATCCAACCAACTGTCATACTCTTGCATTTAGTTTCCCCTTACTCATGCACCGAGATTCATCCAGGTTGCACATTACTTGTTGAGTACCACACAACTCTCCCCGAGCTCCATTAACTTTCCTCTTTCCCAAACCAATTCCCAAGACTCTAAAAATGTAAAAGGAAATAACAAGAGAAAGCAATAGTAATACCATGAAAAACCAAAAGTAATAAGACACCACAACAGAGTGGCATGATCATGACTTAGACACAATCAAGACCGCAAATCAAGTGTGACAAATCACATATACCAAAAGAAAAAGGCTAGCAACAAACACGATGACTCAATCTCCATGGGTTCCAAACGCTTCCAAGGAAAGCTCAACCTGAGCCTTCTCCAAGATGTCATGGTAGTCTCTCTACCATGCAATCCCCTGCATCATCTCATCATAAACACATAACTTACAATGCATAATTAGTCATAACAACATGCTAGTTACCTTGTTGTGCCAAGAACGTTGACCTTTAATTGAACACACATGTCAGCCATATGTACCAAATATCTAGACAACATATCTATCAATTTGAAATCAATTTTTACCAAGACTAAAAACCATGTCATAATCAACTCACATTCATCACCTACTTACACTCAAGTACATATCAATTGCCTCAACACCTATCATGTTAGTGAAACCGTCATCAAACAAGATCATTACTTCATATAATCTTACAGAAACATACTCATATCATGGATTCAGTAATCAAGCATTCAAACAGACTATAAACATACCATGTCAGATAAATCAACTACATGACATAATCAAACACTCAAACACCAAATAGATGACATAATCAAACACTCAAACACCAAATAGACGACATAATCAAACAATTAATCACTAAGTAGACGACATAAGAAAACTCATACCTTGATGTATCTCAGGGGAGGATATCTTATCTGCACAATCAATCGATATTAGCATGATATAACTCCACAACATATCAACTCAAACATAAATAAGGTCATCATATCCATAACAATAAATAGCTAACATTTTCACATCATAAGCTCATAAACAATTTTCATTCATGCATAACAATCACATCTACGCAACAAATTAGTACGACACAATATCACAAATATGTCGGCTCATACCTAAATATCATAACCATAACCATATACACATAACAATCCAAATCAACATGATACATGTAACATCAATATCTTAATGCAATAGCTCTAATCGTCAATTTAAATAACATATAACAACAAAAATTTAACATATGACATACTTATCAACAACATATAATATAATCATCAGGTTAAATAACATAAAACAACAACATCAATGCATGTAACAACATACTACTAGCATTCATGATCATTCGACACATGTGCATATGACCACATTGATTCACTAGCATCTACCATGCATGTAACCACAAAAAAAATAAAATTACAAACATGTATATAAGTAATCGTAATTCTTATAAAAACCATTAACCACATACCTACATGCCAAACATACAACGTAGATGATGATATGCTCTTACCCCGAGGTCCAATGTTGCAACCTCGCTTGGATGATCTGCATCTCCTGCTCTATTCCAACCAACACATCAGCATCATAACATAACAAAAACATCATGATGGCCTAAAATTCCTACAATGACCTCATGGACAACAAACTTAACCATGACAATTCATTCATAGCAACATATAAACACTGCCATGCATAAAAAATTCATAACCGATCACATCCAACAATAATACCATCAACTTCCACATGGAGACACAACTACAACAGTGACCACCACCATGCATACAAAACAAGAACATAAACTAAAAGAATAAGGAACACATATGAAATCTACATGTATGCATGACAAACACATCCACCCAAGGAGATCACAACCACGCTCTGATACCACCTATAATGTACACATCCCTTCACATCTACTCAAATAACCAGCCAACCAGGGTAAACATGAGTTGAGGGTAGTTAAGAGAAGACTCAATCATCTTGGTTATTTTAAGGAAGTGGAATCGAGGTGGAAAACCATAACACAGACTCCTTGCACCTGCAACAGGACCACTAGAGGCTATCGCATTCATCAAGTCGACTTGTCCCTAGGTCCCACTAACTTTTGCTAAAGCAAACCCCAAGACACTCCCTTGATATGGGCAAGGGTGCGTCTAAGAGGCTCGGACGCTCCCACAGCATATGCATCCATGCGTCCAGGGACTCACTTTCCGATACCTATGCCTGCATCCACGGGATTTAAGGCACTTTTTAAGCCCAAAATCTCGTACACTACCCAGAACTTCCTGTAGCTTTCAAAATCCATCAAACACATGACAAAAATGCCAAATAACAAAAATCTGACTCTAGGACTATGCCTAACCATCCCGAACCGAGATTAAAATTCTTTCAAACAATTGACATGAATTAAATCTATTGGTCTAGGATACAAGAAAGAACATGAATTATTGAAAACTCCTATGAAACATTACAAGAAGGATCACTGCCCTCTTCCTTGAACATATATGACATCAATTAGGTCTTGCATCCATTCTTTTAACAATTTCATGTAAATACATGAAATAACCATGACATGAACTCCGTAGGTTTTAACCCTGAACAAAAATTATCTACACACGAATCTTATAACAGAAAATAAACAATAGCGAAAGCATAAAACATAAAACAGATAAACACAGAGATTTTCCCCTGGATCCCAAATCGGGACGACCAGCTTGATTTTTCATTATATTCTTTTTAGTGTTACAACACATATATATACATGCCGAAGCATACATAAACCCCAATCCATAAACCCTGGATTAGAACATAACCGTAGTTCCCTTGACCGGATCTACAAAAATACCAGGGGCCGAAAACCATCGTACCCCAAAACCATGTGCAAAACCATGCACAAAACCATGGACGCAGACTACCCACCGAAAATTAAGGACCAAAAATTTTCACGGGCAATCGCTTCCGTACCCGACAGGGGAGGCTACTGACCCCGTTGCGCCCCGCGCGTGCTTAGTCATGGAAAGAATGTAATACATACCCAACATTCTCCCACTTGTTGTTTTCTTTCCACAGGGGGTCATAAGAGATCTTAGTCATTGGCCCAATTCTTCAACACCCATTGTTTCTCTACACCAAGAGAACTTTTGAGTGCTCAAAGACTTTGTCAATGCATCTGCAACATTCTTCAAAGTGTCCACCTTTACCAGCAACACCCTTTTAGCCTCAACCATATCTCTAACAAAGTGATATTGAACATCAATGTGCTTTGTCTTTGAATGATAAGCAGGGTTCTTAGCCAAGAAAATTTCACTTTGGCTATCACAATCTATCCTTATAGCTTGTTGTACCAACCCCATACTTGAACACAATCTCTGCAACCAAACTGCTTCCTTGCTTGCATGAGTGGCTGCCATGTATTCTACCTCTGTAGTTGAAAGAGCCACTACAGATTGTCTTTTACTCATCCAACTGACTGCGCCTCCAAATAGGCTAAACACATACCCACTTGTATATCTTCTTTGGTCCAGATCTCCAGCCCAGTCTGCATCAACAAAACCACAAATGTCCAACATTCTTTCCAATCCTGGTCTTCCCTGGTAGCACAAGCCATAATCACTAGTGCCACGTAAATATCTGAAAACCCGCTTCACTACTGTCCAATGCTCCTTCCCTGGGTTTGACATAAACCTGCTCAATACTCCCACTGCATGTGCAATGTCTGGTCTAGTACAGACCATTGCATACATCAGGCTACCCACTGCACTTGCATATGGAACACGGGACATATACTCCTCTTCTTCTTTTGTCTTGGGACACTGTTCAGCAGACAACTTTACACCTACAGGAATAGGAACATTCACTGGTTTACTATCCTGCATATTGAACCTCTGCAATATAGTCTCGACATACTTCCTCTGGTTTAACCAGAGCTTCCTCTTTGCCCGATCTCTCTTAATTTCCATGTCCAAAATATAGTTTGCAGCACCAAGATCCTTCATGTCGAATTTGGAGAACAGTTGGGTCTTCAAATCTTGGATAATTTCTTTGTCATTTCCAATCAAAAACATATCATCCACATACAAGACCAAATAAATAACATGGTCACCAATTAATTTAAATAAACACAGTGATCCTCCTTGCTTCTGGTGAAGCCAAGTCCTCGTATATAGGTATCAAACTCGATACCAAATGTAGGTTTTAACCCTGAACAGAAATTATCTACACACGAATCTTATAACAGAAAATAAACAATAGCGAGAGCATAAAACATAAAACAGATAAACACAGAGATTTTCCCCTGGATCCCAAATCAGGACGACCAAATTTATTTTTCATTATATTCCTTTTAGTGTTACAACACATATATATACATGCCGAAGCATACATAAACCCCAATCCATTAACCCTAGATTAGAACATAACCGTAGTTCCCTTGACCAGATCTACAAAAATACCAGGGGCCGAAAACCATCGTACCCCAAAACCATGCATAAAACCATGGGCGCGGACCGTCCACCGGAAATTAAGGACCAAAAAATTTCACCGTGGCGTTGCCCCGGACCCCGACAGGGAGGCTACCGCCCCCCTGTGAACCCCCCGTTGCGCCAAGCGCAAAGGGGGGGCTATCGCCCCCCCTCTTACCCCCCTGCGCATGATTAGTCGAGGAAAGAATATAACACATACCCACCGAGCTTTTTATTTCTCCACCTTGCCTTCTACATTCATCTTCTTCTTAAACACCCATTTTCTCTCGATGGGCTTCCTTCTAGCCGGCAACTCCACCAGATCCCATGCCTCATTTTTGTGCAAGGATGCCATTTCATCAACCATGGCCTCCTTCCAGAGTTTTCCATCCTCTAAATCTACTGCCTCCCTGACAGTTCTGGGATCATCATCAGTTATAGTTAAGGAAAAACCTGAACAAAAAGCAGATGGACTATACCTTTCTGGTTGCCTTCTTTCCCGAACTGATATTCTTATAGCTGGAGTTTGTGGCTCTTCATCTTCTGAATCTTCTTTTGTTGTAGAGTCTAATTCATACTCCTTTATCTCAAACTCTATCTTCTCAGGTTCCTTTGGTATGACTTCATGTTTAAAAACATCTTTCACCTCTCTAAACACCACAATTCGGTTGTACACAACCTTCCTTGTTTCCTGGTTCCAAAGCTTGTAACCTTTTAAACCATCCTTATACCCAATAAAGATGCACCTTTCAGATTTATTATCCAACTTGGTCCTTTTCTGCTTTGGAACATGTACATATGCATCACATCCAAATACCCTTAGATGTGAAAGAGAGGGTTTCTTACTAGTCCATACCTCATGTGGAGTCTTATCCTCCAACACTAATGAAGGTGATCTGTTAACTAAGTAACATGCAGTCTCCACTGCCTCTGCCCAGAATTCTTGTCCTAACCCGGTACCACTGAGCATGCTTCTTGCCTTTTCCATCAGTGTTCTGTTCATTCTTTCCGCAACTCCATTTTGCTGAGGTGTGTATGGAGTAGTCTTCTGCCGTGCTATACCACACTTCTTACAGAACTCTTCAAATTCCTTCTTGCAGAACTCCCCACCATTATCTGTCCTTAGCGCCTTTATCTTCTTCTCTGTCTGGTTTTCCACCAGAGCCTTAAATTCTTTAAATTTGTCAAAGACTTCAGATTTCTTCCTCAAGAAATATATCCATGCATTCCTTGAGAAGTCATCTATGAATGAAACATAGTACACAGACTTTCCCAGTGATGGAACTGACACAGGCCCAAACACATCACTGTGCACAAGTTCTAATATCTTGTTTGCCCTCTTAGCACCAGAAGGAAAACTCACCCGATTCTGCTTCCCATATACACAATGTTCACAGAAATCGAAATCCAGAGAACAATTAGACATACCTTATACCATACCATCTCTATGCAGTATCCGAAGGCCCTTCTCTCCAATATGTCCAAGCCTTTGATGCCATAGCATGGTCTTTTCTCCAGAGACAACTAGACTTTCCGTCCCACTTTCAGGAACCACAGAACTGTTACACCCATCAATAACAGTGCTACCTTGTAGCTTGTACAGAGTTCCAGTCCGAACTCCTTGCATTAATACCAGTGCTCCCCGAACCATCTTGCAGGCATCTTTCTCGAACACTGTTTTTACACCTGCATCATCCATCTTGCTTACAGAAATCAGATTTCTGGCCAATGTAGGAATATGCAGAACACCAGGAAGTGTTCTAATCCTCCCACCTTGTAGCTTCAGCTTGACCTTTCCACGTCCGACGATTCCGGCCTTCCTATCATCCCCTAGGAAGACATCACCACCATCATATTTCTCATACTCGCAGAACCACTCCCTATGGGGAGTGAAGTGAAAGGATGCACCTGAGTCAATCAACCATGACTCATGATCTACATGTGTATTTGAAGAAGAAGCCAAATACACATCCCCACCTTTATCTGAGGTGGTTTTTTCCTCTGCAGAAGGAGAATCATTAGAGCCAATGGGTGTTTAAGAAGAAGATGAATGTAGAAGGCAAGGTGGAGAAATACAAAGCTCGGTTGGTAGCGAAAGGTTATTCCCAGGTGCCGGGAATTGATTTTGGTGATATTTTTTCTCCTGTTGCCAAGGTTACTTCTATTAGATTACTTTTATATGTTGCTGCTGCATTTGATTTTGAGATAGAACAGATGGATGTGAAGACAACATTTCTTCACGGGGATCTAGAAGAGGAGATATACATGAAGCAACCTGAAGGCTTTATGGTGAAGGGTAAGAAAGAACTGGTATGCAGGTTGAAGAAGTCTCTGTATGGGTTAAAACAATTACCAAGGATGTGGTATCAGAAATTTGATACCTATATACGGGGACTTGGCTTCACCAGAAGCAAGGAGGATCACTGTGTTTATTTTAAATTAATTGGTGACCATGTTATTTATTTGGTCTTGTATGTGGATGATATGTTGTTGATTGGAAATGACAAAAAAATTATCCAAGATAGGAAGACCCAATCAACCAACAAGCCATTTAACCATGCTTATAACCAGCATAAAACCATGGAAATAATAGTGAGATAACAGCCATTAAATCCACACATTAATAAGTAAAAAAGAAATATAACTTAGCTGCAATTAAACATAGGCAACAACCAACTAGGTTTGGGACTTCCACGTACCACCCGACCATAGACATGGTTGAGCCAAACATCTCTTCAGTCAATCACCCTCGTTCCATATTCCAAGCATGAATGTGGGATCTCATGGATAAACCAATATATAACAAAACTAAGGGAACGCATAGGTTAAACCGCTTCCACCCTCACCATACCGTGATCACACCAAAACCGGTGCTCCGATCACAAAATAAAACCAAACTTGGAATGCCATCCAGAATCCATCACTATCCTTGAGGAATTGTCCATCTCCCTATCTCTCAGGCTTTACTGCAATCCAATACTGGATCACTAGGCCCTAAACCGAGACACCATCCTCAAGATTTACTGTGTATCACACCAAAACCAGTCAAGGGATTCCAAGGCCTTTGGGAATTTTCCTTGAGACCACCTTTACCCCAGATTCCGAAATAAATCCGGAAATTCCAAAGCTCAAAACCAAGATCACAATCCCAACACACCATGGCATCCAGAAAAATTCAAGGAAAGTTTGAAAACCATTGTCAAAACATAGAAAAACCATTCCACAGACAACAACATAACCAAATACCAACATGCATAAGCCATGCATGTCCAAACCAGCTAGTAAATCACACATGCAATTTGTTGCCTACAATTATTCCTGCTGAAGCTACTAGATCCTTCTCTTCCTTGCTTGATATTTTCCTTTCCTTTTCCTTCCTTTGCTTTATTTTCTCTTTCTTGGCTCCATGATGAGTTTCTCTAAGAAAACTCTAAGTATCCAAGAGTGAGAGAGAGAGAGAGAGTAATGAGAGATCTCCAAAACTGAACTGACAAAAAGGTTCAGCCAAAATCTTGCTAATTGTTTTTCAAAGGCCTTTTTATCAATGAGGCCTCTATTTTCTTTATTTTCCATTATTTTCCTTGAATTTCATCCTCGCATGCAACCTGTGACCTTTCACCTTCTTTTTATCCTAATTTCCATTAATTTCATAAATAAATGTGCCAAAAATACATTTTGACTCTTTAATGCCTTAGCCATTTCCTTTGCCAATTTCCTTATCCATAATAACTGAAATGAACACCCACACGAGGATTTCTTGCCCAACATTCAACTTGGAATAAGTGTCCCTTAACCATGGTCTTATTTTTTCCTTTATTAACTTTTATCACGTAAACTTTTAACCTAGGTTTGTTACATGAACAACATCCCCATTGGTCTATCTACAAAATATCTCCTTGTCACACTGGCAAGTCCATCATGCTCAACTTCCCTACCTTGGAACTCATCCTTGATTCCCATAAGTGACATCTCCATATGTGCTCTTGCATAATTTCCCTACACAATTCCTACCTTGCGCCTTTCTCTCCAGATCGATGTCCATGACTTCAATTTCCCAACATGTCCACTCTAGTAGACCCAACACAACTCTATTCATCGCATTATTGTCCTTCATATGATGTCACGGGTCTCTTCCTTCACTGTTGCCTCCCCCACTAAAGGTTCACCAAGACTGCATCTTGGTTTCAACCATGAAGAATTCTACCCAAGTATCATGTGTATCATCTCTTCACTCCGGTGTGCCCTTCCTTCACTTTTTCCATGAGTCATGTCAGGAAATTAGCCAATTCTCCACTTGGATAAGCATGACTCATCCATCACAAAGCTCATCATGTTCCACCCTTTCCACGAACATTCACACCTTTTATCATAACGTCACAAACTACCCCAAAAGTCCCTGCAACAACCAATGCTCCTTGCTTCCCCAATGAACGAGGTCTCATCATAGTCTCTCAAGGAATGACTTCCCATTGCATCAACAAAAAAATCTCCCTTTGCTCATCCTTGCATATGGCCCATCCTCCAAAAGCTCCAATGAAGCACAATTCATAGTAATACTTACATGTTCATGAGGTCTCTCCATGTGAGTGCCTCCAATCATCAATGTCTGCAATGTACATGAATCTGGTTCACCTTGGGCTAGTTCAATCACTCCAAGTTCCTCCTCTTTCACTAGTACATATGAAACATATTCCTCTTCACATATAATGACTTCTTCTTCCTCATCAAAATCTGCAGCTTCATCCTACTCCATTTCCCAATCAAGACAAAGAATCTCTCCTTTCACATTCTCCTCCAAGACCTGCTCCATTTCCCAACCAAAAAAAAGAAGCTCTCCTTTCACATTCTCCTCCAAGACTTCAAGTTCAACTCAAATCCTTGGGCTCTCTTCCTTCATACACCTCAACCTGTGTAAGGTCTACAGGAGAATCCCATGGCATTCTTCCCAACTTTTCATGTATTCTCATTTAACTTCAGCCCTAACCATCTTGTTTCCCCTGCTCAACTTCCTAATGTCGCACTGTGACCAACTATGCAATGCTTCGGCTTAATTTCCAATTTCAACCACTGTTTTCGTATTCCTGCTTCAATATTCAATTGGCCCAACTCGCCCTGAACAAAGCTCTGATACCATCTATCATGCCCCCACACTAGTGGTGATTCCATTTCCACGTGTGGGCAGTGTGCAGCACCAGCCAACCTTTTCATTTTCTTACTACTACGGTTCACGAACTACGCCTATCACCAACACTTAACAAATTTGTAATCAAGTGTTTACTTTCTTTAATAATGCAACAAAAATACATTCAATTATCTTTTATCAATTATATTTCATAAACATCAATAACAACAAGTATGCACATTTATGAAGGGAGGGGAAACTCCCGAACAAGTCTTCCCAAATACTTATACAAATATTATACAAGCACAATTTTACAAGTTTACAATATTTTGGAAGTTGCCTCGCTGCACCAACAACTTGCCCTTGAAGTGCTACCCAAACCATGTAGCTTGCTTCCCACACCGGTGACTATGTCATGTTGTTTCATGCACTGTCCAAACATTCCCAACGCTTCCCACAATATTGTCGCACATGTATTGCACCTTCCTACACTTCGCAATCCCCAAATTTTGGTTCTCAAAACACACAACTCATCCGCCGTTGAGACTGCCCTGGACAGATGGTCTGCCATAACTCTACACAACCTATAACACACCCTGCCCGACCTTGCATGACTCGGCCTGCCTGCGCCCTCAACCAAACTGCATGACGCCCTTTCCCTCAACCGAACTACACGATACCCTTGCCCGAATGCCTAACATGGGTCTGCACGATGCCCTTTTCTGAACGCATGACATAGGTATGCACGACCCGGACAACACTCTCACTCGAAGGGCTAACACGGTATGCACGAACTGAACGAAATGGTTTGCATGACCTACATCACCCAAACAAAATGGTATGCACACGACACGGGTTTGTGACCCAACCTGAACACTGCACATGACCCAAGTTTCCTTCGCATAATTCACCCACCCTGCGGCCTGATATACGGTTCTACTCTTCTTTCATTTCAGAACTTGAACAAATGCTTTACCTTCATGCATTGAAAAACCTCGTCGAATTTTTACTTATATGGTTTCCTTCAAACGCCTTTACCAAACGACACATCCATTTGGCTACGTTTGGGTCGTCCTGAACGATTTCCCCAGCCGACACACCCAAAATCCATCGAACGTTTGCCTTTCCCACACGAGCCAA
The DNA here is from genome assembly GCA_034641835.2 of Pinus albicaulis. Taxonomy (NCBI): domain Eukaryota; kingdom Viridiplantae; phylum Streptophyta; class Pinopsida; order Pinales; family Pinaceae; genus Pinus; species Pinus albicaulis. The sequence continues at coordinate 1,632,797,277 of CM076584.1, forward strand.
CTCATCCACACGATTGGGTTCCTGTTTTCATGTCCACACACCCACACGTCCACATGCTCTCACCCGTTACATCGTCCGGTCTCACATCGCACACCTTCAACTAAACACGGGCGTCCCTCGCACATGATGGGCGTGCTCATACTATGGTCGCGTGCCTTTAACCGAATGCACCACTACCCGAGTCACATTTAATCGAACATAGACACTCTTCGCAAATATGGGAATGCTCGTACTACGATTTCATTTTTTTGACTCTCATGGTTGGCACAAGAACTTGCCCAACTCGAGGCCCTGACAACATGGATGAGTCATGCACAAGGGGTGACGTGCGACGACATAACCATAACGAAGGGAAATTTTGGCATCAAAATGACATGCATGGATGCAAAGAAATTGATTTGGAATTCCTTGGTGTGATTGTTTGCAACAATGGAAAACTAAGTGGTCATTTTCCAAAAGTGTGCTCGCACAAAGGCAGGGCACTGGGAGACTCACATGTTGTGTGCACAAAGCAAACTAAAGGGTCTGGGTGGCAATTAGTTCATGTTGGTATGAGGAAGAATGAGAGTTGTCCAAGGGGCACGACCGCCCAACTGAATGGGAAATACATTTATGAATAGATTGAATGAATTTTGGTGGAAGGGAACCAACGAAGTTGCAAGTGAATCTGAAGTAGAAGGACAACTGGCAAGATGCATAAAAAATGCATAATAGGTGCAAGTCAAGCAATGTTCTCGCCTTGAGTGAGCTATGGAAGATCATGCATTTTTTTGTGTTTTTGTTGATATTGTAAGTGGGTGAAGCCTTGGGTTGCCCTAGTTAGTTATTTATTCAATTTTTTCCAAAGTGTTGAGGCAGAAAACCTTTGGGGTTCGGCCCAACCTTGGCTCTTGGATTTTGAAGCTGTGTTATCTTGTGACAACAAGTTGGCGAGGGCTTGGTCCAATGTGTGCCTTTGTATATTTGAAGTTGTACAATACATTTGAATTTTAATAAAAGAAGTAGAGGGGAATCTCTTGTTGGGAGTTCCCCCTCCCATGTATGTTGTTGTTATATTATTGTGCATTGTTGTAATTAAACATTGTTGAATTTTTGGCTAAATTTTTTTATCAATGAAGTTAACATGAGTGCTAAAGACAACAGTTGTGCATGCTAAATGAAGTAACTAGAGTGAATGTAAAATGGATAAATACTGAAAGAACAAGTGAAGGGATATTGTGTTGAAGTTGCTTGAAAAATTAAATCCAAAATTTGATAGTGGCTTCGTTAAGAGATGCATAAGCTAAAGGAAATGGACAATATACCTCAACCTACTCGAATATCACAAAGGAAATGGAGAAAAGGAGAGTAAAAAGACTATGCTTTGGTTGTAACAACAAATGGTCAAAAAGGCATAGATGTTAAGAAACAAAAGTGTTCCCTTTGTAAAATAATTATGAATGGAAATGGTGGCATCTACACAAAAGGATGAGGAATAAATTGTCAACTGAAAAAAACAGGAAATGGATGTTAAAATTGTGCAAAACGTTGATTCAGATGAGTGTGAAATAAGTGTTAATGCATTGTTAGGTTTATGAGCACCTAAAACCTTAAATATTGTAGGATACATTAATAAAAAGGTCATAGTGCCCATTAACTCAAGTAACACCCATAACTTCATTGATATCACTTCAATTGTTTTGTATATCTAAAGACAAAGTTTCAAGTTGTGGTTCTTAATGGAGGGAGTATTGATTGATTGAGGAAATACCACAACATTAAACTAAGTATGGAAGAATATAATTTGGAAAGCTTGATGTATTCCATTCCCCTAAAAAGGTGTAGATGATGTTCAAAGGATTCAATGGTTGATAAAATTAAGTACAATTTCTACAAACTAAAGAATTATTCATGAGATTTGAATTGGAAGGAATTTAATATGAACTCTAACTCACATGGTTGAAATATGAACCTTCTCAAGTCATCATCTCTCATAGAATGGAAAATCTTCTAATTAAAATGGTAGTAGGAGACTTGTGGTTAGCTTTAGTTTATGGAAGTAAAGCGAGAAGATGAAAATATTCCAAAGGAATTAAAATGCACCGTGGAAAATCACTATAGGGTCTTTGATGAAATTCCTAAAGTCTAGCTCCAACTAAAGATCATGGACATCAAATTTCACTAAAACCTTAAATTTCTTCTCATAATAAAAGGTCTTATAGATATCCTCATCATAGAAAAGGATAGATTGAGAAAATGGTACAAGACATGTTGTATTCAGATATTTTTCAGTCTAATAGTAGTTCATTTTAAACTCCAATAGTGATGATGAGGAAAAAGGGTATTTATTGGAGGATGTGTCTTGATTATAGAGATCTAAACAAAATCAAAATTAAGGATAAATTCCTTATTCCAAATATTGATGAGCTACCAGATGAGCTTCATGGAGTGGTTTATTCTGAAAAGATTGATCTTAAATCAAGATACCACTAGCTCATTGCAAGGCCGCAGAATTGTTACATTTTTACCAATTTTGACCCTTTCACACAGTGAAGAATTGGTTTTTAATGTGTTATTTTAATCAAAATTTCTTCGTTTATGTATGATTTCTAAAATTTTATGATGTTTATGAGTCTCTAATATGAGTTATGTAGTTCCTACACTAGAGTAAAAGAATGTGTTGATCGCTTTATCATTTGAGCTTTCCATGGAGGCCAATGCTAGTTGGAAGTACTAGCACATGTTCAATATTATTTTAGAGCCTATTTAACAGTAAAAGGTGTGCTTATCTTTCATTGACTTTCTCCAGCACCAAGTACAGTTCCTGCACTAATTTGGGGCTTGACCTATTAGCGCACTTCCAGAAGAAAACCGAGACATTTATGTGTTCTTAAAGATGTTTAATGCTCCCACATGAGTAAAAATTTACCCAAGTCATAAAGATGAAATGTTAGAAAATAATTAATAATTCAGCCTCAAATTCGCACAATTTTCAAACTAAGAACTCCCTCCTCGATGTTTGGGCATATGAAGATGATTTTAAAAATTATAAGACATGGGTTTTTCTCTTAGTATATCAAATTGAGTACAGTGGAAAAAATGTTCGAAAAATATCCATGGTTTGGGATATATAAAGGGTTCTTTGAGTTATATTTGTAAAAAATTACGTAAAACCCATATTTGTAAAAGTATCCAAACAGTCGATTCCAGGTGCAATTTCTGAGGCAATAGAGTTGAATAAAAAAAATTCCTAAGACATGATACTTGTCAAGTATATGGAAAATTAGGATTTGTATGAACATATTTCCAAATTTCATCATGGTTAGGAAGATATGAAAGGTTCTTTGGGGCCAATTTGTTAAAAATGCACAAATTTCCAGAATTCCAAATCATGCCCAGATTTAGAAAATGAGTTGTTACAGCCTAAATTTGTAATGAAACGTGTATAAGAAGACCAACCGCGGCTTGTGCTAGAGAGATGATGTTATTATAGTTTCAAATTGCTGATATGGACCCTAACCACATGGCTTCTGACGTAAAACACTGAGTATTATTCAATACAAAAAAATCATGCTAGGTTTTATCATATTCATTTGTGTATTTCAATCCTAATCTTGTATTTTGGAGTTAGATGTTTTATAGAGAGGATTATTTGGTTGGCTTGGGCCCACCAATCCAGCTCATCGACCCTTTTTCCTGTACTTATTTTCTTAAGAGGTCTTAGATCTAGTGTGTGGTAATGTTATTTATGATTTTAAGTGGGTTAATTTTGTTGATTAAACTTTGATCTAAAATGTTTTTCACACCAGGGGTTATATATTTGGTTTCATTGTAAGTTTATTTCTTTTATATGAGGTCTGGGTAACACAAAGCTTCAAGTTTGAATGAATTACTAAATACCATGGATACATGATTGCAATAACATGCATGCTTTGAATTTTATATAATTCATTTTTTTCTAAAGATTCTAATTCTTGAAGTGTGTATCTAAGATTTAATGATCATGGAATACACTTGTAGCTTCAATTTGATTTGGTTTATCTTTGTTATGAAGAATAGAGTGTGTGCTTGTTGTGGGTTCTATCTATGAACGTATCATGTAATTTCATTTCAAAGTACCTTATCTTCCATACAGACTCAATTCAAAAGAAACTCAAATCTATGCCCTTTAGATAGATCTATAACTTATTTTGAAGCATGTTGTTCCCAAAACTCATTGACACTCTAGGCATATTATCCTATAAAAGTGTGAAATTTGATTTAATTTTTTTGCAATGTTTATGAAGGATTATTTTTGTATTGTTACTCCTTGATTTGATTTCATAGCGAAAATAGATCTTGTGTCACATATATACTGTTGTTGTTCTATGATTTTGATAAATGTTTGATTTCATAACAGTAAAGTTTTGTAACGGTGATATATGTTTCATAATAGTTTCACAAGGATGGAAATTAGGTGATTAATTTGAATGACAAGACAAAATTTTGTAATCTCTTCCCAAGTACTCTTTTCCTTGTGTCAATGCATTCAATATTGAGGTAGTTTGTTTATAAAGATTTGGAGCTGCATATAAAGTTTGGAGATCAATATTAGGTCTCAGTGAAGTGTGTCTTTATCTGCACATTCAAAGTTTGTTTTCACAATCAGTACATTAGATTTAGAATGGTCATGCCATAGATATATTTGGAATATATTCATACATACATGGTTTGGAAAATAATGAGTGCAGAATTCTAATAGGCTTGGTGATTTGAAGTTTCGCATTGATATTTGTAGTGAGTGGATTGTCTATAATTTTACTTACTCTTGGATAGTATTTACATTAGATTTTCCTAGTCTAGATAGAAATAAATGCTCATGTTTCCATCTAATTAGTATCTAGGGTCTGCATTTCGATAGTTAGGGTTTGCTCTCTAAATTTTTGTGTTCATTAAGTAGGGTTCGCTTGTTGATTGTGACTAATTAGGGTTTGTTATTTAAAATTTCCAATAACTAGAGTTTGCATACAAATTTTTGGAGGTTTGTAGGATTAGTGTTAATGGATTCATTTCTAAATATTTATTTTTAGTGTAGGATTAGAACAGGTGCAAGAACTCGAGGTGTGAGTGATTCCTAGGAAAATTAGGGTTTTGTTTTGTAAGTTCCCAGATTCATTCTCTGGCATTTCCAGTGATGTGCCTTAAATTCCACAGACCCCAGATTGACATTAAATGTTGGTCCATTAGTCTACCATACTTTTCAACCAAGAATAATATCAATCAAAGAATACATTCCCAAAACAACTTTTATAACACATTAAGGGAATTATGAATTCTTGGCCAAGCCTATTACAAAATGACATATTCCTAAGAACATCAAGAATCTTAGACAATTTTTGGGTGTTACACGATATTAACAAAAATTGTTAAGAAGTGTGCATACATTGCAGGCCATTCACATCTCTCTTGGAAAAAAATTGTTTGTACGAAATGATGAGGCTACTTTGGAATTCTCTCGAGCTTAAAATATGTGCTTGTCTTCTACACCAATATTGGCAACATCATATTTTGGTAAGACATTCATTGTTGAATGTGACTAGGACAAGAAATTGCAAAAGTGTTGACACAAGAAGGGATACCATTGGATTCTGAAAATAAACAATTTAATGGAGAATATTTTGGTGAAATATTCATATGAAAAATAAATGGAAGAAATTTTACATGCAATTAAAAAATGGAAATAATGTCTCATTTGGAGGCACTTTAAATTAAAGATATACCATGATATCCTAAAATATTTGTTTGAAATATTCACATTAGAAGAGCAACAAAAATTTGTAACAAAAATGCAAGGGTTTGAATTTGAAATAATCTACAAAAGGAGGAAGAACAATGTAGTAGTGGATGTTCTTTCTATAATATAAGCAACCTAAAGTTTATATGACATTACATCTTATGTTATGGTATGGCTAGAGTAAGTTCACCATGAATGGAAGAATCACTATAGTACTAAAATAAAAATACAATGTATAAAAGAAGGGATGAGATTTATGGAATATTAAGAGTGGAAGGGAAATATACTTTGGTATAAGGGTAGAATAATTTTATACCCTATATCAAGTTGAAGGAACAAGTATTAAGGGAGTCCCATTACTCTCCAATAGTGTGACATTCAAGTTTCCTTAAAACATATCAAAGGATCAAAAGCAATTTTTGGGGGGGAGGAATGAAGAAACATATTGAAACTTGTATAAGAGAATGTCAAGTTTGCAAAATAATAAAGGAGAGAAAGTGAAAGCTCTAGGGTTACTTTAGCCATCACACATACCTAATCAAAGATGGAAAGAGATATCACTAAACTATTGCCAAGCTACCAAAATCAAAATATGAGGATGCAATTTTTGTGGTTGTCAATAGACTCACAAAATATGCACATTTTTGTGAAATTCGAAATAAATATATAGAAATCCAAATGCCATAAGTGTTCAAGAAGGAAGCTCATGGAATTCATAGTTTTCCTAAAGCAATAGCAACTGATAGAGATCAAAAATTCATAGCAAATATTTGGAAATAAATATGGAATATGAGCAGAACAACAATAGCTATGAGTTCAACATATCATCCATAAACTGATGGTGAGACAAAAAAAGTTAACAATTTTTTAAAGGGTTATATAAAATTCATCCGACAAGAAATATCAATGGATGAATTGGTTGTCTCTAGAAAAATGTTGGTATAATACCAAATATCATAAATCTACTAAGATGTCAACATTTAATTCCATTTATGGGTATTTGGCTCCTATTATCTCATATATTTTGCAAGATAAGTCCAAAGTACAAGCAATAGAGGCATATATGGAGAAGAATAAAGAAAAATTGACAACAATTAGATAAATAATAATAATAAAACAACCTTTGAATGGCACACTTGGTGTCAAAATATGAATTCTTCCATCAGTGATCAAAATCACTCATTTCATTATCATTTTAGGTGTCTCACTCTGAAATTTTTATATTATTCCATTAGGTAATGCTAAAAATTATTTCACTGATCGTAGTCCTAGTCATAAAAAACATCACTCTTCCTCAAATTTGATTATTTGCTGGCACAGTTTCATACCTTGCTGATTGTACATCATTCACTCAGTTAATTTCACCATGCCATAATGTCAGTCATGTCATCTTGAAATTCAGTCCTTCAAGGTCTCATTAGGTTTTTTAGGGTTTTTCAAGGTTTCACTAGGTCATTAGGGTTTCCATGATTCAATAAAACTCCATTCCATTGCATAAAGGCCAGCAAGTAGAGGGTGATCCAATAAAATTCTCTTCGCCATGTGAAGATGACTTGTAAAGAAAAATTCTCATTTCAGCATGTAATTTGGATTTCACAATGTAATAATTTTTATTTTCATTATGTAATTTTATGTCTTTCAAATGTAATAAGTACAAGGTTCCCAAGCTACCAACTCAGATTTCCCCATGCCAACACATAAAATATCAAAGTGAAATATTTTTTAGTTAATCAATTGATCAAATGTCAAAGGGAATTGTCTTTTCCCAAAAGGTGCCCTAATCATCATTGTTCACAAGCACTAGACCCTAATTTTCTCTCCCACTGAGCTAGGGTTTACTATGGAAACGAGAAATTTGAGTAGAGGAGGCATAAGGTAGGTCATATCATTAAGTATGAGGTCATTTCAGCTCCTAAACATCATGTCTCCATAATTTTTTGAGAAGTCGTTCCAAGAGTCAAGTCATTTGGCACTCATAGGGTTGGTTTTTCTTCAAACTATGTTTCTGAACAAAAAAAGATGAATTTGACAAAAGTGAGAGAGGTTTTTGTCCATCATAGGTCAAGGAAGAAAAACCTCCTTCATATTTTACACAGGTTTCATGGTTTTAGACAAATTTCAAAAACTCATGTGCCACAGGAGAGGTTTTGCACTTCTAGAGTGACATTGGGAAAATCAAGTTTTATCATAGCTGGAGTGTCCATAATCACTTGCTTGATAATTCAAATGATAACTAGACAAAGATATATTTCCAATGAGCTATCATGAGATCCATTTGGAGTTGATTAAGGCCTCAAAAAGGTTCCTGCAACAGCACTCTACATTTCTGCACCCTCATTCAGCACTTTTTAAACAATCTCGGGAAAATAAATTTTTGACAAGCAAAATCAAATCCAATCAAAAAAAAGGTAGATTTGGAAAGTATACAGTACAAGCTTTCTTACGAGATATCCTGGGCTCAATTTGGACACCAGGAAGGCCTCCAAATGTGTTCTGCAAAAATGTGTTACAGGGACGTTGCGCATTCAGGAAGGGTGTTGCGCATTCAGGAGGGATGCTACAAGTTCAATTGGTCGCTGCACGTTCACCCAGGAAGTGTAAAAAGCCTCTATTAGCCTGTCATTCCACCAAATTGATGCTCAATCTTTGCAAAAGGGTTCTTCAAGCTTCATTTACCAGTAAGTAACCAATCCATCATCTCCTTGATGTATTGCGGTGCTTCATAGTCAATTCAAAACCTATTTCTAAAAGTAAAAAACCATAGTTATTATCAAAATCTAATTCATTCCCTAAACCTAATCCCTAACTTTCACACATTCTCCCTCACATCCCTTTTCCCTATCCCCATTCCCAAAACAATCTCATCCCTAATAGCCCTAAGTCCTAGGGTTTTCACTAACCTAGGGTCCCTTCACATTCCCATTTCCTTCATATCCCAAACACTTCCCTTCACCTTCTTCACCTTCACCTCGCATTGACCCTTCTTCTTCACCTTTTTACAACCCTTCATTATCATCACATCATGATTCAGAGTCATCAAGCAGTGAGGAAGATATTGATGTAGCATGGGCTAGTTTGGTTGAGGTTGAACCATTTCCCAAAAATTACCAGAGAGGCTATATGCATGTGTTTGCTTCACTTGGAGTGAAAGGGGCCATGCCTTGTTCATCAACACAATAGGTAGATAAAGGTAAGAAACAGGTGATATATCCAGTCATTCATGATGAGGAGGACAATCATGAGATAGAGCACGAATTTCAATTGATTGACCTAGGTAAGGAAGATGAGGACAAAATCACCAATGCAGTAATTAAAGACAAAGAAGCATGGCTTTAGAGATTAAACCAACACTTGGAGAAACTCTTGGGTAAGGCTCAAAAGGACAATTACATTCAGGTAAATATGGCAAAGCATTATGCCATGAGGAACAAAATTGCAAGGGCCAAGCTCAAATGAGCCCATGCAAAAAATCAAGCTTTGACCAAGAAATAGAAGAAAGAGAAGTTGGACATACTTGCAGAAGTGTCACTTCATGATTCAAACATTAAATGATCAAGTACCCTCACAATTTTGACAAGTTTTGGCAAATTTTTTCATTCTATGAAAATTCTGTTTTTTGAGTATTTTTGCACACAGAAATTTTCCTAAACACGTAGCGACCTGGACGCTACGCTCTTTTTTGGGACCTCCAAATGTCAAATGGCCACTACCAACAAATTTTTATTGATGAGTACATCAACCCTAGAAAGTTTCAGAGTTTTTGGAGGAGAACTGGTCCATCAAAAGCTCAAAAAACCATCAAAATGTCATGTTTTTGCCTCTAAACTTCTCTGGTCGTTGCGCGTTTACGTCTTGGGAGAACAGGCTTTTCACAGGGAAAATGAGCACCATTTTGAAAACTGGAGGTATTTTTGGAAAATAGACTCAAAGGGCTTTCCAATGAGCTATCATGGAGCGTATTTTCACACCAAGAAAGCACTCAAAACTATCCTTTAACAAAGGTCAATTTTTCTTCCTAGACATTGTGCGTTTGACAAGGAAATTGCATTTTTACACAGTCTTCAGAAATTTTTGAAGTTTCACTCCAATTTGACTTTTAATTTATAAAATGAGGAATTTACTTATGTAAATGGTCAATATGAATGTAAATGTCATGTTTTTACTTTTATATAGGGTAAATACATTCAGTAAGTCAATTAGTTGAGGTGTAATGAATCAGTTCATTAGAGATAGGATTGAGTCACTTTTCTCATCCTATACTCTAGCTATCAGTTCAGCTTTTTGTGTAATATCTCCCTCACCTCATGGATTCGACCCCTATGGATGAGTGGAGGTGGTTTTGAGGTCTATTTAGCTTAGGTCTTCAGAGGAGTAAAAGGTTGGCATCAATGTGAATGTTAGTGTATTGATCAAGAACCAGTTTGGCTTAGATATTAATGAAAAATTGCAGCTATTTCCTTGGGATTCATGTGGTATGAATGTTTGACATATTTTCTTCTTTGTGATCATTTGTATGAATGTTTTTTAAGCTCATAAACCTTTTCATGTCTATTATATGTTAAAATTTCAAGTTAAAAGGTAGAATACATGTTTTTCATGCTCTATTTTGGGAAAATTTTCATAATCTATCCATTTTCTTCAGTTTAGGAAGAACTCATCCTTTATGATCTTCCTAGCTCCTCATCAATCTTAAACCATCTCACCAAATCACCTTCAAGTGTTGAGCATTCTACCTACCTTGCCCCATCAAATGGACTACAATTCCATCTCATTGGCCCTAATCTAGTCCCCTTGACCTAATCCTCATTCAGTGAGCCCAACCCCAAAATCAAAACAAACAAACCCCTGCATTTCATATCTAGCCTAAAACCTTTTTCATCCAGCCCTCTTGGCTGTGATTTTTGTGGAGAGATCCTTCTCCGACTTGGTAGGGCTAAATACCAATTCAAAAGATTGGTCTTTGGTTACCTCTGTTGGGATTCCTTCCTCAGCCTTGGGAATCTGGTGAAGTGATAACAAGCACAAAACAAGATGATGGAACAATGAGATTAACATCAAAGTGAAAGAAAATTTGCGAGTGATTGGATATTTTTGAGACAACAACATTATAAGCAATATACACTCAAGCAAGACAAGAATAAAAAATTGACTCCAAAATATTATGGACCCTATAATATTATTCATTGGATTAGAAAATTGGTGTATGAGTTAGATTTCCCTTCTCGCTTTCATAAGTTTTTTCATGTATCTTACCAATAAAATGTTTTGGGACAAACTATGTTAGTGCAAATATAACTTCCAAAATTAGATGAAGGGAGGAAGTTGACTCTTGAACCAGAAAAAATTATAGATTGATGTTCTCTATCTCTTTATAATAGAGCCACTATGGAGTACCTAATCAAGTGGAAGAATTTCCCTTTAAAATAAGCTACATGGGAAAACAAGCAATCCGTGAAGAGACATTATCAATTATTAGTTTTCTAGTTATTCTTTGATCAACCTAATGGTAGGTTACATCATATTACTTTATCTCCTATTTATAATAAAGGAAATTCATTTGTATAGGCATCATACCTTTGTCTTATACATTGTCTTCGTTGTAAAATGAGGTTTCCCCCTCAAAGTGAATTGTTATTCATTGAATGTTTATAATTTTCAAGCCATTGGTTCATAACAATAAGGTTAGCCAATCCCTCCAATAAATTAGCCATCAAGGGATTAATGAAAATTCATGACCCTTGTCTTTGTTTTGCTAGAGTTCATGACAGAAGGGGCCAAAAATGTAGAATGCCTTTTAAAACTTTTCAAATGGTGGAAATTCAATTTGTGGATGCCTTAGGTCATTTTTTAGGGTTATTCATAAGTTAAAAGACTAATGATATTACCCTCTCTAATTCATGGGATTTTGATTCAGGGTTTTGAGTCTCCCTTCACTCACTTGAATTGGTACGGAACTTCATTTCCTGAACATCTATAAGCCCTACTTAGATCATTTGGAATTTTTGGAGCATCTGTTATCCAAGTCATGTATAAGGCAACACTAGGTGATTCTAGGAAAATATTTAAATTTCATTATTGGTGCCTCTATGGTTTGGGGGCCAGTATCCCAATTGGACTCTCTTTCTTATTTTATTATTAGAAACTTGGAGCAAGTTTGCCTATGAATTTATTCAACCAATATCACCACCAGTTGGACAAGCAAAAGAACAATACATATTCGAATTTCAAAACTCCTTGATAAAATCATAGCCTCCAAAGTCTTCTTGGAAGAAACATTTATATTTCAACAACAGGTCTCAGTTGGAGTGGACTCCAATCACATTAGGGTTATCCTAGAATTGAACCATGCATAATGGAATCCTCTCAAACCATTCAAACTAAACATTTAAATTCTTAAATATGAAGACTTTCTTCAAATTCTAAAAAATGCATGGATTCCCTTAATTAATTCTCTAAGAAAATATGCAACCATTTAATTTTCACTCTAATTTGAAAAATACTAAGTCAATGGTGATCCAATGGTTGAAGGAAAAATGTTAAAAGGATGATAGAATTATTCATGATGTAGAAGAATCCTTAAACAAAAAACTCCTTTGAAGGGTTTTGGATATTTAATGAATGCACCAAAGGATTGTTATGATCCTTGTGCCTTAAAAACAATAAGAAACCAATAGTTATATTCCACTTCAAGAGGGAAACCTCCTTTTACAAATAATAGAATGAATAAGACAATATTTAATGATCCTAAGACTAGGTATCCTTAGTGTATATATATATATATAGGAAATAAAGGATACAATTATAATAAAATGGGACCATGATGGGTTCTAGCCTACATAAAAATATAACAATAGAAACGTAATTACTCAATATCTAGATCTTATAAGGGGTTTTCTCTGTAAACATACGGCTTACATAGGGTTTAACATGCCCCTCCCCATCAAAGAATTGTTTTCTTCAACACTTGACTATATGTGGGTGTTTCTGCATAAAACAATCATATTCCCATGTCGCTTCTTCCACTATTAGGTTCTTCCATGTAATGAGGTACTCAGTAATTACTTAATTTATCAGTTTCTTAGTCCCCATTTCCAAAATTGTTTATGGTTCTAGTATTATTTTCCCTTCTTCATTAATATTTGGTAGAAGAGTTTGGACTAGGATCTTATCACCAATGACCTTTAAGCAATAAACAAGGAAGACTATATGTACACGTGAAGATGGCGGAAGCATCAATTTGTAGGCCATACTTCCAATCCTTTGTAACACCTTATAGGGGGCATAACACCTTGGAGTTGATTTATTTTCCTTCTTTTGTTGCTTGAGGGACATTTTTTATATGGTTGTAGTTTCACAAATAGGCAATCTCCCACTTCAACTTCCCTTTCACCGTGATGTTGATCTACTTATTGTTTCATCCTATTTTGTGCCATAGCGAAGTTGTTCTTCAATAGTTCTAGAACCTCTTATTGGTGTTGGATGCAGTCCTCTACTAATTGAGTCTTTATAGTCCCTTTCAAGGGTTATTTCATGGACGAAGGATGATATCGATAAAGTGTTATAAATGGTGACATTTTTGTTGAAGTATGGAAAGATGTGTTGTACCACCATTCTACCAAGGGAAACCATTTGACCCATTTTGTATGTTTATCATAAGAAAATCAACGTAAATATCCTTCTAAACATTTATTCACAATCTCATGTTTTCCATTAGTTTGAGGATGGTAAGATGAGTTGTGAGCCAATTGATTACCCAAACAAGAAAATAATTCAGTCCAAACAATTCCATTGAAAATTGGATCTCTATTAATTTAAAGAACCTTTATTATTCCATGTAACTTTTGTATTGTTTCCACAAATTATTTTTCCACGGTACTTGCTTTAAGAGGATGAGAAAGAGAGAAAAAGTGGCCATACTTTACCATTCGATCTACCACTACCATAATGACACTCTTTCCTTTAGATTTGGGTAAACCTATAATAAATCCATTGAAACTTCTTCCCAATTCTGGTTTGGTATGGTTAATGGTTGAAGGAGCCCTAGGGTCTTGATAGTATCTCCTTTATTTTGTTTTCATACCACACATTTTGCCACAATTTTTTGCACTTCTACTTTAAGACCTTCCCAAAAAAAAAATTATTAATATTATGGTATGTGTTCAAGAACCTTGAATTTCATCCTATAGGAGAAGTGTGTAATTCCAATAGGACCTTATGTTTGAGTTGAGAATTCTTACATAAGTATACATGATCTTGACACCATAAAAAATTATTTTTCCATGTAAATATTTCTACGACATTAGGTTCCTCCTGTAGTTGTTGAATGATATTGTGTATATTCTCATCTTGTTTCCATTATATCCTTGATTCTTCCACCCAATTATATTGTGGAATGGAAATAGCACATAGTAAACCATTTGTGTCTTCATCTTTCCTTGAGATTGCATATGAAACAATATTTTTTTTTCCATTTTTGTAGACAATTTCAAAGGAATAACCCAACATCTTTGTGACCCATTTATATTTCTCTTCTAAATATCTAGTCATTTCTCCAAGAAGTAATATAGACTATTATGATTTATTTTTAATTTGAAGTGTCTTCCTATTAGTTATGGGCACCATTTCTTAACCACATGTAGTATGGCCAATCTTTATTTTTCATATATGGGTCTTAGTAGGTTCTTTCATTTAATTTCACTACTTTCAAAGGCAATGGGGCTTCCTTCTTGCATTAAAATTGCACCAATGCCATCGCCTAAGGCATCACACTCCACAATGAATATTTTTGGGAAGTCCGGTGTCACCAAGATGGGAGTTTTCCACGTAGCCTATTTAAGTTCTTCAAATGCTTTAGTTGCTTCTTTAGTCCAATAAAAAATTGTGTTCTTCAATAATTTTATTAAAGGTGCTAATATTTTACCATAATTCTTGACAAATTTGCAGTAATTTCCTATCAATCCTAAGAAAACTCTGAGTTTCTTCAAATAATTAGGGATTTTCCATTCCCTTGTACCTTTGATTTTGTTAGGATCCACCTTGAAACTATCATGTGATACAATATTACCCAAATTATAGTTGTTTCTATTCCAATAGTATCAATACCATGTCAACATGTTGTGCATGTTCTTCCAAATATTTGTTGTAAATTAGTATGTCATCAAAAAATACTAGCACGAATTTTCTAAGGGTGGGTTTGAAAATAGATATCATCAAACTATGAATGTTGAAGGTGCATTTTCAAGTCCAAATGGTATAACTAAAAACTCATAATGACCTTCATGTGTTCTAAAGGATGTTTTGGGAATGTCTTCTTTCCTCATTCTAATTTGATGATATCTAGAATGAATATCTAAATTAGTAAAAAATATTGCTCCATATAATTCATCTAACAATTCATCAATGACAGGAATAGTTAACTTATCTTTGATTGTCATTTTGATGAGTTGTATATATTATATGCACATACGCCACAAACCATATTTTTTTACAACCATCACATCTAGTGAAGAGAAAGCACTTTGGCTAAGCTAAATGATTCTCACCTCTAACGTTTCTTGAACCATACGTTCAATCTCACTATGTTTTGCATGTGGATATTTGTAAGGCTTAATGTTAGGTGGTACATTCCAATCTGTAAATAAATAGCATGGTCATGATCTTAGACAGGTGGAAGACACTTGGGAATTTCTCCAAATACATTAGCATGATTATTGATAACTTTTTGAAGATCAACTGGAACGGAGCATATATATGTTTGAACCTCTAATGAACACAATTGTGCAACTACACCTTGGTGTCCCTCTTTTAGTAATCTTGTCATACTATTAGCGATTATCACTTTACTAGGTTTCCCTTGGATACCTCTAAACTCAATTTCATTTTCTTCTGAGAAAAACCTTATGAAAATATCTTGGAAATTAAGGGTCATTGTTCCCAAAGATTGTAACCATTGGACACCTAATACAACATTCACACCACCCATTTGGATTGCAATCATGAAACTAGTCAATAAATACTTCCCCATATTCAACTTAATCTTACTTCACTTCCCTAAACAATTTATGGTACCTCCATTTGCAATAATCACTTGAAATTCGGGTGTTGGATATACAAAGGAATAAAAAAGTTTTGTCAATTTGTAATTGATGAAATTAGGGGTAATTCCTGGATCGATCAATATTGTTACCCTGTTATTTTTTATATATCCTTCTATATTTAGAGTTTATGGAGTATTGATTCCATCCAATGCATGACAAGAGATTGTTGGAGTAGTTTCTTCTGGATCTAGATCTTGTGAAGTTTCCACTTCTTGAACTTCTTCATCTTCACATACTATGTAGAATAATTTCATCTCACTGCATTTATTCCTCTTACTATACTTGTTTTCATTGTTTAAAGATAATCCCTTTGCTATTATTTCATCCATTTGCTAAGGAGTCAACCTTGTTGGTTTAGGAAAAGGAGCCTAATTTTCTCTATAGTTATTAGTTACCAATTTTCTAGGGGCCATATTTCACTTTCAACTTTCCTTGCCAAATTGAAACCATGTTCTAGAGGTTTAGGTTCAAAGAGACCCTCGTGTTGTATGCTTTCCTTTAAATTACCCATAAATAGGTATGGCAAGTTGTCCTCTGAAATATGATTTACTATGATATTTGTTGAAGAATGTAACTAGTTTTGGTCTTCATAATTGTCATTTGACTCATGTCATGATTTAATTCTTGTGTATGTATCAAAATAAGAAATAAAAATGGTGTAAAGGTCCAAAAAAATTATTTATGTAGAGCATGGGTTTCATGCTCTAGTCATTTTTTCATTAGTTCAAACATCCACTATATGTTCCTAGGGTTTTTCATGAGTTAATATTCATTGTCACTTTGTAAAAGACCCTGGCAAGCACCTGTATCAAGAAAAAGGAAATTTATTTTTTATTTGGAAGTGTCTAGAGGGCTTGTAAGAACAAATTGGCTAGCCAGATAAAGTCAGCATAGAGTGGGCTTAAAGAGACACTCGTAAGGTTATATAAGGAAGGACTTCGACCTCCATTGATACACACATAAGCACACTTCATTTGGATAATTCTTGTGGTTAGAGATGGATATGAAGAGGCTAGAAGAGCCTAGCAAAGAAGCAAGTCATCCCTAGAAGGTATTGAAGATATATATAAAATTCATCTTTTCTCCCACGTGTGAAGTCCCTAGGTTCTTAGATGGTTTCCTCTGGTCCAAATTGCAGGAGGAGATAACAGACTTTGTTTTTTAGACTGAAAGGCTAGAAGAGCCTCTTCTTGGAGAGATTCTGCTTTGCTATATTTGAATACCTTGTGTGGAAAGGTGGGTTGGATTCCATTGGTCCTATTTGGTGCCCTCGTCTATGGTTTGGTATTAGAATTCTCTTTTGAAACTAATTCTATAAGAAGAGAATTTATTTTGGGTTTTCCCCTTGGAGGGGTTTTTCCCTAGCTTGGAGCTTATATCTTGTTTTCATTTTTGTATGGTTGTGATATTTATTTATTTTTCATTGATTTGATGATAAGAACATAAACATAATCAAGAACAATAAGAATATAATATCACAAGTAAATGTCATACAAGGAAAAGTGAATTAAATGTTTCCCTAATCAACTTTCCAACATGGTATCAAAGCTAAGTTCAGTATCATAGAAGTTGTAATATCATTGTAGTTTGAATGGTTTTCAAGTCAAGAAGTAGGGACTATTTTTAATCTCCTTGAGGGCTGAAATTCTATAAGATCAGGTCACTGCGTTTTTGGGTTAGTAAACCCTAGAACAAGCTTGTTTTCATCACTTTTTTTCTCTAGATCAGTTTAGAACTTGGCACCAATAGACATAGATATAAAGCCTTTATTGAAATCTATAGGAGGGTTGTTTGAATCCAATTGAGTGTGGATTGGAGGGAGGAATATCCCTATGGTAGAGCGAAGGCCTAGAGAAATAATAGGCTTAAGGATTAGGTTGAATTTCAAAGAATCTAGATCTTCATTATAGGTTAAGGGTCTTGTGCATAAGTACAAGGAAGAATGAGACTTAAAAATGTAAGTTTTTTGGACTAATAACAACCATTCTAGACAAAAAAAAGAAGACACCCTGTAGTGGGATCTAAATTTTTTATTGGAGAGGCATTTTCTCAAGGTCTATGCAGTGACTGTAAGAATCCCTAGTTGAAGGGACAGAGTTTTAAGAAAGACTTCAATAGTACTAAGATTTATATACCATAAATAGGTATTATACCTATTATTGAAGACAACTAAATAAGGATAAGTCCTTGAATTTCTTGAAGCTTAAAGCAACAATAGAAATCTGATTTAAGAACCTATACCCACCTATAGGATACCCTTCCAAAAGAAGAAGTTTGTCTCATGGAAAGGGTATTCTTATTTGGCATTATAAATATCATTGGAAGGAATACTTTGGATTTATTGGAAGCATCAATCATTTTAATATTAAAGTATACTCTTGAATATTGTAGGTGTTGGACATGGAATCCCTTCAATGTACGTAGTAGATAAATACTCCACAGATCAAAGAGCGGAGCGCGCGGCGCGAAGTCTATTTTGAGTCATAGGGTCTTTGGCATGGGTCAAATCCCATTATTATGTAATGGGAAAGGATATTTTGTGAACGTTGGACTCTGCCCATGGTTTTGGACTATGGTATTGTAAATGCCAAACCTATATAAGGAGTCTAGATAGAAGTCATAGGAAGACGTGAAAAGAAGGAAAGTAAAATTAAATGATAGATCTTATGAGATGCACCTGGATGTACGATTGTTTTGAGTCAGAGTCTGTGTATTGTGTTAGAGGAAATTCTCCTATAGCTATGTGCATGGAGACCTTAGGAATTCTGCAGCTGTGTGCGCAGACCCCTGCAACTGTGTGTGCAAGGTGGAACTGAATGTATGAGAAGGATCTAACTATTAAAGAAAGAATTGTTGGATAGATCTGAGTTTTACTGATGTGTTTTTCTTTTACTTATGGTTTATGAATTTCTATGTTGAATAATGGTTTTGATTTGTAATTGAATACTGCAGTCTTGTTTATGGTTATTTCCTTTGTTTAATGCATGAATAATTAATATCGCACAGTCAATGAGTAAGTTCAACAGATGTCTTGAACAACTCCTGTATTATTGGTAGATCTGACCTGCGAATATCTCATAAGAATTAGAAGCCCTAAATACACAATCCTCTATCCCTCTGGATGCATAAACATGGTTCTAGCATCCCCTTATATTGCCTCGAGTGAAACTTTGGTCTGTGCAAGCAGATCATTGCCGAAAGGGCCAGTAATAGTGGGTTTTGTTGGACTGCGCAGTCACTTTCAACCTGGGTCTAGGACCCATCAAGCCAAAAAATGGTTTTGTTGCCGAGACTGAGATATGAGTAATGGATAGCTAGATGTGGAATCCGTCTAAGAAAGAGATCAAAGATTGGGTAAGTCTGAAATAACATGAGTTTTTTGTGCAATAAAACAGAAACATGTGCATCTCTACTGAACATTGGTTACAAAAATATATCTATACTGTTCAGTATGAGATCATTTTCACATCGTACGAGTGGATATCAAGACAGCTGCGCAGACGGGTTGGTTCAATAATAGCTAACTGTGTTGCCCTAGATCTGATTGAGAATCTGAAAAATGCTGAGAACAAGATCATGAGGGTTTTTTATTATTGGATAGACAGTATCCTTGGATGGTTTATAACTGAGTTCATGATCAATACTTTTGTATCTTATAGCGAAGCACAGCGCAATTTATTCAAATGCCTTAGAGGTAAGTACCTGAGTTCACTAAAGTTATGGATTAGAATGTTATTTTGTGAAAAGGATATACTATGGAGGCGCTCATATTGATGTGTGAATAAAGAGAACCTAGTGATACGCAAAGCAGAAAAATTTTTAGGACTAGCTGGGGAACGTACATTGAAAAGGAATATAATCTATTGTTTGGGTCTGGAGAAAGAGAAAGCAACCCTGCTACTCCGAGAAGTCTGAGATCAGAAATTCAACAAAGCACTACGGAGATTCCCTAGCCTTTCACCCCCATCATCACTCCATCCTATTATGTTCCTCCACCTCCACCTCCACCTCCCCCATTCATCATGGCCCAACCCATAAATATGTTTGTGTTCAAGGGAACGGATGATCCTGAATAGTTCAGGTTTGTGGTAGAAGCGATATGGAGTTCGCAGAATGTTACAGATGAAAGCATGAAGAAAGTGTAGTTGGTTACCGCACTGAAAGATAGAGTATTGTCTTGGTACATGAAATATGTTGCCACAAATGCAAATTCTTCTTTGGCTGAGACAAAGACTGTGTTGAACGATGAATTCAAGAAACCATAGTCACAGTCCCAATGTATCACAAAGATCAACGAGATTAAGCAGCTAGCTACTTGTTAGTGTCTATGAGTCACCAGTGATCAAATGTGCTCTTTCATATGGTTGATAGGGTCTTAGGTCAAATTTTATAGTTCCAAATAGGTTTTCAAATAAAATTTGATGATTGGTTGGTGTGTCTAGGTCACTACTACTCCCTCCACCTACTCATAGTCTTCATCACTCATCATGGTCATGTCTTCATTCAGGTGTTTTAGGTCATGAAATGGTTAATATGTCATCATTTAGGTCACAGTCTAGGTTTCCACTTCATTTCTCATCATAATGTCATTCATTTAAAGAAAAAGTAGTCATGTTCATCGTTTGAGTCATTATTGAAGGGAGTTAGCAGCTTAGGAACAAAAGGAATAAAGGTAAAAGTAACATTTCATTTCAAATTAGATCATTTTGCAGTCACATCACATCATTTCTCAAAAGATCAATGATGTCACCTCCATGAGTTAAGCTAAAAATCGACCTCCAATCTATAAAAATACCAATAAAGCACAATATTTTCTCATTTCACTCTCATGAAACATGTCTCCATCAGCAAAGTGCATTCCAACCCTCATAATATCAAATTCTAGCCTCCATAGTACAATTTTCTCTCCTTTGTTGCGCTTTTGGCAGCGTTTATTGAACTTTTATCTACCTTTGTTGCGCTTTTGTCTGCCTTTGCTACGCTTTTGGAAAGGGAGACCAAAAATTCATTGCACAGGTATTCTGCGGAAAAAACAAGTTCAAAAACATCCTTGGAAAGTAAGTGGACCTCCATAACTCCTCCTTTCATCAATTTTCTCACAAGAAGTCAGTGAATTACCCTATCCTAGGGTTTTGCTGAGCTTTTCATTTCTTGGTCAGTTTACTTTTTTGTTGTGGTGAAACTCTTAAATTTTATGCTCACACACCCTCACTCATACTCCATCGACCTTCCTTGACCTTTTCTTGTGCTCATTTCCTCATTTCCTCCATTTCCCTACAAACCCTAGCCTACCTACACTTTCCTAGGCTAGGACTATGTTTCCAACTTTTTTAACCTTTCCCATCACACATTTCCCAAATTTCCATCTCCCTACACTCCCTAACACCTTTCTCTACTCCCCAAAATTTCCCCATAAATTTAGCCTTAACACCTAACCCCTTCATTCCCTTCCCTCTACAAAATAGTCTCAAATCCCTTGTCTTCCCAAAATCAAAACCCGAACCTTCCTCCAAGTGAGCTAGGGTTTTACCATGGAGGCAGAGACCGTAGACAATGACAAGAAAAATTAAAAAGGAGGGAAAATTTCTAGGTATGAGCCCACTAAAGTCCAATAAATCATGGCTTCATATTTCATTAAGAAATCCCTTCAAGATGTGGGTTGCCTAGGGTTTACATTGCACATAAGGACAGTTCTAATTCAAAATTGGTTTCTGAAGTAAGGAAGATGAATTTGACAAACGTGAAAGAGGTTTTTATCCATAATAGACCAAGAAACTAAAACCTCCTTCAGTTTATGCGCATGCATTATGATTTGAGATAAATTCCCAAAATACAATTTCTACATGAGGGTTTCTTCACTTTTGGACAGCTTGACTTCAATTTCAGGGTTTTGGAGTAGGGATTTGTAGTGCTTGATAAATACATTGTGTAGCATACATCCTCAGATTTACAACCATACCACTTGTAGCCCAAAACTCCTCTAGGAAGGCCTCCAAACACCCTCTCAAATACCACGTTGCGCTTTTGCTAAGAGCACACTGCGCTTCTGCAATTTTTGAGTGACCAACTTCAAACTTCGCTTTTGAAGAAATGGGAAATTATTTTTGAAAACTGGAGGAGGTTTTTTTTCATAACATAACAAAGAACAAAAAATCTCTCAGTTCGGAAAAACAATTTATGGTTAGAGAGATATTTCTCCACCTTTGATCCCTATTTTTGGGAAAGTTTTGGTCATTTTGGCAATTTTTGGAAATTCCTCACTCCCAAAAGCACACCGAAAATTTGTTGCGCTTTTTCCTGAGGCCACCAAATGAAAAATACTATACATGGATGAATATATTATTACCTACACAAATCAGATATCCCACTGGTGTGCCATGTAAGCCTTCATTTTGAGAGAAAAAGGCCAAAAACATGCTAAAAAATGTGTTTCTGCCACTGCTTTTACCCCCTCGCTACGCTTTTGGGAGCAGTCTTGTGAAAAACACATTTTTCTCGGCCTTGGATAGGTCATTTTGCATGCTTGAAGGTTCTAAAGACAACTAGACATCCAAATATTTCCAAATCTACCTTCAGATCAGCAAGTGGATCAGGAAAAGTCACTCAAAAGTGCCCTCAAACAATTTTTTGCGCTTTTGGAATTTCCCGTGTTTCTGTGGGAATTTGTTGCGCTTCTGTCAGTAAGCCAGAATTTCAAATTTCTTTGGTCAAAGTAAAAATTTTGGGATGTTATTACTCTTCTTAGGTATTTTATGATGTAATCAAGTGTAATTGATCTTGTAAATGTAAATTTGATGTAGTTATGATGGTAATTAATGTTAGAAAGGTCAGTTAAAGCTAAATGGAGAGTTTCTTCTAACCTCCCTAGTCTTAGGCTTCGTTAGAGAAAATAATGTAAATGTGTCCTATCATAAGGTATTTGACCCTTGAGAGAGGGGAAAGAGGTTTTTGGTCTATATGTAGCCCTGATTGATTTGAATCAAAGGTTGGACATCAGAGAGTAGAAGGCTTGGAGCTTTGTGTACAGTTTAATTTTGCAGAAATACTAGACCAGTTGCAACTATTATATATGGATTCATGTGGTATGATTTTTTGGCAGTGTTTTTTATTCTGTACATCATTTGCATGAATGCCTAATTCTCCTTTTTTCCATATCTTTTCTTTCAATGATCTTCCTATAAATTTTTAAACATAATTCTCAAGTTTATGCTCTGTTTTGGTAGGAATTTCATGTTTATGTTATTCGTCTTCTGATAAAAGAAGTCATGCTTGTTATGTTCATTTTGAACCTTTACTTTTACACCCTACACTACAATTGAAAACCTAAAAGTGTCACTGAACATACCTTCCATGCCCCTTTGTATCCCTCCAACTGAAATCTTTTGAGATCTGACCTAGTTTCCTTGACCTCTCCTCTTGATCCAGCTAAAACCTAAATTTCAAAACCCTAGAGCTCAATACCTATCCTAATATATTTTACCCTCTTCAGTCACCTTGTTGACTATAATATCACAGAGAGAGCCCTCTTTGATTTCGTAGGGCTAGCTACAAAATCCGAAGTGGTTCAAGGTTACCTCCTTCGATTTCCATTCTCAGCCTTGGGACACTATGAAGGATAACACTAATGAGACTGTATGGGAGGTAGATAAGCGATTTAAGACCCAAATAAGTTTCAAGATCCCAGATTAACATCATTGAGAATGTTTCATTTTTGTGTTGTTGCCTCATCTCAGATTTCCACTCTCACAATAGAAGATTGCTACTCAGGTTGAAGCGTTGGAGATAGAAATGAAGCTGGAGGCTTCACCCTTAGTCGATACAAGCATAGGGGTACAACAGATTCAAACTCAGTTGGCGAGCTTCCATATGGAGCTCTAGGATCTAAAGAAGGGAAATGAGGTTTGATCTGATATAAGGTCGGAAGTTTGGTGTATCAAGTGTAAATCATAGGGTCACTATAAAGAGCAGTGCCCTATTTATAGAGAGTATTTGAATGTTGGGATGTCAAGCCCATTAAAACCTAGGTCGAGCATTGGGCCAAGTGCAGGACCCCATGTATGGTGTGGCTTATGAAAATTTGCAGGCCAACATTCTACGAACTATTTTTACCTGTTGAAAAAGTTTATTAGATTGTCGAAGCAATTGTTTTGCAATTTCTGCAGTTCGGTGGGACATGATGAGAAACATTGTAAGAGTTATGATTTGATGATGGAGAACAGTCTTGGGTGCCTATTGAATGCAATCATAAGTACGTGAAGCTTCGGGTTCACCGACTGCACGAGGAGGTTTCCTAAGCCGAGGGTGTGGTCGAGGAGGAGGCGCAGGTCGTGGATAAGGTCAGATGATATGTTACAACTACAAACAAGCTAGACATTTTTCTAGGGATTGTCAAAATCCTACGGCAGCTTCTTGTAAGTATTGTCAAGAATTTGGTCAGGAAATCAAATATTATCCCATTTTTCTAGCTAAAATGTAGGATCCGTGCAACCAACAATCGGCTTAGAATATACAAATCATGAGGGCTAAACCGCGCTAGGCAGATCCAAGCGTTAACATAGTAACGCGCAGTGGTGTGAATACCGAAGGAGACCGTGCAGAAGGAAAAAAGACTGTGATGGAGACTTGGGTAAGGAAAGTTGAAGATAAGAATGTTAGATTTAATGTACAACATGAGAAAGAGACATTCATGGAAGAAAGGAATACATTTATGACTCCTAAAGCTTTGCCACCTACCACGCAAAGACAGTTGTTTCTATTGGAGAATAAGCCTGAGGAAAATGTCTAAGTAAAGGAAGTTGATTAGTCTATCTTAGCGTCCTTCTTGCATACGTGTATGAAATTTTTGAGGGAACAGAGGGTTTTAGAAGGGTTGCAAGAGTTGATTGATAACTGCGCTAGAAAGGAAAGGTTGCAAGTAGAATAGCACACAGTAAACAAAGTATACATGAACAAGAAAAGAATCGGCTGGGAGATGTGGTTGACTGCGCAAATCGAAGATTATGAGATGGATCAATTCATTCAGGATCTAGGATTAGATGCCAATATTCTGCCAAAATAGACATGGTAGTAGATGGGAAGGCCTAAGATGTAATGGTCACCAATTCAGCTGAGGATGGAAAATCAGCAGAAGAACATTCCTATGGGGTGATTGCAGGGGATTAGCATAGATATGGACAGAGTTGGCATGTTGGTCGACTTCGAAGTGATTTATATCGTTGATGATAGTAATCCATATCATGCGTTGTTGGGATTTGACTAGGCTTACGACATGGATTCTATAATCAACCTCAAGAAGCGGTAGATGATCTTTGAAAATAATGGTAACTAAGTTGTTGTGCCATTAAATCCTTCCGAAGGTGCACACTATACAGAGCCTATCTAGCATGAGTATGGGGATGCTGAGAATGATCATATATATAAGCTTACTGTTGTTTTCAAGGTAAATCCTCTCTATGGACAGAGACGATCCCTCTGGCCCTAGAGTGGTTCTAGAAACAAAAAAGACAAACAAGCATCTATTCTCCAAGATTACATTCAATTAGAAACAAACAATAGGAGTACCTACCTTAAACTTGTGTTGATTACTTGCTCCTTTGAAGTGCATCCACTTATCTTTCACTCCAGATCACATTCCTTGCTCCTTTTTACGATCAATACTTGTGGCAAAAGACAGAAAACAATACGAAACGAGATAGAACAAATAATACTTATATTAAATGAAATCTATCTAAAAGATCAAGGAATATTAGAATTTTCATCATAATAACAAACGAAAATGGAAAGTAAAAACCAGTTTTATACTATTAATGATTAGAAAGGGGAGTTTCAAACTTCACCTTGATGTCGGAGCTCTCCTTTTACGGATCTTAATCCAAGCACGTCTCCAAAACACTCTTTTCCAATCTTAACACATGGATGCTAAGGATCTCAACTCTCTCCTTCTATAGCTATAGAAATATTCATATTATTTCTCCTTCTTTTCTCTCAGAGGCATGTGGGAAGGGATCATTTTATAGCCATGGGAGGACAGGACATGGATCCTCATAAGATGGAAGGAGGTCTTATCTCCTTGAGTGGTTCCTCTTTTGTAGGAACAAGAAACCCAAAGGAGAAATCTTGACCATATCATGATCAACAAACATCTAGCACTACGCTCTCATACCAGCATTGATCAGCACAGGTCAGAGGTTAAGGTTTTTCCATAAGCACTAGTGAAACACTGGGTGGTTGCGGTGGTCCAAAAAATCATATTTTTAGGGAGATTCTCCATAAATGAGTCAAAGTGGAATTGACCTTCAAACTTTGTGGGATCCAAGGGCATGTGCTCCATGATGGGAAAAGTACATAGGGACCACTATATGAGTTCTCCAAGATCTAGGAAGAGGGATTAAAAGGACAGTGACAAAATGATGTGTAACAGATGCCCCCTAAAGCATGAAGTCAAAACGAGAGTGAGGGTTGAAATGCTTTACGAGTACATGTAAGGACCAGGACGTCGTCATCGGAAAACCTGTGAATCAAGCATATAGATACATACATAACTGAAATCTCTAATATAAATTCATGAACACAAGGTATGGATGCAGCCATTCGTAAACAAATCATGTAAAGGGATCCATGGTATGGGAAAATCCATCTAGAATAAGAAGGATCACAAATGTGGACTCACGGTATGGTCGCAGCCATCCATCTAAAAAGAGTGATGTATACAATTATGAATAACTCATATCACCTTGCAACCTGGATTTTATAAAACAAAGTCTAGGGTCTTGCACTCTGTCATGACCCAATCAAGTACATATTTGAGCATGTGAATGAACGAGTTGGAGTCGAACATGCAAGAAAGTCGCTTTATTAACATTCAATGATGTAAACTGTTAACAGGCGCAAGAGGAACCACTAATAATGATAATGGTCCTCAAGGTACCAGCAGTACAAATAATGAGATGTGAATAAGGAACTGAAGTCAAACATTCATGAGATCACTCAATCGAAGGCCAATGATGAGAACATGTCGTTGAATGCGAAGAAATTTCCATTAGGGCATGCAAGTTCTAAGGTACTGGAAGGGAGTCTCTAGATCAGCTTCCCTGATAATGAGTTGAAGTTTACAGGAAGTAATTTGTCGAAGGAGGGTCACGATGTATCCCACATCATCGACACGAGATAGAGAAAACAAGATGGTTTTGAATCAAGACTAGAACAAAGAATCAGGTAATGAATGAACTGAAGAAGGGACTACTCTTGAACATATCGGCGACATGACTCTGTAATGTGGAAGTATTTTGACAAAACATGAGATCAAAGGTCATGGTGACATGGCAGAGATCAGATGAAAGGAAAAAATGGATAACCCAAACCTAAGAAGGTAAGTAACGAAGTGAGGATTACACAAACCTGACACAAAATAGAGGATGTGTCATGTTCAAGAGAGACATACTGCCGACACAACTAATAAATACTTTCCATTTTTCCCCGCCATTTATGGTGAGTACCCCAATTATTTTTTAATACAAGATTGAAGGGGATAGCATATGTTTGTCATATAAGTTCATCCTTCGGATGAATCCATCCCAGTATATTTTACGATCCCTATGAAGGAGAAACTCGGTCTTTTCATGGTGACAAGTCCAGTGTCGTTCCGTTTTAATGAGCCAGACAAAGGTGAAACTAGGCATATTTTTCATGTTTAGGGAGTTTGAAAAATAAGAGAAAAAGAAAACTCCAAAGGTCCATTTTTGTAGATAGTCTCTCAAACCTAAACAAGTAGAAAAAAATGTCTAAGATAACCTCTTAGTCATGATTAATTAATGTATTCCTTTTTCTTAAATATTTTATCCCAACCCGAAAAAGGGGTAAACGTATATTGGGTAAACGAATTTTCGTTTTCTTTAACGAGTTCAAAACAACAAGTACTCGGAAATATTTTCATGTTTCAAGAGTCAAAAAAGAGCTTAAAGGTGACTCCACCTAGAGGAACGAGTGGTACAAAGGGTAGCAACTGGTTCCAGTTATGGTGGAACTACTCAGAACAAGAAAAGGTCAAGAGGTTAGCTAACAAGATCACTCATTGCCGATGTTCCTCAAGAAATGATAAAACAAAGTGAAAGAATATAATAGGCCAGGAAGATGGTGACGATGGAATGAGAAAACCAAGGCTCATCTGGCAGAAGAGAAAAATAAAAGGGAAATCAAGAGAGCTAGAATGAGGATGGTGTCATTTTTACACAAGCTTGAAATATTAAACTATGCTTGGAATAATTTTTCATGCCCCCAGCATTTTGACTCAATTCGAGGTACATGCCCCCCCAGATTCAGTTCATTCACCTAAGTAGACTACTGGATACTGACAGGTGGATGGAATAAAGGTTAAATTACAAGATCAAGTGAAAGACTCGGCTGTGACTTTACGAGATCTAATCAAAGACTCTAATTGATGGGGAACTTGTTTCAATTTTTTAATGAGCTTTACACAGTAAAATAAATATGGTCATAAATGCCTATTTCATTTTTTAATAAGGTTGAAATAGTAAAATAACTATCGTCATAACACCTTGTTTCATGTTTTAAAGATCTTGACATAAGAAAATGAATTGTGCTCTGAAGAGCTTGTTTCATTTTTTAAGGAGCTTGACACAAGAAAACGAACTATGCTCCGAAGAGTTGGATCATGACTCATAAGAAGTCAGGGCTTCCAATAGGTTCTCATTTGATGGGAGAACAAAAATATCTAAGTCAAGGTCCAATGCCTCTAGTACATGGTACACTATATCAATGACTGAACCATCAGTGGATGCGGGCATGGAACAATTTGCTACATAATTAACCTATGGCGGGGAAGATACCACTGGTCTGTAAGGACCATTTAGGGATGATGGTATACTGGGAGCCACATTAGGACCAATGAAATACATTTTATCCATGGTCACAATGGCTCCTTCATCTGTAAAATAGATCACATGAAAAAAAGCAGAGACGAGAGCTACCATGACATAAGTATAGCCACGCCCAAGGAGTAAGTTAAAATCCAAGGGGCCTTGGACAATCATCACATCTATATAGACATAATTTCCTTCCAAAGTAATAGGCAACCTAAGAAGGATCCCTAATGGTTGATTTATTCCTCTGTTAAAATCCAACAGATTTTGGGTAACAGGCACAAGCTCCGAGGAACCAAAATCTTGCCAGGTATTTGAGGACAGAATGCTAACAGATGCGCCTTAATACATTATTGTGCTAGGTACAGCCACGTTATAGGCATGTGTTATGATCTCAAAGGGCATGTAAGAAGGAAGACGATATCTCGTCAGCCGAATCTAATCAAAAGAAGCGATAAAAATACTTGGAGGGGGTGTTGTGGGAATGGGAGAACTATCCCCCTCTGTTACGGGAGTGGGAGGAAAACCCTCCTGTATCGCAAGAATAGAAGGATTTCCCTGGGAATCTGAAGAAACAAAAATAATATGAGTGGTATGATATTCACTCTCTACAGGAAGGGCCTAATTAACCGTAGGTGGAATTAGGTCAATCGTTTTCTCAACTAATGGTTTATCAGGAAGGGACTCATGAGAGTGACTTTTGAAGAGAGTGGGATTGACCAGAGATGAATTTTGATCAATCACTTGATCAAGTAGCAAAGGATTAGGGGAAAACTTCTGGTAACCAACCAGAAGGCAGGGTTGAGAAGCCATAAGGGTATCTAATAACTTGGAGGCTTCATCCATATAAGGACAAAGGTGAATGGGATGATTCCCTTCACATAACCTATAGGGAAATTTGACTTAACCCTTTTTCCTATGAACCTTATTACCAATAATTAAAAATTCATCACCAGCATGATCTCCAAACGCTGATGAAAAAGGTTGATTCGAGCCAGTGGACCACACTTCTAACACCTTGGGAATACTACGAAAATCTCTAAGAAGGTGGTCATGATTACATAGCTTGCAAGGCAATTTTACTTTTGGAGACTGATTGAAAGGCTTTTCAACACCAGTTACATCAGTGGTGATGGTTTCTTGGTTTCCCCCTTGCTTATTTTGCTTCTTCTTCTTCTTAGATTCCTGGTTACTAGAATCCATACTTTCACCAGGCAAAGAGGAAGAATGGGGTGAAGAAATAGGTGAAGAAGGTGAAGGGTCAAATTTAGGGTTGACATGAGGTTGACATTGTTTAGGGCATTCAGTTGGAAACAAACGATAGGAGTACCTACCTTATACTTGTGTTGATTACTTGTTCCTTTGAAGTGCATCCACTTATCTTTCTCTCTAGATCATGTTCCTTGCTCCTTTTTATGACCAATACCTGTGGCAAGAGACAGAAAAAAAATACGAAATGAGATAGAACAAATAATACTTATATTCAATGAAATATACCTAAGAGATCAAGGAATATTATACTTTTCATCATAATAACAAATGAAAAATGGAAAGTAAAAACCAATTTTATTCTAATAATGATCAGAAAGGGGAGTTACAACTATCGCCTTGATGTCGAAGCTCTCCTTTGAGGGGTTTGAATCCAAGCACGTCTCCAAAACACTCTTTTCCAATCTTAACACATGGAGGCTAAGGATCTCAACTCTCTCCTTCTATAGCTAAAGCAATATTCATATTATTTCTCCTTATGTTCTCTCAGAGGCATGTGGAAAGGGATCATTTTTTAGCCATGGGAGGAGGGGACATGGATCCTCATAATATGGAAGGAGGTCTTATCTCCTTGAGTGGTTCCTCTTTTGTAGGAACAAGAAACCCAAAGGAGAAATATCGACCATATTATGATTAACAAACATCCATCACTCTACTCTCGAAGCTTCTAGTCCATGAAGCTTCGTTTCCATTTCTATAATACTTCCAAAAGTGGATCAGCGTGAGTATGAGGCTCATAATAGGGCAGGTCATAGGTTAAGGTTTTTCCACAAGCACTGGTGAAACACTGGGTGGTCGTGTCGATCCAAGAAAGCAGATCTTTAGGGATATTCTCCACAAATGAGTCAAAGGGGGATTTACCTTCAAACTTTGTGGGATCCAAGGGAATGTGCTCCATGATGGGAAAAGTACACAGGGACCATTGTATGAGTTCTCCAAGATCTAGGAATAGGGAGTAAAAGCACAGTAACAAAATGTTGTGTAACAACTATGCAAGATGAAGACTGGATTAATCCGACCGCGAATGGTAGAATATGTTGGGAGCGTGACAGTTTTTGTATTTCAGATTCCGATGAAGAGCTGGAGCACGGGTAGAATCGTTTGCATGAAGTAACCACTAAGCACTGTAACAGGGTTACCAAATCTCTACATTGTTTCAAATCGGAAGCGCACGACTTACCTTTTTATGATGGAACATGGAATTTTTCCTTGTTTCTGGAATAATTTGAGCAAAAGGTTCCTGAGGACCAGAGATACAAAGCTTTAGACTTCGCATTGAGTTCTACTCCAGCCCAATGGTGGGACGCACACAGAGAAAGTTTGGAAGGATCGAAGGAGTTTTGTAAGTTGATAAGGCTAACATTTTGTTAGGTTGATACGAAGATCGTGGAGAATTATGATGGTCATAAGAATCCTCATGAGCACTTGGCTCGCTGGACTAAAGCTTGGGGCGCCGAACCTCAACCAAAATAGGTGCACATGTTCTTTCATTCCTTGGATACGATACATGAGCAATGGTATCTTGAAACAGGGCTACACCATGGAACCGTGGATTGGGATGAGATGATTAGATGGGTTTTTATTAACATATAGCTTCATTCAGGGCTAGGATTGCATTAACGAGGCCCTTAAAGAAGTGACAACAGGATTACTGCACATTACCAAGGAGCCAAGGATGTTGGTACCGCCTGATTAGACAGACCCGACCAACAATCTTGTGTTGGGGGAGGAGATCCGTGGGTACCAAAATGATCAGACATAGAAGGATTTTGTTCGAGGATGGCTTCATTGCGTCATAGTACTTCATAAGAGTATGAAGGAAGGTGTAGCTAGAGGTTACTGCGCCAAGGAAGCCAGGACTTAATTGATGGGGTAAGTATCGCGGAGTTCGTCCAAAATATGACCGTTGGAGCAGTAAAAGTTGATTGGACAATGATTTGGCCATTAAAAGGAGCTGGAGGGATCTGATTAATGGTTAGGTTTGGGTGGATATGCTTCCAAATAGGCATTTATGAGAGTATCTAAAGGTGATGATGCGGTTTGAATTGAGAATTTTGCATAAAGGAGGATGCCACTCCCATTTTAAAACTTTGCGCTAAGTGTTACATAAGTGAATTTCATGTCTCAAGAGATGAGCAAGATATTACATGTCGAATTACGGTTTCTGAAGCATTGAGAGAAACATTGATCGAGCGGGAGCCTCGGCCACTGTCCGTCAGGAGTCGTCGCCTGATAACTGTGAAATCACTAATGTATACCCAGTGAGGTCACCCAAACGACGATTGTGGGCACAACAACGTCCCGAAAATCCTGAAACCAATCCAACCAATCCTAAGGTCGTCGCTTCGGAAGAAAATCCCAAAGAATGCGAGTAAGGGAGCTCAAGATCAACGGAAAATACCATGGAAATAGAATCGGATGAAGATGGAAGAATAAATCCAAGAGATTTATGCTAAGGAGGTTGAGCCTATCTCCTGAGGGCTGCCTCCATATATTCCACCCCTAGAATTCGAAGGCTAAGAAGCCAATGAAAGACCACTGGCGTAGTGAAGTACAAGGTGTTTACACCATTGATTCTAGATGAGGTGTCGCTGAAGGACCATCGGCGAAG
The DNA here is from genome assembly GCA_034641835.2 of Pinus albicaulis. NCBI lineage: Eukaryota > Viridiplantae > Streptophyta > Pinopsida > Pinales > Pinaceae > Pinus > Pinus albicaulis. The sequence continues at coordinate 1,632,829,884 of CM076584.1, forward strand.
GCTCTAGACTAATGAAGGATTGGGATTTTAATGATCAGATAAAATACCCACAATTAAATACCCACAATTTTGAGCCTAGCAGGTGATATGCGCTCAAAGAGACCATGGCACAGGAATTTTGAGCCTTATGAAATTGGTGAAGGGTATCCAATAGCCTGGGCACTACTATGTGTTATGTACCACACTTCGGGCCCATTCCTATCAACACTATTTGTGTGCGCCAATTGCTAGCCTTAGTGCGCATGAATTGCTGTATCTGGGAAGAAAAAAGAAGATCCCATTATTGAGATCGTCATAAGGAGGAATATCTGGAATGCTGGCAGCTTGCTCAGACATTAGGGGAACTTGAGGTCTAAAATGGGCCTCCTAAGGAAAATGTGTCAACTCAAAATTCACTTTATGAGAACCAATCACATTCTTAGGTATCTACATCATTCCTAATGGTTGAGGTGGCATTGCTTGAGTTAAAGGTACTTACTTGTCACATTCTCAATGGTGGATAAAAATTCATGGTTAACCATGGTAGTGCTCTAAGTACTTTTAAAGTCAAAGTAAAGTACTCATAATAAATGTCATTTCACACTTTTTGAATAAAAATATATTATTGTCATTTCATATTTCTCAAAAGAAACAATGCATATCTCTATACATTTATTATATGATATTATATTATATTTATATAGTATATTAATTACATGTTATTATACAATTTAAATAATATAAATTTTAATTAATAGCATATAATATAATTAAGAATTTATAAATTTATATTTATATTTTATTTTAAGTTATTTAAGTATAAAGGACAAATGCATTAGTTGTTCAATGATAATGACTTTTTCTTGAAAAACTCATTCTTATTTATAGTCACATCAATACAATTTTTTTATTAATTTTACTTTGGTACAACTTTTGAATTGAATTTAACTATGGTTACATGGATTGTGGTGCAAAAAGTGAATTGCAAATTCATAAATATTATTTTATTTGTTTAGCTATTATTTTATTATTTCCTTTAGGAGGCTCATTTTAGGACCCCAAATTCTATTAATGCCCATAGAGGCTTTTGTGGTAAAAATCCAGCATGCTGTACCACTGACAAGATGAAAGAATGACTATGAGCTGATGAAGGGAACCTGGTGTTATTTAATTAAATCCATTTCTTGATAGAATTTGCCATTTCGCTCATGCACATTCTCAGGAAACATTATGAGGAGCTCCAAGACGAGGCTGAAAACCACATACCTTTAGTCTTATCACCTATGCAGTATATAAGTGCGTGATATTTATGTATTTGAATTCTCACGATTGTGGCAGCAACGAAATGAATGCTGTCAGATTCAATATGTGGTTTTTGCTTTCATTACACACGTGAGTAGAGAGACGCTGAGGGGTCCTAGTTCAACGCCGCAGACCCCAATCTATGCAAAGCATCCAGATATGCTTCCCTATCGCATTTGGGACAGCCATCGAGGGTTATGGCCAATAAATTTTTCTGGGTAGGATTTGAGATGATTTTGCGGACAGTGTTTAACCAAAATCCCCAGTTATCACCAAACATTGTGTAGAAGTATCGAAAAATAGTGGAGTTCAAAGCGGACTTCCATCACATATACATCCAAGTAAAGAAGGACCTCACTGGGGTCTGGTATGAGCTGTCATTAGCCACTTGTCGAGAGATTGGTTAACTCTGCTTCCTGAAGGCACGGAGCAGGAAGGAACGAGTGGGGAGAATCCCACTAAGATAACAGGAAATAAGGACACAAAGGTCACATTCGTGATCAAGAAAGAACCTGACACAGAGATTTTGGAAACAAGAGGGGATGATATTCTTGGTGGTGATCTCTGCACAAATCTAGCTTCCCCTTTACCACCAAGCGAAGATAGCCACAAAAGGGTGGTTTGAGAAAGAAGGAGAAATCTGATAAGTCCATTGGCCCAGAAGCCATGGTCCTCACTGAAGGGGACATTAATGAAATTGGGGACACCGTGAAGTAGGCCACTGAGCCCTTATGGGGTAGTAAGAAAGTGTTAGAAGATGTTCACAATGGCTTGCAAGACTTGCAAGTACAGATGAGTGTTCTACAGGCGAGCCTGAGTGGGTTGCAAGTGAATGTGATTTAGCCGAGCGGAGCAGAGGTCGGCACAAGCATAGCTATGTAGGAATTCGCGTTGACTTCTGATACCCGCACAGTGAATATCCCTTCAGGTTCATTGAGTTTTGACATGGCAAAGGATCTAAGGCAGGTGACCCACTAGCAGAATACAAAATTGAATCTTGTTGCGATGCCACCACAGGCTTTGCATGAATTCCACCAGGGCATACAACGAAGAGTTGAAGATCTGTGAACAACGCACCCTCGTGATTATTCAGAATGTCAAGAATGAAAGGCAGAGCATGGCTGAGGAAAAGTAGCATGTTGTCCAAGAGTACGGGGCTGAGGTAACACAACGATAAAAGTTGAAGGAGGTTATCTCTAAAGCGTGCAATGAGCCACCAGAGCTCCAGATTTAGGATGTAGCTGCGCCAAAAGAGAAAGTGACCAAGCCGGCCACCAAAGTTAAGGACTCTAAGGCCAAAGTTCATGAACTGTGCTTGGAAATGCAGATGAAGATAGTTTACCTGCAGATGCAATTGCAACCTGCCACTCTGCCAGAAGTCTGGGATAAGCGCGCAGTAGAGCTGAAAGATGCCTCAGAACAGGTTGAGTCCCACATACAGGAATTTGTGAATGTCTTTGGGGAAGTTCTCGATGTATGGGCCTCGCTACAAGAGGACCCTCATGTGAAAAAGCTACAGGCCGAAGTGCGCTAAAAGTTGGAAAAAATGGATCATATTAAGGTCACTGCAAAGACCTTGGCACCAATGCAGCGGCTTACCCATCTCCAAGAGGGTAAATTCTTACAAGAATAGGTTGATGAGATGCACAGGAAGGAGCAGCTACTAATAGACAAGCTGAAACCCTGGGAATCTTAATCCATCCAGCTCTCCCAAATTGCGGAAAATAGGTTAAAGGCGATGCGCACGATGCAAATAGGATTCGAGTAAAAGGCAGCTAATAAAGTTACAGAGACAATGCTCGGAGAAGTTAGGTATTTTGAAAAGCAGTGCGTCAAAGTAGTCCCAAGAGTGGAATCAAATCTAAGATTGATGGCACACCAGCTGTGTGACTCAGGACAAGTCACATTTTTGTGTTGGGGGCTTGTTGGACATGGAATCCCCTCGAAGTAAGCAACAGAGAAAGACTCTGCAGATCGAGGAGTGGAACACGCAACGCGGATTCTATTTTGATTCATAGGGGCTTTGGAGTGGGTCAAAGCCCCTTATTATGTAATGGGAAGGTATATTTTGTGAACGTTGGACTCCACCCATGGTTTTGGACCATGTTATTGTAAATTCCAAACCTATATAAGGAGTCTAGATAGAAATCATAGGAAGATGTGAAAAGAAGTAAATTAATCTTAAATGATATATCTTATGAGATACAATTGGATGTAAGATTTTTTTGAGTCAGATTCTATGTATTGGGTTAGAGGAAAGGCTCTTGCAGCTATGTGCACAAAGACCTTAGGTAGTATGCAGTTGTGTGCGCAAACCCTTGCAGTTGTCTGCAAAGGGTGGAACTGAATGCATGAGAAGGATCTAGTTATTAATGAAAGAATTGTTGGATAGATCTAAGTTTTACTGATGTGTTCTTCTTTTACTTTCTGTTTATGAATATCTATGTTGAATGGGCGTTTTGATCTGTAATTGAATAGTGTAGTCTTTTTTATGTTTATTTCCTTTGTTTAATGCATGAATAAGTAAGATCACATAGTTTGTGACTAAGTTCAACAGATGTGTTGAACAACACCTATATTATTGATATATCTGACCTGTGAATATATGATAAGAAGGAGAAGCCCTAAAGTGACAATCCTCTAACCCTCTGGATGTAGAAACCAATTTCTTGCATCCCCCTATATTTCCTCGGGTGAGACTTCGGTCTGCGCAAGCAGATCGTTGTTGAAAGTGCCGGTAATAGTGGGTTTTATTGGACTGCATAGTCACTTTGAACATGGGTCTAGGCCCCATCAAGCCAACAGTGGGTCGAGATGACAAATTTGTTGAGATCTAGAAGAAGGATTTATTGCAGCTTTCAATGATCATGGAAGGCAAAGGTATGCAGTCCTTGTAAGGTATGTATGATTTCTAAATATTCATTTGTAAGTTTTTTCTAAAGGGATTGCATAAAGTACTAGGGTTTCGCTACATGTTTTAAGTATAGGGTTTGTATACTTCATCTTGTTGAAGGTTTTTGGTATCTGGGGATTGTAAACCGCAGATGGTACATGGATTATAAAACACGAGTCAATGTGAAAACCCTCATCTAATCTATTTTTTCCCTCATAGAAACCCTAACTGTTGACATCTAGGGATTGTAAGAAGAATCTAGGACATGGTAAACCACAATGAGGTTTGAATAAGATAAACCTTAGGTTATGACATATAAACCCTATGACTGATGTTTCTAAGAAAAAATTCAAGGAATTTAGGATTTATATCTAATAACCCTAGGACTATATCCTTCAAGAAAACCATGGAAACCCTAGATCGTCAGAAATAATATCATTCTCTTGCCCTTGTGTGTTTTTCTTTGTTGTAATTTTCTATGAATATTGCGGGTATATAATGAAGGAAGAAAAATGAAAAGCATGATTAAGCAAAGAATTTTTTGTGCTTGTTAATGATGATAATGATTAAAGGAGAAACTGTAAGGATCCTAAAGGAATTGATGCTAAAAATTTCAAAGGAGTAAGCATGCATCATTGCATTTTCTATAAGAATATTGACTAAGTATGGCATCATAGATAGAAGCATGTAATAGTAGCATATTTAAAGTCTACTTTTTTAAATTGATTAAAATAAATCATCTAGTCCTTTAAGAATAAAAAGATTGGGAACCATTTTACATAAGTGTTCATCCATAAATTGACTAACATTATGTTAGAGGAAGTAATTTTTTAAGGTGGATTCTCAAGATCCTATAAGAACCATCATTATGGAGGTTCTTGGAAAAATACTTATGACAAGGAAAAGGATATATTCCATATTGTATGGAAACAATAGTTTGAAAAGGATGAAGCAATGCATTTGGTCAATTTGCAATCCCATTGTAGGGTACAAATAATTAAATGATTGTGTGAAAGATTAAGAATGCATGTTTAAAGTAACATTTGGATAGGATTCATATAATCCTATAAGAAAGGTTGGTCATATGCATAGTGAATATTTCATTTGGTTATAAGATGCCTAATAGGATGAATGAATGGAATA
>CM076584.1:1632835300-1632887448 GCA_034641835.2 Pinus albicaulis
TACTGGATACTGACAGGTGGATGGAATAAAGGTTAAATTACAAGATCAAGTGAAAGACTCGGCTGTGACTTTACGAGATCTAATCAAAGACTCTAATTGATGGGGAACTTGTTTCATTTTTTAATGAGCTTGACATAGTAAAAGAACTATTCTCATAAAGGCCTATTTCATTTTTAATGAGGTTTACATAGTAAAATAACTATCCTCGTAACACTTTGTTTCATGTTTTAAATGTAGTAATTTATAGGGTAAGTTCCATAGATCAAGAACCAAAGGTCGCCGCTCACAAACAGATCACAAATCAGTACACTAGTATAATTACGTGGTTAAAACCCTCAAAGAGAGAAACAGTCCATGGCCTGAGCCAACGTGGCCACTTCAGGCAATTTATTAAGATAAAAAGAAAATTTACATATGTTTCTCTCATAAACGGTTACCGGACAAATGACCCTCCATGCTCTTTAAATAAATATCATAGACCAATCCAGTGTTAAGCCATGGATCAAGTGTCGTTAATACCGAGGTGAGAGATAACCGTCGGATCACTACAAATCGTGACCGTCAGATTATAAGTTACAAATGTACATGGTAAAGAAACACACTTTACCTAACTCTACACTAGACTAAGTTATTCTTAACTATTTCCTATGTGTCGGAATATCCTAACATCCCCCCTTAAGAACAACTTGGGATAGGATTGAAGGATTTACAAAGGTGACATAAAAGGAGCCTATTTCCTATGTGTCGAAATATCCTAAAATCCCCCCTTAAGAACAAATTGGGATAGGATTGAAGGATTTACAAAGCTGAAACAATAGGAGAAGGAAGGAGGCATTAGAGCCTATCCCCCCTTAATGACAACTTTCCTGAACTCCAAGCATGGATCGAAGTTTGGTAAACTTTTCTTCTGTGAGAGCCTTCGTAAAGATATCAGCTACTTGATCATTGGTTGGACAATACTGCACTTCAAGAACACGATCATGAATGAGCTTTCTGATGAAGTGTATGTGAAGTTCAATGTATTTCATACGATGATGTTGAATTGGATCTTTACATTGCTGAATGGCACTCTGATTATCACACCAAAGTGTAGTTGGATGTTGCTGATGAATACCAAATTTAGACAGAATCTGACGAAGCCATATGGCTTCCTAGCTGGCTTCAACTACACCACGATACTCTGCTTCTGCTGAAGAAAGAGAGATGGCATTTTTTTCTTACAAGACCAAGTAATAGGCACTGAACCAAGAGTGAACACATATCCTGCAGTAGATTTTCAATCATCAGGGTCACCATCCCAATCAGAATCAGTGAAACCAATCAACAATGGATATGCTCCTACACTGTAATGAATCCTGAACTGAACTGTACCTCGAATATTTTGAAGTATTCTTTTAGCTGCTTTCCAGTGACTTTCATTAGGTTGGTGCATAAACCGAGCGACAAGACCAATGGCAAAGGAAAGGTTAGGACGAGTGTGGGTTAGATACAAAATTTTACCAACAAGTTGACGATATAAGGTAGCATCAACTTCAGGGGTAATACAGTTGACTGAAAGCTTGACTCCAGACTAAAAGGGAGAAGGGGCTGGTTTACAGTCTTCCATGTGAAAGTGGTGTAGAAGATCATAGGCATACTTCGACTGAGAGAGGGTAATGCCTTCCTTGGATTGCAAGACTTGAAGACCAAGGAAATAATGCAAGTGTCCTAAGTCTGTCAGTTCAAACTTCTTTTTGAGGCTAGACTTCACATGATTTATATGGTTTGGATCACTACCAGTAAGGATAAGATCATCAACATAAAGAACAACGATGGTGAAGGTTTTTTTGGTGTAGATAGTGTTATCAGAGTGACACCTATAAAAGTCATTATCTAAGAGAAATCCATCCATTTGGGCATACCAAGCCCGAGGAGCTTGTTTGAGACCATAGAGAGACTTCCTAAGGCGACAAACAAGGCTAGAGTCTTTTCGGATAAAGCCAGGGGGTTGTTCCATGTAGATTTCTTCATGCAAATATCCATGTAAGAAGGCGGATTTAACATCCATCTGATGGACTTCCCATTTAAAGGAGGAAGCAAGGGAAAGAATAAGGTAGATAGAATTCAATTTGGCAACAGGGGAGAAGGTTTCAGTATAGTCAATGCCTTCAACTTGTGAAAATCCTTTAGCAACAAGACTAGCTTTATGTCTATCCACTTTTCTATCTGGTCCAAACTTGGTTTTGTAAACCCATCTACATCTGACAAGTTTTCTTCCTTTTGGAAGAGGAACAAGATCCCAAGTATCGTTTGCCAATAAGGAACGATACTCTTCATTCATAGCTTCATCCCAATCTGGATGACTGGAGGCTTCTTCAAAGGTTTCTAGATCAATTTTTTCTGGAACTTGAGCCAATAAGGAAGAAGCTCTTTCAAACTGAGAACGTGTATGTCGTTGATCGGCAGGGTAACTTGTAAGAGAACCTGCTGCATCCCGAGTAGAGCGAACCCATCTTGGAAGCGGTGGAGTATAAGGAAAATTTTCAAGAGGTGGAGGAGGATTGTCATCCTCGTTGTCACTATCTGAACTAGAAGGAATGCTATTAAAAATAGAAGAGAGAGAGAGAGAGAGGTGGCACATATGTCAAATCAGCTCGCAGGCCAAAGGCGGCACACTCGCCGAACTAGGCTCGTAGGCCGATATATTTTCATCAAATTTTACATCTCTTCTAATGATTATATTTTTGGATTTTTGTTGAAGAAGTCTATATCCTTTGACATCTTCAGAATATCCAACAAAAATGCATTCTTCACTCTTAGGTTCTAAGGCTTTATGTTTCACATCTAGAATATGGGCCCAAGCATCACTTCCAAAAACACGAAAGTGACTTACATCTGGTTTGATTGAGCTCCAAGCCTCTTCAAGAGTTATATTCTTTAAAACCATACTAGGAGTGTGATTTACTATGTAATTTGCACATTTAATGGCTTCTGCCCAGAAATTGAGGTCAAGTCCTTTAGATTGAAGCATATAATTAGCCATTTCTTTTAAGGTGTGATTCTTCCTTTCAGCTACACCATTTTATTGTGGAGTATATGGAACAGTATGTTGCAATTTAATGCCATGCTCGATGTAGAAGTTGATAAATTTGTTGTTAACATATTCTCCGTCATTGTCTAATATTAACTTAAGAATTTGATGTCCATATTGTTTCTCAAAAAAGGCCTTCAAGGCCAAGAACATGTTAAAATATTCACTCTTGAGTTTTAAGAAATATACCCAAGTGCGTCTGGAAAAATCATCAATGAAAGTTAAGAAGTACTTGGAACCAGAGAAAGAAATAATAGGAAGTGGACCACATAAATCATTGTGCACAAGCTGCAAAGGGGTTGAAGCATGCCAAGAGGCACGTTTTTCAAAACTATCCCGATGATGTTTTCCGAGTACACATCCGGAGCAAACACCATCTCGGAAAGATACCATAGGAAGGCTCGTCGCCATATTTTCCTTACATAGATTTTGAAGAGAGCGATAGTTTAAGTGACCAAATCGGTCATGCCAAAGTTTGCTCACATCATCATTATGAGCAACAAAAACAGAGGGAAGACATGATGACCCAAAGTTGTCAAAATTATACAATCTTGTGGAATCATCAGCAATGCCAGTAGCTAAAATATGTTTAGGATCTTTGAGGTCCTTGATTACAACATCATAAGGTGAGAATTCTACTATTTTCCCTTCACCTGAATGAGTTATATGATAAACAATAAAAGGTTGCATGACAAGGTAGGAACACATAGTACATCATTAAACTGACCACTATCTAGATGAATGGTTCCAGATCCTACAACACTAAGAGATCTATCATCACTAACATAAATATGTTTGGTGTTACAATCATTTAAAGAAGAAAACATGGATTTATTTTTAGCCATGTGGTAAGAAGCTCCAGAATCAATGAGCCACTCATGAGAAGGATAAGAAGAAGATACATTTAATGCATAATCAGATCTTGATGCTTGACAACCTGTAATGTTCCAAATCTGGAATTTTCTGCTCCATCGAGAACATCTTAAGATGTTCCATTTTTCCTTCTTTAGTGAGACATTGCAAGTCCATTTTAGAGATTGAATGTTGGGTCATTTACAGGATATGACTCCTTCCAAAGAAGGGAGAAATCCTGAGGCTAGCTGGCCCTTCACAGACTCTGTCTATGGATATGCAATATTCCACCTCGGGAATTTCTGCCACAGGGTCCTTAAAGACGTTGTATAAGTAAGCTGCTGCATAAATAGGGCTAACCAACACTGGGATGCCCTAGAACACATCTAATATAACTTTCTGCAAAAAATGAGCTTAAAGAAATTATTCTAGATGGGTTATACAGATCTCCCCAAACTAGATCTCTAATACAATGCTCAAAGAGAGAGCTTACAGCAATATGCAAAACATTAATCTGAAACTCTACAAATTTGAATGTATCATGAGAGGGTAAATACTACAACCATAATCATATTAATATATCAGCAATATTATACAGAAATATCATGAGGAACAAGACCCTCAAGCTTTAGAACCGACCTCCAATTAATAAGCAATGTAATACATGAGATGTTGTTGCTGCACAAAATGTCGGAGGTAGTGACTGCATAGTCTCTATGAGAGATGCAGCTGTTGAATACATACAAAATGATAATGTAGCTGAAGGAATACAAAGAAATTCCCACAAATGAGAAAATGGGCTGAATATGTGATTTCTAGCCAATCTCAAGGATATTGCTAGAAATGCCGGATAAAATACAAGTGACAAAAAAAATGTCACTGCAACTAAAACCAAATGAACATGAGGCTGTGGCTGATATAAAATGTTGATGCCCTCCTCTGATAATGCCCTCAAGGGAAAAGGGGTGGATCCCCTTTTACTCAAAAGCACTCCTTCTGATGAGCACAAGAATCTCCCTCAACACTGCCCTCATGGAATAACGCAGTTTCTCCAAGTGACTGCGCAGTGGGAGTTTGTTGAATGAGTGGCCTCATGCCACAGATCTGAAGTATGGTCCAAGAGCCCTCTCTACAGCTCCTCCAATGAAGAGATCACTCCTCAACTGAAAAAGCAAGCAAGGAAAGACTCTATGAGTTCCTCTGCTGCTACCCCAGCAACACAACACATTCTGCTACAGAAATAACGCTGCAACTGAAGGAGTGATCTTGGCCAAATGCCAAAATGATGAAATGCAGCTCAAATCCTCTCCTCCCATGAGGAAGAGGTGGGGGATCCCCTCCCGGGAGCACCCCCAGTGCTCAAGAGCACTGCAATCTTGCTAAACAGCCTGGATGTGCAAGTCCTTAGCCTCACTACGAAATTTATGAATCAAAACATAAACCAAATGAGCTGGTCCTTCTTTCTTATAAATAAAATGAACTCTCTTTCACCATAGGCCCCACAATTAGGGTTTCCATTCACTTTTGAATTCTTTCCCTCCAAAAGCTACGTTGTCTTCTAATGCAAGCCACCCCTCTAAGGCAGTGCTATTGACTTGGTCAAAGATGGCCAACTCAAGGTGATCCTCATCAGTTTTACACCATTAGGTGTTTATTTCAGCTGCTTCATTATTTCTCCTTTCACACAAGGACTATTATATTCCATCAAAATGGGTTAAGGGGTCTCCTCACCCATTTTATTAAACAAAATAAAAATATGCCACTATAATGTTCCATTTTAGCTTAAGGCTAAAATTGGGAACATTACAGTCCTCCCCTCCCACATGTTGCTTGTCCCCAAGAAACTGCATAGAGAGAACAAAATTTCTCCCCCTTCTTCTCTTATGGCCTCCTCATCAACAATCTCCACCACTGCTCAAGATATGTTGCAATATAAACGGTCCTCCAATGCCTCCTCCCAAGTATGCAAACCGGAATGGTGTACACCCTGAAAGATAGAAGGTGTAGGTGGAAATCCTCCTGCTGAACTATGGCCTCCTCAAGGTAGGAGTGATGAAATGCATGGGAAAATATAATCCCCACTGATGATCCCCTCAACCATGCTATCATCCAAATGAAAACCTTGCCCCCAGGTTCTGTGCAATGTAATGGGGCTGAATGGAGAGTTTTGCTGCTTTATCCCAATGAGCTCTTCTCTCCTTTTGTAGTACACATGGGGCTGCCTCTGTCCTTGGGCTGAAATGGTATGGCCTCCAAGAGTGGCCCAAGCTACCCCATCAAAATATTCAGCCATGAAATGCCTCTTCAAATTCTCCAAGTGGTTTGCCCCACAAGAAGAGAAAAGTAATAGTATGGAAATCATGGTTTTCCCATGGTATCTCCTGCAATATAGAGCATGTGTAATGGGGATAATAATTCTCCCAATGGGTTGTCCCAACATATAAGTCACTCTCCAAATAGTGATCCCTGTGAATAAATTAGCATCAGCAATACAAGGTAGCATAATACAATGAAAACAAGCTGTCACAAGACAACCAGAGAGTGGGTCACTGCTCCTCTCATGGGACCAACGCAGTGAGCCTGTTACTTTCATCAAAAACATACATAACAAGTGTTTTTCCTAGCCACTTGTTTGCTGCCACACACTTCTCAAAATATAGGAACATGAAAACATAAATTGGTGCCAATGGTGCACACCAAGGAGCATGTGGCTCCCTCCACAAACCACCATAAGAATAGTCCATTATTTCTGCTCAAAAATTCTACAAATACATCCTTGTACGTTATGCAAGAGGGAAAAACTCCCCTTGACTCATCATGTTGCTCAAACAAGGAAGAAAGCATAATAAAAAATGTGAGATTATACCTTCTCCAATTTGTACTTGAACTCTTGAGCTGAAATGATCCAACTGAGAATTTCCCTCTACCTCCAATGAGTAGGGAAGTGGCTGTGAGGTTCTCTCCACCATAATCAAGTGAGCTATGCATCTCTCCCCATGCTGATAGATGCCATGATGAATGCCCTCCAAGTGAACTCCTCTAGCCAGTCAAAGTATGCATCCAAGTGCATAGCTAGGAAGTCCTCATATGCTGCATACAATAATCTCTTCTTGAGACTAGAAGCCCTAGACAAGAAGAATCTGCCATAGTGTTAGATGACCATATCATAAACTCTGCATCAGTCATCTCCCTCCTGGTCAACAAGAATCATGCATGCATCAAGATCCTGGTGAATACTCAACCAAATCTAAGTCCTCCATCCTGGATCAATCCTCCACATAGACAGCGCTGATATTCTGCAATGTAGTGCTCCATCACGCTGCTGCCTACTGCCTTGACATCCCCTCATGTCAAATTCATCCTCCAAGTTTCTTCCATGCCATCATGCAGCTTCTCATGCTCAAAGAAATGACGATCTCCTAAAATAAGCCTCCCATGAGAGACTATCACCTCCAAAGAATCTCCCGATCCTGGGCAGTGTAAGCATGAGTGGCCTCCATCTACTCCAAAGCATGAAAGAGTTCTTCCCCAAAGAAATTAATATCTCTCTCACTAAATGCATGGAGCAGTCAACCTGCATCATCCATGTAGCAAACTCTATCAGCGCAGTAAAGCTGATGAAGAGGGGTGATACTGAAAACGAGAGAGTGTATCTCTCCTCCTAATGTGACAGCGTTGTTGGTTCTTTCCAATGTATGCAAAGTGTTTTTGTTTATGACACAATGAGTTTCACCAAGTTTTCTCCATAAAACCCTTAGTGAATGCATCACAAGTTTTTGCATTTGCATGTCAATGAAAATGGAACCCTCAAACCAACAATCATGAGCCATACCTTGAGTTGCAGCACTGCTCCTCCCATGGCCTCATTTTCTTCCTCTACTCCCTTGCAATGCAAGTGAACAAATGACTGTGCTATGGATCTGCATGTGTGACTGAATGCTCACACCCTTCTTGAAGTAGCTAGGATTTGTCCCATCAACAAACCCTTCTCAGAAAATTTCTCCAAATTTCCCTTTCATCAAGATCTTCAATGACTTCCTCAATGGTCTGGAAAAGAAGAAGGGAAACCTCCTGTTCCTTCATTCCTTTTTCCTTGTTTCCTTTGTAAATCTCCTCTCCTTGGAGAGAAGCTCCTCTTTCTGATAGCCTTAGATCTTGGGCACAGGCTGAGCCAAGATCATGCTCTGATACCACTGTAATGTTCCAAATCTGGAATTTTCTGCTCCATCGGGAACATCTTAAGATGTTCCATTTTTCCTTCTTCAGTGAGACACTGTAAGTCCATTTTATAGATTTACTGTTGGGGCATTTACAGGATATGACTCCTTCCAAAGAAGGGAGAAATCCTTAGGCTAGTTGGCCCTTCACAGACTCTGTCTATGGATATGCAATATTCCACCTCGGGAATTTCTGCCACAGGGTCCTTGAGGACGTTGTATAAGGAAGCTGTTGCATAAATAGGGCTAACCAACACTGGGATGCCCTAGAACACATCTAATGTAACTTACCTGCAGAAAATGAGCTTAAAGAAATGATTCTAGATGGGTTATACAAATCTCCCCAAACTAGATCTCTAATACAATGCTCAAAGAGAGAGCTTATAGCAATATGAAAAACATTAATCTGAAACTGTGCAAATATGAATGTATCATGAGAGGGTAAATACTAAAGCCATAATCATATTAATATATTAGCAAGATTATACAGAAATATCATGAGGAACAAGACCCTCAAGCTTTTAGAACCGACCTCCAATGAATAAGCAATGTAATACATGAGATGTTGCTACTGCACAAAAGGCCGGAGGCAGTGACTACGCAGTCTCTATGAGAGATGCAATTTTTGAATACATACAAAATGATAATGTAGTTGAAGGAATACAAATAAATGCCCACAAATGAGAAAATGGGTTGAATATGTGATTTCTAGCCAATCTCAAGGAGATTGCTAGAAATGTCGGATAAAATACAAGTGACAAACAAAATGTCACTGCAACTAAAACCAAATAAACATGAGGCTATGGCTGATCTGAAATGCTGATGCCCTCCTCTGATAATGCCCTCAAGGGAAAAGGGGTTGATCCCCTTTTACTCAAAAGCACTCCTCCTGATGAGCACAAGAATCTCCCTCAACACTGCCCTCATGGAATAACGCAGTTTCTCCAAGTGACTGCGTAGTGGAAGTTTGGTGAATAAGTGGCCTCATGCCATAGATCTGAAATATGGTCCAAGAGCCCTCTCTACAGCTCCTCCAATGAAGAGATCACTCCTCAACTGAAAAAGCAAGCAAGGAAAGACCTATGAGTTCCTCTACTGCTACCCCAGCAACACAGCACCATTCTGCTACAGAAATAACGCTGCAACTGAAGGAGTGAGCTTGGCCAAATGCCAAAATGAGGAAAAGAAGCTCAAATCCTCTCCTCCCATGAGGAATAGGTGGGGGATCCCCTCCCGGGAGCACCCACAGTGCTCAAGAGCACTGCAATCCTGCGAAACAGCCCGGATGTGCAAGTCCTTGGCCTCATTACGAAATTTCTGAATCAAAGCATAAACAAAATGAGCTACTCCTTCTTTCTTATAAAGAAAATGAACTCTCTTTCACCATAGGCCTCACAATTAGGGTTTCCATTCACTTTTGAATGCTTTCACTCCAAAAGTTGTGTTGTCTTCTAATGCAAGCCACCCCTCTAAGGCAGCGCTGTTGACTTGGTCAAAGATGACCAACACAAGGTGATCCTCATCATGTTTACACCATTAGGTGTTTATTTCAGCTGCTTCATTATTTCTCCTTTCACACAAGGAGTGTTTATCTAACTGCAGGTTACAGGCTCTCACCCGCTTATTGTTTCAAAAAAGCAACAGAGTCATTATCTTCCGCTTGTTTTGTGCCAGTTCGAGCAGGGAACACAGCAAACGCGCGTAGCCGCCGCCAGAAGTAGCAGCAGCGAGGCCTGCTCGTGCGTTGTGCCTTCTGCTGCCGGCGTTTCCATCTTCTTGTTATCAGACCGGCATACAGCCCTGCTGGTGCCGCAGCGTCAGTCCGCCTTCCTTGTTTATTTCCGTCAGCGGCTTGCAGATTAACGCCATTGCGCCTGTTGCCATTCTGCTTTCAGCTGGCATCCCATTTTTCATCGCCCATATCTTTCATACAGTCATGTCAAACACAGACTTCTTCTTAGAAGCGTTTCCAGCAGTGATAAGACCAAGGTGTAAAAATTTTTCTTGTTCTCTTATCAAAGAATCACAAAAGGTATCAAAAGATGGATTCTTGTAGGTGGTTCCTGAAGAAATGATGGCTTCTCTAGTGGAACGGAAGGCAGAAACAAAAATAGAGTATGCAGGGCCAAGCTTAGCAAGAATGCAATAGATGAGGCTACCATCGTCCTTTTTGATCTTACAACCTTCTAAAAGAATTCTGAGGGTCTTAAATTTGGACAAAAAATCTTCAATGGAAGAGAAATTATTGGGGTCGAAAGTAAGCAACTCATTTTCAAGCTGGTGGGCCCTGATTTGATTTTGAATGCCAAAAACAGTTTTTAGCTTTTCCAGGGCTTCATCAGTGGTGTCAATGTCAAGGATATGAAATCGAAAATCTTGAGCAATGGACATTCCTATCAACCCTCGTGCTTGATCTTGTTTATTTTCCCATTTAGTAGATTTATCATCATCAGAAGGTTTAGTTTCTTGTCCTGTAGCTATTTTATAAATCCCTTTGCTTCTAAGTATATCTACCATGTGAGGTAGCCATTGGAAATAATTGGTGTTGTTAAGAATAACCAGGCATGCACTTTCCATTTTTTTTTACACTGAAGCTGAGAAAATCTGAAACTAACTGCTCCAATGGAAATATCTCAAAAAATTAGGCCGTTTCAAAAAAAACAACTCAAAAAACGGCTTCTAGATGAAGAAGTTATGCCTTTTGAAAAATCTGAGTTGTAGATGCCAAATAGTTACATGAACGGGATGAAGTGTGGCTTTTTTTTAAAAAATTCGCCCCTTTGAAAAAAAACTTTTTACAAAAGAAGCTTGAGAAGGAGACTTGAACCCAAGACCCACATTCTCATAAACCAACCCCTCACCAAGTGAGATAGTAAAATGATCACGTTATCGTATGAAAGTAGGAAGGTTTTTTTTTTTTTTTTTTTGGGGTTAACTGTTTGGTGTGCGTGCCTTTTCCTACACAAAAACCAAGAAAAAAAAAAACAAAATGAAAATCCTTACGGCAGAATGTTAGATTTTCGGTTAGCCTTACCGGAAAATATCACTTTTTTCACTATTTTTAATTTCCCAAGATTGCACAAAGATGCGGGGAAAGAGCATATGTAGCAAAAAAATCCCTTTTTCCTGTTTCTAATTTGCCCAGATCGCACGCAGCGAACAGCAAAGAGCATACACAGAGAAGAGGGTATAGATCCGGCAAATAAATAAAATCTTAATACCGAAAATAAAAAGAAAAAAAAATCAAAATAAGCAGAACTATTAACAAATGTAACTGCAAAATAGATGCTTTATACCTCCAGATCTAAACTGTCATAACTTGGGCAGCTGGAAACATTTTCGCATGAAACAAAAGGCATTTCTCACTGTAACAGATGCTCCAGACACAACCGATTAGTTATCCAAACCCAAAAATATTCAGAAATAGTAGATCTACAAAACAACATTCACATGCAGTCAAACTGGCTTCGGATTTGATCAACAACGGACGTGGCCCTCAAAATAGCTCCGATACCATGTAGTAATTTACAAGGTAAGATCCGTAGATCAAGAACCAAAGGTCACCGCTCACAAATAGATCAAAAATCAGTACACTAGTATAATCACGTGGTTAAAACCCTCAAAGAGGGAAACAGTCCACGTCCTGAGCCAACGCGACCACTTCAGGCAATTTATTAATATAAAAAGAAAATCTACATATGTTTCTCTCATAAACGGTTACCGGAAAAATGACCCTCCATGCTCTTTAAATAGAGATCATGGACCAATCGGGTGTTAAGCCACGGATCAAGTGTCATTAATACTGAGGTGAGAGCTAACAGTCGGATCACAACAAATCGTGACCGTCGGATTATAAGTTACAAATGTACATGGTAAAGAAACACGCTTTACCTAACTCTACACTAGACTAAGTTATTCTTAAATATTTCCTGTGTGTCGGAATATCCTAACATTAAAGAGCTTGAACCAAGAAAAGGAACTCTACTTTGAAGAGCTTGTTTCATTTTTGAAGGAGCTTGACACAAGAAAAGGAACTATGCTCTAAAACGCTGGATCATGACTCATAAGAAGTCATGGCTTCCAAGAGGTTCTCATTTTATGGGAGAACAACACTCTGGAATTCAGGGTCCAATGCCTCTAGTACATGGTACACTATATCACTGACTGAACCATCAGTGGATGTGGGCATGGATCAAGTTTCCACATAATTAACATGTGGTGGGGAAGATACCACTGGCGTGTAAGTACCATTTAGGGATGATGGTAGACTGGGAGCCACATTATGACCAATAAAATACATTTGATCCACAGTCACAATGGTTCCTTCATGTGGAAAATAGATCACATGAAAGAAATAAGAGACAAGAGATCCCATGACATAAGTATAGTCGTGCCCAAGGTGTAAGTTAAAATCCAAGGGGCCTTGGACAACCATCACGTCTATATAGACAGTCTTTCCTTCCAAATTAGTATGCAACCTAGGGAGGATCCCTAATGGTTGAATGATTCCTCTGTTAAAAGCCAACATATTTTTGGTAATAGGCACAAGTTGCGGGGAACCGAAATATTTCCAGGTAGTTGAGGAAAAAATACTAACAAATGCGCCTTCATCTATTATTGTGCTAGGTACGACCACGTTATAGGCTTGTATCATGATACCAAAGGGAACGTAAGAAGGAATACAATATCCCATCAGTCAAATCCAATCAAAATAAGTGATCAAACTACTTGGAGGGGGTGTTGTGTGAATGGGAGGACTATCCCCCTATGTTACGGGAATGGGAGGATCACCCTCCCGTATTTTGGGAATAGAAGTATTTCCCTGGGAATCTAAAGAAACAAAAACAATCTAAGTGGTATGAGATTCACTCTCTATAGGAAAGGCTTGGTTAACCGTAGGTGGAATCAGGCTGACAGTTTTCTCAACCAATGGTTGATCGGGAAGGGACTCATGAGAGTGACTTTTGGAAAGAGTCGGATTGACCAGGGATGAATTTTGATCAATCACTTGATCAACTAGTAGAGGATTTGGGGACAACTTCTGGTAACCAACAGGAAGGTAGGCCTGAGAAGCCATAAGGGTATCGAACATTTTGGAGGCTTCATCCATATAAGGACAACGGTGAATGGGATGATTCCCTTCACATAACCTACAGGGAAATTTGACCTTACCCTTTTTCCTATGAACCTTATTACCACTAATTGAAAATTCATCACCAGCATGATCTCCAGAGGCTGATGACAAAGGCTCATTCGCGCTAGTGGACCAGACTTCTAACACCTTGGGAATACCAGGACAATCTCTAAGAAGGTGGTCACCCTTACACAACGTGCAAGGGAATTTGACTTTGCGAGACTAATTGGAAGTTTTTTCAACACCAATTACATCAGTGGTGATGTTTGCTTGGTTGCCCCCTTGCTTATTTTGCTTCTTCTTCTTAGCTTCCTGGTTACTAGAATCCATACTTTCACCAGGATTGTTATAGCATCATTTATCACCATCATATACTTGATGACTTATGCACTGGCCCTAGGCAACCCTTCCCTTCAGACTTGGACATATTTCTCAAAAAACAATTTCTTAAAACCCATACGTGACTCTACCCAGAATTTTCCGCGTATACACGCGAATCCATACATAGAGAACCACATATGAATTTTTAAACATTAAAAAATATATAATTTCCCTATTTCAGAGGCGGGGTTTACAGTTTTTCCTGTAACTTAACTACCCCAGCCCGTGGCCTAACTATTCCGAACTGAAAAAACTAATTTGAGGGAGTATAAAACCCCTCAAGGGAATGTCCTAAGGGGGGGAGAGAGAGAGAAATATAGATATTATACGTTGTTGGAGCCCTGTCCAAGTCTGATATATTCCCTGTGCCTCCTGCACTTCCCATGTATATTTAGGAAACCCTTGTTTCCTTGAGATGCTCACTCACCCTATGTGACATCCATTGTGCACTACTCTTGGAAGAAGTTTTGTGAGGCTAGGGCTGGACAGATCCAGAGGACGGTATGCTCGAAGGTCGTGGCAGATTTCAGGTCATCTCTCCACATTTGTTTATTGTACATGTCATTAATAAAATAAGTGCCATCTTGTTCCTGAGGTTTACGTGTCATTGATCTCTTATACATGTGTAATGATCTTAAAATCGTTCATTTAATATTGTTTTTATGAGATTATGCATGTTTTCCACTAACATCTAGAACATATATATGTTGTACAACTAGGTTTTTGTGCTTGTTCTTTGTTGGTTTTCAGGTTCTTGAGCACAAAGAGTTGTAGGGGGTTTGCACCCCACGGGATCTACTACAATTGAAGGATATACAGGTAAGGTCTACAACCTTTAGTTTCTAGTTTAAAGCATAGGAGTTGGTTAAGTGAGTCCTTGTAATGGCATGTCCCTGATATGTGAAAGTCTATCAACCCAAGACCTTAGGGTAACATTACCCGCAATAGAACTGGCGACTCCCCTGGGCCCGATTACATCCGTGTAATTCCTAGCTAGGGTTGTTTTATCTGTCTTGTAGGTTCCCTGACAGGTTAATCACTTTTTACAGTCTAGTAAGTCTTTTTTCAATCAGACAGAAAACCTGGTCCCTTGATCAAGCTTGACTTTTTCTTTTTTTCCTTATCTTTATTTCCATACGCAACTTAGTCTTCGCATAGTTGCGTATACCTCCTATTTTTTCCAAAGGAAACCGCGTATACGCAAGTTTCCTTGGTTACAATCATGTATACACGCTTGTTTCATACTGCAAAACCGTGTATGCCTGGAAAATTTTAAAAATTTGAGTTTCCAGCCTCTGTACTATTTTCTATCTATGGTGAACCATTCCTGTGGTGTCTTTAAAGTTTCTGGACTGTGTTTATGGTGGTTGCATATCCATTTCTCTCTTGTTCTTGTGAAAACCTATCCATTTGGTAAATTGCCTGTTTTATGTGATTGCAATTGCCGTTGAAGCACCAAGATCTTTTCCTGAAGTTCTTGGCTCTTCTGACCATTCAGAACAGTGAGCCTCTGCTTGTTTTCTCTTCTTGGCCCTATGCATTGCTTCACTTTTGGTTTTCTCCCTTTTGGACTATCTTGGTTTTCTTGATTTCTTGGACTAGCCTTGTTGCAAATCTTGAAGAATCTCTTTTCGGTTTTTTGATTCATTGTTCGTTGCAAGATTGTGCTACTTTACTGAATCAATTATTTGAGTTTTGTGTTTCTTTTTGCTCATTTTAGTCCCGCTACAAAAGTACCATAGTTGGCTTGAGCACCTTGAAGCCTTGTTTAGACTCATTTTGCTTGATTCTGGTTCTTGGGTAGTTTATGCTTGTCTTCTTGAAATATTTTTCCTTTCATTATAAGTGAAAAGCCCAAAAAACATTTATGTCTTCTGTAGCTTTTTCTTTGAGTTTGTTTTTACGATTTCATCATATCTTTTGAAGCTTTTTCGTTGGTTTCTAGTCTTTGGTTCTTGTCTTTATTTTGAAGAAAGTCTTCTTTTGATTTCTCTCTCTTGCGTCAAGTACATTTTGGCAATTTTATGCATAGGAGTTATGTTTGGAACTAACTTCTTTTTTCTGTCAAAAAGTGATCGAACCATTGTCCTTCTAGAGACTCTTTTTTCACTTTTATAGAGTTAGCTTCTTATAATTTTCATATCATTGGTAGTTTGAATTAAGTTCATTTGAGCATTTTAGTCATTTTCATAGTTTTCTAGATCGTGTGAAGTGTGAATAACTGAAAAGAAAAAACAATTTTTTTGCTTATGTAGTTTCGTAGAACCCATGTAGAGATCTCTTTTCATCGAAAGAAATTGTTGCATTTAAATGTAACTATGTTTTCATTGATTTCTTCTGTGTCAACAAACACCATCAGTTTCACTTCTATATACCCTTGACTTAAGTAATAGCCAATTTAAAACGGGAGATATAATTAAAATCAACTAGAAGTTTTTGTATCATTGTCATTAATCATACACCAACTAGCTAGGTTGTAGGGCCTTGGATTAGGTGAGTGGAGAGTTAACTCTCCAAGGCCGTTCAAATTGTTAAACATGGAAAGCTTATTAAAGAGAAAAATCCAACACTGTTAAGTGGACCGGGAAAGCTCCCCTCCAGAGAGTCAAGCGTAAGGGATAGTGCAGGCAGAGAAGAGAGATGCCCCCTCTCCTATTTGTTGAATATTAACCTAAGACCGTTATGCCCAGCTGCCAATATGGATTGGTGCCCTTAGTTTCCTATACTAGGGACCGCATAGGTGAATGCGGGGGGGAATACCGTCGTACCTAAGACAGACGTTGCATCACTTCCATCAGTACTTCTGGAGGGTGCCCTTGCGAAGCTTGGGGACTTGCACCGGAAAAGACAATTGTTAGGAAGTCAACGAAATTGTTTCTGTTACCTTCGCTAATAGGTCTGGGGCGTAATTACCTCAGACTATTTTGGAAGGTCCTATTATTTCACTTTCTTGTATTTTGGTGTCCAGTCCTCATCACCCGGAGCGGAAATACCTAAGATTTTCTTGTCTGGCTGTATCTTAGGAACTTTTTAGAGTGTGCTCTTTGCTCCTAGATTTCTTAGCTTCTTATATTTTTTTTTAGTCTAAAATTAATCTCTTAAAGTGGCTGACCGATCGCCTCATCAATCGAGGAGGCTTCATGGGCTTTCTCCCGCGAGTGTCGAGCCTTCTTTAAGAAGGCGTAGGATTATTTCGGTAGGTGATTTTCATCCGGTGGTTTTGAACGCAGCAAAGAGTGATCCTCCATTGGGACTTGTTGTTTCTGTGGGTGGTTCTGGTGTTAGTGTCCGTGTAGAGAGGAGTGCTCCACTCATCTCTAGAGTTTTATTTCCAGCAGAAGAAGTTGAAGTAGAGAAAGTTGCTCATCCTACTGAGACTCTTCCATCTCCTCTTCTTGCTAGTTGTCTTGACGTTCTTCGATGCATCGGGCCCAAGTCTCAGAGACCGGATAGTCCTTTTCCATCATATCCCTTTCTTTCGATGGCCACAACTGGGAACACAGTTTCAACTGTGAACAATGAAAGTGTTCAGACTCCTCTTTCTTTTTAGGGAGGAGGAACTATTGCCATATCGACAATCACTTCTAGTGTTGATGTGCTTGGCTCTGGAAACACCCAGGCACATGCTTCTCAATCTGGTCCCTTTTCTTATGGAATGCCCACTAGTAGAATTCCTTCTTTCTCCTTTTCTGCTGCTTCAGTTGTCTCTACACCCATACCTTCTTTGGCTAGTGGATCAGCTTCGTTTCAAGGGTTCCCCTTTGGAAGTGGGAATATCCCCCATTCAAACCCTTCCTCGGGATCCATGCCTTTCACCTCTCAAATTCAAGGTTTTAATCCTTTTTTCTGGAGGTCAAAGCTCTAATGGTTTTTCAGGATGGAACCCTGCTTTTACACGATTAGGAGTAGGGATTCAGTTCTTCGTTGGTCAGCAAAGGAATGTTCCTTTCCCTTCATCGAGTACTTCTCAATATTTTTCTTCGTTTGCAAATGCTTGGAACCCTTACCAAGGGGTTTCTTCTTCATTCAATACCTCGGTTGGAGGGAATGTTCCTTTGTATAGTAACTCTATGTTAGGAGGGGTTCCTTCTCCGAATGTTGTGTCATAAGGATTTTATTATGGCCCAGAATTTTCTACGAACAACATCTAGCAACCTGGTGCCTCAACAAATCCAGGTTATTCTTTTCAGAATGTGGGGAATCCTTCCTATGAGGGATGGAATTCCCAGGCTCCTCCACGCTTACCATTTCTGGCAACGTTAAACTTGCTAGATCTATCGAAATTGACTAACGATCCTATTCGGTATAGTCCGGGTTGGCCTCCGGTCCCCACCAAGCTATCGTTAGACATTCCAAAGTTTGAAGGGAAGACTGGCGAGGATCCGGCAGATCATATCACCACTTTCCATTTATGGTGTTCATCGAACTCCCTGATTGATGACTCGATTAGGTTGAGATTATTTGAACAAACCTTAACTAGAAATGCGGCGAATTGGTACATCGAGTTAACTGGGGGCAGTTTTTCTACTTTTAGAGAGTTGGCTACCATGTTCTTAAATCATTTTCAGTTACTTTTCTATTATGACGCCGAGACTGACCTCCTTGCCAATTTTCAGCAGGACAAGGCAACTCACATTTCTGACCATATTCAGGAATGGCGAAGAAGGAAGAGGCTCATCAAAGCCCAAATCTCGAATGAATTCCTTCTTGAATGGTTTTTGAAATCTTTACAACTGGAAATTTCTAAGGATGTATCCCTTTCAGGGGTATTTTCTGAACAGCAGGCTATTTTTAGGGCTCAACAGCTAGAACTGATTTACTCTCAGTATGGAGCCCTCAATAAAAATTTCCCGGATGCTCCTCACTCCAAATTGGATTTAGCCAAAACTAAACCTAGTCCTCATGGTGATGGGCTTATCGGTTCGATTGATAGCGGTATGGCTAACCTATTAAGACAATTGTAATAGTTGTCTATACAATCTGCTTCTTCTGGTCAGGCTGTGCCTTCAGTGTCAACTCCTTCTTAGTCCTTGGCAATTAAAGACGTCCAAACTTCTAACCCCAAATGACATTAACAATCCGATGGGAAGAAGAAGGGACGGAATAACAATAAAAAGGACAAGGATGGGAAGGGGAATGTGAACAAATCCAATGATCATGTTGGAGAGGGTAAGAAGGATAATAAAAAGAAAGTGAAGCTTTCATGCAATTTTTGCACTAGAGACCATCTTACACATCTTTCCCTAAAATTCAAGATGTGCAGCCCTTGTTAGCTCAACAGGGTTCTTCTAGTTCCCAGGTTGTGCTGACAAACCCTTTTACCCAAGGGCAGCAATTACTTGCTGGCACGAATCCAAATATTGGGGCTCACGTAGGGGGTAGCTAGGAAGGGGAAAATGCATCAAACATATACATGATGAGTGCTCACACAGATATCGCTACGAGACCTCATGATTATGGTGAAGCTGAGTCTTCAAAAGCTAAGGGTGCTCCCAATAGTGCTGAGCTGCTCCATATTGAGAGGCCTACAGTTGAGTCTATACCTCAGATACCAAAAGGGCCTCAAAGCGTACGATGATCAATCCTAATGCCAAGGCTTCCCAGAATTACTCGATTGTAGAAGATCTGGCTCAAAGTCCTTGTGCCATGTCTGCGTTAGAGGTGCTCCAGTCTTGTCCTACACAATGAAGTGCTTTGCTCACTGTTATTGGGGTTGTAGATCCAAAGAATTCTCTGATGATCACATTTGACATGTCAAATTTTAAAAGGAGACTTCCTCGTCATATAGCTTTCCATATTAGGTCAACATATCGAAAATTCAATATCTTTCGAATGGTTGTTGATGAGGGCACTTCCACGTGTGTAATGTCTCTTGCATGCTGGAAGGGTATTGGATCTCCTGCAGTTGTTCCTTCAGCCACTCTTCTAACTACGCTTGATGGTCATTCTCACAGGATGCATGGTATTGTTCCAGCTTTGCCCATCTGTGTTGGGGGAAAAGCTGTTAATATCAAAGTTGAGATAGTCAATGCAATCTTAGACTATAACCTTCTGTTGGGGCGAAACTGGATCTATGAGAGGATTCTATTGCATCCTCATTATTTCGAATTGTATGTTTCCCTCACGAAGGGAGAATTGTCACAGTTGACCAACTAGATTGTTCTCCTGTAGATCCGAATGCATCTTCTGACTCAACCATTCCTTTGGTGAAGGATACCAAGCAACCTTTTGAGAATTTGGGGGTTGGAATGTATACATCCTTGATGGGTACTTTTGATCTTCCGCCTCCTTCGGTTCATATCAATGCTATTTCATCCTCCAGGGTTCCTATTCGGAGAGAGTTCTTCAAAACTCATTATTTTTCGGACCCTTGGACCTTACCTTCTCCTACCTTCACATTAGAAGAAGGTCAAGTGGGTGGAATGGCATTTCCTATGTCTACAGCTGAGATTTCTTATATATCTATTGTTGACTCTACAGATTCCATTCCAGTTTCTCTTTCACCGGAGGAATTGGATGGAGATGTGGCTTTGGCTTGGACTCTTAGGTAATCTTTTGCTCAGGATTACCTTGATACCACTCTTCCATCTGAAGAGGCTATCCTCGAAGCAATGAATGGTGTAGAGAGACCGTGGGATGATTTTCATCATCGATCTTACTTTCTATCGGACTTGCGAGAAGTTGAATTAAGTTTCCCTAGCCCTCAGTCTTATGGACCTATTCACCTAGTCCTAAACCCTTTAGCACCAGCACAAGTTTTTGTTGAAGGGAACATGGCTGTTATTTCTGCTACTACCCCAGTGAACATCTCCAGAGATCCCAACATCATAGAGAATGTCTTCATTGGAGCCGAGTGTTCCCTTGAAGAGATTCAGACTTACACCGATATCTTTCGAGAATTTCGGGATGTGTTTGCTTGGTCTTATGAGGAAATGTCTAGTATAGATCCATCTATTGTCCAGCATGAGATCAAGATATACGAAAACGCTAAGCCTATCAGGAAAAAGCTTCGTCCAGTCAACCCTAGGAAGACAGCAGCTATCAAAGTTGAGGTGGAGAATCTACTTAAGGCGGGTTTCATTTACCACGTTCCTTTAACTGAGTGGGTTTCAAATCTAGTATCTGTGGACAAGAAACAAGGAACGATTCGAGTTTTCATCAATTTTCCAGATCTAAATAAATCAGGTCCTAAAGATAATTACCCCAAGCCATTTATAGATCAGATCATCGATGAGTGTGCGGGCAATGAAATTTTCTCCTTCATGGACGGTTTCTCTAGATATAATCAAATCACTATCTGTCCTGAAGATCAGCATAAGACTACATTTATTTGTCCCTGGGGTACCTTTGCTTACAAGAAAATGCCTTTTGGCCTCAAAAATGTTGGAGCTACCTTTCAGCGGGCCATGTCTTACACCTTCCATGACATCAAACATATTATCAAGACATATTTGGATGATTTAGCTACTTGTTCTCGCAAGAGAATTGATCATCCTTCTCACCTCCGTCAAGTTTTTGAATGATGTTGGCATTACAAAATTCGGTTGAACCCGAACAAGTGTGTTTTCATTGTCACATCCAGTAGGTTGTTGGGATTCATCATGTCTATGGAAAGGATTCAGGTAGATCCCGTCAAGGTTGAGGTGATACTTCAATTGCCTCCCTCATCTTCAATTCGTCAACTTCAAAGTCTGCAAGGAAAACCTAATTTCCTGCGGAGATTTATCGTAAATTACGCCGAGATTACAAAAGGATTTATGAGATTATTAAAGAAAGGAGTTCCATTCTTTTGGGATGACTTTGCTCAACACTCATTTGATTCTTTGGAAAAATCATTGACCTCTGCTCCTTTATTGAGTCCACCCGATTGTAGCAGAGATTTCCTCTTGTATCTCGTGGCAACAGAATCTACCATCGGTATGGTTCTGGTTCATGAAGATGATGCTCTTTCCGAACATGTTATATACTACCTTATTCAAGGCTTGGTAGGTCCTGAACTCCAGTACTCTCTGATAGAGAAACTTTCTTTAGCAGCTGTTCATGTTGTTCAGCAGCTCAGACATTACATTCTCCTTCACAAAAATTATGTTTTCGCAGCATTCAATCCATTTCAGTTTGTTCTCAATAGGCGAGTGATTGGGGGCAAATACAATCGATGGATTGTGATTTTATAGGAATTTGATCTTGAGTTAATGTCTGCCAATTCCAAGAAATCATTAGTTTTTACAAAGTTGATTTATGAGTTTCCCTATGGAGAAGAGATTGTTTATGACGAATCATTTCCTGATGAACATATTTTTCTCATTTCTTCATAGGATCCTTGGTATGGAGATCTCATAGTTTATCTCCAGACTGCAAAGTTTCCCTCGACTTTTTCGAAAGATGAGCGTCGAAAGTTATGTCACTTAGCCAAAATTTATTTGATTATTGGTGACACTTTATATCGTCGCAGGGTCTATTCGATCCTTAGATGTTGCTTAACTCTCGAAGAATCTGAGGTTGTGTTGAATGATTGCCATAGTGGAGCTTCTGGTGGTCATTTATCTGGGCTTGCTACAACCCAAAAAATCTTGCGTGCAGGATAATTTTGGCCTTCGATTTTCAAATATTGTATTGAATCGGTCAAAAAGTGTCATCTATGTCAGGTCTATACTCGAAATATGCGCGCTCATCCAGCTCCGCTCTTTCCTGCCGCCACTGTTTGCCCCTTTACAAATTGGGGTATTGATTATACTACTTGTAACCTGCCTTCGACTAAAGGTCACAAGTACATTATTGTAGCTGTAGACTACTTCACAAAGTGGGTTGAGGGTATGCCTACTTTTGGGAATGATGGTGAGACAGCAGCTACGTTCCTCTTCAAGCAAGTCATTTCTCGCTTTGGTATCCCCAAAGAGATTGTCACTGAAAATGGCAGTCACTTTTAGAATATCATGATGGTTGAATTGGCTCTGAAATTACGTTTCCAGCAGGAGCATTTATCTCCTTATTATCCTTAGGCCAATGGGAAAGTTGAGGTCGTGAACAAATCCTTGAAGACAATTCTTCAATGGACAATTGATAAATCCATATCTAATTGGCATATTATGTTGTATCCTGCACTTTGAGCATACTGGATGTCAGTCAAAACTACAACTGGTTTTACTCCGTTTCAACTGGCTTATGGGTTGGAATCTATATTTCCTATTGAATGCGAAATTCCCCCTCTTAAGTTATTTGTTGAGCTTCTTCCAAACACTTCCAGTCTCGAAGAACGCCTTCTTCATCTAGAACATCTTGATGAGCAGCGTCGAGATGCAGCTACGATGAATGAGGCACATAAGAAATGGGTAAAGGTTCAATACGATAAAGCGGTCAAACCTAGGGTTTTCTCTGAAGGTGACCTTGTCTTGGTTTATGCCCAAGAGAAGGATGCCTTGAAGGAATGCAAGTTTAAATCTATGTGGTATGGCCCCTTTATCGTCAAAAAGGTCCTGAAGAAAGGATCTTGTGCCTTGATTGAATTTGATGGAAACGAGTTGGCAATCAAATATTTGAAAAAGTATTATGCCTAGGCTTAGGCCTAGCATCTTGCTTTGTTATATATATTTTTGTTTTTTGTACATATCTGGGTTTCGATTTTTTGTGTGATTTTGATGAATTTGATCTGCTTTGGCAGGTGATATTAGATGACATGAGTCACTTTGGTTTCGCTGACGGTGCTAGTAGACAAACCTGGAACTTGGCTTCCGCGGCTTGGGTACTCCATTATCCATCTAGTCAGTTGTTAGTTTCAAGAGGTGTCTGCATTGGTCCTGCTTCGAACAATGTAGCAGAATACACTGCAGTGGTCAACCTACTCTCAGAGGCAATATCTTTGGGTGTTGATTCGTTAGCAGTTTTCTTGGATTCATAGCTGGTGGTTTCGCAGTTGAACAACACATATCGTGTTCGAGACCCATTTTTACATCGATTATTTTTTAGGGTATGTTTGTTACAACGATCACTCCAATTTATCACACACATTTATATTCCTTGATATGACAATTGGATGGCAGACTTATTAGCTAATCAAGAAATTTATTGGCATATTAATCATTCAATACTTTAAAAAATATATCAAATACATAATTAATTATCATACATTTGAGTCATCACATCATATAAATCATTGTATATATATATATATATATATATATATATATATATATATATATATATATATAGGTCAGAGTGTTCAAAAATATACAAAATTTGGACCATCATGTCCTACAAAATTGGGGATTATGCCCGATCATGTCTATCATCAAAAAATATTACAGTCATCCGATCATATCTATAATCTACTCCTGAGGTCCCTGCCCAACATTTGTGTTCCTATAGAACACAATTGTAGTCACTACATGGCGGAATAACCACACCCAGTCTCGTGGTACTCCTACCACCCGTCTCTGGACAGCCTCCGATAGGTCCTCTATAGTGGCCATAGGCACTTAGCGAGTCAAGCTCTCCAATTTTCTCTGTACTACATGAAGTGTCCTGCCAGGGCCTTCTGCATCTGCCTCACCTTTGCAGCGATTATGCCTTGGGTACCCCTCTGGCCTAACTGGTCCCATGCCTGCATCATGATCATCATAATTTTGTAAGTCATTTAGTCCAATTAAAAAAAAAAATCATTTTCCATATAATTTGAAAAAATCAAAAAAATCATATAATCAAAAATCAAAAAATGCAATCTCACCAATTGCGCCCCATACTGCACCGAGTGGTAGGACTAGATATGGATCTGCACAAAATTCAATCCTAGCATAGGGATAATATTCCACCGTAATGACTTGTTCTTTCCACCATTGGAAAAACTCATCATCCCAAGTGGTTAGGGGAACCTCACTTCCCCCTAATCTCTTCATCAGATTTTCTCATCAGGCTATTCTTGGATCTCTCGGGCTGCTGATAGTTGATATGACCTTGGGCTGAAGCCCTAGGACCCTCTCGAAGAAGAATGCTAGCAATATTTTACCATACCCAAATTATTTAGTCTTTGCTTTTCGGATTGAAGTCAATTTCTTTTTCATATTGCTCAGTAAGGCTGTGCACCAATCAAAGAGATGAATCAAGCATTCTACTGCTATGTTCATTTGTGTCCTTGAAGCCTGATGCAGAGAAGTTGATCCTGCTACTCTGCCAATGGTAAAGAGAAGGATCCTCATTTATAAATCCTTTATATCTCTGATAGGAATCTGAGTTGCTACTTTCTGTTCATTTTCTACCCAATAGACTTGGACATAATCTTCTACGGTAAGCCGTCCAACAGGCTTTCCGTGCAAGTCTACTAGATCTCCCCTTCGAGATAGTCTAGTAATGAAGTATATATCTTCCACTTCTATGCGTAGTGGCATTTGATCAATTATGAAGCAAGCTTCTTCTAGTTCCCAATGATCAACCAGCATTTGAAGCAAACGAACATTGCTTTTCATATTGGGAATTTTGAAAAATTTGAGCAATCCACAATTCCGAAGAATATCTAAGGAAGTTTGATCCTCCATCACCTCATTGTCAATTGCATTATGCTCACGCTCTCTCCAGCTGATGGACATGATAGGCAAAATCATTAAATGGCTGATTAGATACAAGTTTTAAATTTTTACTCTGCGCATACATGACCTCACTTGTACACAGTCGCGTATCATACGCAGATTCGTCCACACGAACCTGTGTATGCGCAGAGGGTTTCAATAAAAATATCTTTTCTACAGTCAAAAGTTCAAAATTTTGCTTCAAACAGGAACGAAATTGATGAATAGGATGAGTTTAAAGCTTACTTGACTGATTTGGCATGATTTGGTGGTTGATTGCTCTGTATTTGAGAAGAGGAATTTTTTCCCCAAAGCAATTTCTCCACTTCTGCAATGTGAAAATGATCAAAATGTGAGTCAAATTGTGTATTTATGCCCAGAATTTGTAAAAAATTCACAATTTTTTTATATGCTTATTTTTTGAATTTGACTAAGGTTGTATAACCATTTGGCTTGTAAGCGTTGGGAAAGGTAATTTTTCAGGTACATTTTGCTGAATTCGAGATTTTCCTATTTTTCCTTCGGATCCATGACCACTGACCTGTCATGGCAGGTATCTGATTTTGAACTGGCATATAGGTTAGGAAATCCACTTTCTGTTGCATCTTTACATACTAGCATCCATTATGATCACTTGCCATAGGGTCGATCCCATCATTTCATGAGTACTTAACCCATTTCACTCACCGATTTTTTAATCATGACTTGATGGTAGAGCCATCATTTACATGGGCTTCCTAGATAGTTCCTCGTTAGCATTTGTCTCCCATGCTGCAATTTATGTAGGCTCGAGAGTCCTCTTTAGTTCCACCATGACTTATGAATTGAAGCTTCATTCTTCTTCTTCTTTGCTATCATTATTCTGGCCATTTACCATAGAGGCTCCCTTATGTTGTCGAGTTGTATTACTACATTGCATATTGACTACTTGTTTATCTTGGCCTTTAGCCGGCTTCATTTGGAATCATGTTTAAGCCATATTTTGACCATGTATTTATGTACAAGTTAACCATGCAATCACTTAACTTCTACGACTTGACACTTGTACCCATGGATGGAACATTCCTTTGAGTGTCACTTACCAGTTTTCACCACCTTGCATTGAGCATAAGATTGTTCCTATCCCAGGAACTGGTGCATCTGTTTCACGACACTCATCTATCCATTGTACTATAGCATTCTTTTATTCTTTTTCAGGGTTTGAATATGAAAAAGACAAAAAAAATTAATACGTTGAAAAAGAGCAAGAATGGGATATTACTTTCATACTTGATGGCAGCTACAGTGTTATTTGTGTCGCCCTTGAACAAAGCACAAAAAAGCTAATTATTTTCTCCATTCAGGATGGTTTTAGTTTTTTACTTAGGAGAAGCCATAACCTTGTTTCATGAGTCTGTTCACCCCTGGTTGGTTATCTCTTCCAATCATATGGAGGGTTTTTTTATGCCTCCTGCATGACAAACTTATACAAAGTTGTCATTTTGCTTCCATAGTCAACATGAGTCATACTTTTGTTCAAGGGAAGTTAACCTGAGTCGGCCTTTCTGCGGTGTCTCTTGACTCATTTTTCAGTTGGCCTTCCCGGTCTTGTCAGTATCTTGTTTTATCACATCATATATTTGGTCCTTTGCTCATGGTGGTTTGAGAAGGTCTCCACTGACTTCTTTCTGAAGGGTTTGTCTCTTATCGACTACGACATATTGCTCTGAGAGTAAACCTAGAGCCGCACCCTGGCCCTATTTACATCATTGATAGGTGACCTTGTGCTCAGCATTTGATCATCATCATGGGTCTTTGACTGAGTTGTTTCCCTTATGTTTGACTTCAGCTTAAATTATCACACCTGGGATTCGTGTAGCACCTTGATTTCCATTTGACCCTATCAGTGGATATCTCTCCTCTTTGCCATCTTTCATTATTGGTTGGTTCATAGGGTTTTTATCATGCGCTAGCTTCATCTTGTGCATGCCGAAAATGTACTTCGGGTTGGTTACTTCACTTTATTTCGTCTCATTCCTTCCAAATATTGGCCTGTGGGTTACACTCGCGCTGGACTGATGTGGCATGCCTTAATTCCTTCCTTCCAACAGATCTTTTCACATCGACTCCGACTCATTTCTCTGGGAATAAGATCTAGAGTCCTTTTGTCAGTACCTTAGGGTTTTTTTCCTCAGTAGAAGACTCTTTGCTATCGACAGTGAGGATACATCATTGCCTCCTGATTGATAGATTCTTTCAAGTGTTCGACTTCAACTCATTCATTCGCACTTGCTAGATTGTACTGGGGCACCTTGACACTCATTATCATTATCGGTGGGTTGTCTAGCATTTGTTAACGGTATACATCAATGACCAGTAATCAAATGATTTCTCACATGGTCAACTTCAGCTCATTTATTCACATTGTGTAGAATTGTGCCATGGTGATCGGTGAAGACCTTGGGTTTGCATTAGCATGCTTTGGTTCACTTTGACAACTCCTTCATTTTTCTTCCAATGACACCATCCACCCTTATATGTTGCAGTTTCATCACAGCAGCATCTTATATGTAATTGGCTCCCAA
Source organism: Pinus albicaulis (assembly GCA_034641835.2). NCBI lineage: Eukaryota > Viridiplantae > Streptophyta > Pinopsida > Pinales > Pinaceae > Pinus > Pinus albicaulis. Next base: position 1,632,863,074 of record CM076584.1, read on the forward strand.
GTTGCGTGTTGTATTTGTTCCACCTCTTATGATTTGGTACTTGGAGATTCAGTTGTGACTTTTGTGATCAGATATATGTTGCAGCATCATTGATCAGTCTTCTATATGTGATACTTGGACCTTATTTTGACTTATACTTCCGAGCAGTGATCATATGATTCACTATGTACTTTACATTTTATCTATACTTGTATACATATTGGATATGCTCCATACTTCATATGCAGACATGCTTTTCTTTCACTGAGCATGGGTATGCCCACTTCGGACATGATCTATCTTTCTGATCTCTCTCACTGGTTTTTTGGGAGGCTAAAATCTGGTGAAGTCCTCTCTAGTCCTCGCAAGGTTCTTTCTATGCACATAATACATTTCGGCCATCATGTACCCCTTCTGACCTCATATATTAGGAGGCATATGTTATAGCATCATTTATCACCATCATATACTTGATGACTTATGCATTGGCCTTGGGAAACCCTTCCCTTCAAACTTGGACATATTTCTCAAAAAACAATTTCTTAAGACCCATACACGACTCTACCCAGACTTTTCCTCGTATACACGTGAGTCCATATATAGAGAACGACATATGCATTTTTAAACATTAAAAAATATATAATTTCCCTATTTTAGAGGTGATTTTTATGGTTGTTCTTGTAACTTAGCTACCCCAGCCGATGGCCTAAATGTTCCCAACTGAAAAAAAAAAAAAAAAAAAAAAAAAAAAAAAAAAAAAAAAAAAAAAAAAAAACTAATTTGAGGGAGTATAAAATCCCCTCAAGGGAATGGCCTAAGGGGGGAAGAGAGAGAGAAATATAGATATTATACGCTATTGGAGCCCTATCCAAGTCATGTATATTCCCTGTGCCTCCTGCACTTCCCATATATTTTCAGGAAACCCTTGTTTCCTTGAGATGCTCACTCACCCTATGTGACATCCATTGTGCACTACTCTTGGAAGAAGTTTTGTGAGGCTAGGGTTGGACGGATCTAGAGGATGGTATGCTCGAAGGCCGTGGTAGATTTCAGGTGATCTCTCCACATTTGTTTATTGTACATGTCGTTAATACAAGAAGTTCCATCTTTTTCCTGATGTTTACGTGTCATTTATCTCTTATAAATGTGTAATGATATTAAAATTGTTCATTTAATATTTTTTTATAAGATTATGCATGCTTTCCACTAACATCTAGAACATATATATGATGTACAACTAGGTTTTTGTGCTTGTTCTTTGCTGGTTTGCAGGTTCTGGAGCACAAAGAGTTGCAGGGGGTTTGCACCCCGCGGGATCTACTACAACCGAAGGATATACGGGTAAGGTCTAAAACCTTTAGCTTATAGTTTAAAGCATAGGAGTTGGTTAAGTGAGTCCTTCTTGTAATGGCATGCCCCTGATCTGTGAAGGTTTATCAACCCAAGACCTTAGGGTAACATTACCCGCAACAAGGAGAAGATGAAGAACAAGGTGAAGAAACAGGCGAAGAAGGTGAGGGGTAAACTTTAGGGTCGACATGAGGTTGAAATTTTTCAGGTGGAGGCGAACTTGATCGAGAAGCAGCTTGGACATTCGGAACCACAAGGGTTTAAAATAACCAAATTGGCAAATCAATGGTAAAACCAGGGAGGGAAAACGTGACGAAGTGAGGATGACCCAAACTCGACATGAAACAGAGGATGTTTCATGTTCAAGAGGGCCATGCTTCTGACACAACTGACAAATACTTTCCATTTTCCCCACCATTTCTAGCAAGTACCCCAATTATTTTTTAATACAAGCTTGAAGGGGATAGCATATGCTTGTCATATAAGTTCATCCTTTGAATGAATCCACCATAGTAAATTTTACAAGCACTAGGAAGGAGATTCTCAGTCTTGTCATGGTGACAAGTCCAGTGTCGTTCAGTTTTAACGATACCGAAAAATGTGCAACTCAACATCTTTTTCATGTTTAGGGAGTTTTAAAAAGAAGCGGAAAATAAAACTCTGAATGTCCCTTTTCGTATGTAGTCTCTTGAACCCAAAAAGGTAGAAAAAAATGTTCGATAGAACCTCTTAGTCATGATTAACTAAGGTATTCATTTTTCATAAATAGTTTATCCTAGCCAGAAAAATGGGTAAACGTTCTTTCGTTTTATTTAACGAGTTCAAAAATACAAGTACTCGGCAATAATTTCATGTTTCAAGAGTCAGAAAAAATCTTAAAGGTGACTCCACCTAAAGGAACAAGTGGTATAAAGGGTAGCAATTAGTTTTGGTTATGGTGGAACTACTCAAAACAAGAAAAGGTCAAGAGGTTGGCTAACAAGACCACTCATGGAAGATGTTCCTCAGGAAATGGTAAAACCAAATGAAATCATATGATCGGGCAGGCAGATGGTGACGATGGAATGAGAAAATGAAGGATCATCTGGCAGAAGATGCAAATAAAAGGGCAATCACGAGAGGTAAAATGAGGGTGGTGTCATTTTTACACAAGCTTGAAACAAGAAACTATGCTTGGAATTGGTTTCATTTTTTCACAAGCTTGAAACAAATACAAACTATGCTTGGAAGAAATTTGCATGCCCCCAGCATTTTGACTCAATTTGAGGTACATGCCCCCCCAGCTTCAGTTCATTCACCTAAGTAGACTACTGGTTGCTAACATGTGGATGGAATGAAAGTTCAATTACGAGATCAAGTGAAAGACTCAACGAGGATTTTATGAGATCTAATAAAAGACTTGAATTGACGAGGAACATGTTTCATTTTTTAATGAGCTTTACACAGTAAAATAAATATGGTCATAAATGCCTATTTCATTTTTTAATAAGGTTGAAATAGTAAAATAACTATCGTCATAACACCTTGTTTCATGTTTTAAAGATCTTGACATAAGAAAATGAATTGTGCTCTGAAGAGCTTGTTTCATTTTTTAAGGAGCTTGACACAAGAAAACGAACTATGCTCCGAAGAGTTGGATCATGACTCATAAGAAGTCAGGGCTTCCAATAGGTTCTCATTTGATGGGAGAACAAAAATATCTAAGTCAAGGTCCAATGCCTCTAGTACATGGTACACTATATCAATGACTGAACCATCAGTGGATGCGGGCATGGAACAATTTGCTACATAATTAACCTATGGCGGGGAAGATACCACTGGTCTGTAAGGACCATTTAGGGATGATGGTATACTGGGAGCCACATTAGGACCAATGAAATACATTTTATCCATGGTCACAATGGCTCCTTCATCTGTAAAATAGATCACATGAAAAAAAGCAGAGACGAGAGCTACCATGACATAAGTATAGCCACGCCCAAGGAGTAAGTTAAAATCCAAGGGGCCTTGGACAATCATCACATCTATATAGACATAATTTCCTTCCAAAGTAATAGGCAACCTAAGAAGGATCCCTAATGGTTGATTTATTCCTCTGTTAAAATCCAACAGATTTTGGGTAACAGGCACAAGCTCCGAGGAACCAAAATCTTGCCAGGTATTTGAGGACAGAATGCTAACAGATGCGCCTTAATACATTATTGTGCTAGGTACAGCCACGTTATAGGCATGTGTTATGATCTCAAAGGGCATGTAAGAAGGAAGACGATATCTCGTCAGCCGAATCTAATCAAAAGAAGCGATAAAAATACTTGGAGGGGGTGTTGTGGGAATGGGAGAACTATCCCCCTCTGTTACGGGAGTGGGAGGAAAACCCTCCTGTATCGCAAGAATAGAAGGATTTCCCTGGGAATCTGAAGAAACAAAAATAATATGAGTGGTATGATATTCACTCTCTACAGGAAGGGCCTAATTAACCGTAGGTGGAATTAGGTCAATCGTTTTCTCAACTAATGGTTTATCAGGAAGGGACTCATGAGAGTGACTTTTGAAGAGAGTGGGATTGACCAGAGATGAATTTTGATCAATCACTTGATCAAGTAGCAAAGGATTAGGGGAAAACTTCTGGTAACCAACCAGAAGGCAGGGTTGAGAAGCCATAAGGGTATCTAATAACTTGGAGGCTTCATCCATATAAGGACAAAGGTGAATGGGATGATTCCCTTCACATAACCTATAGGGAAATTTGACTTAACCCTTTTTCCTATGAACCTTATTACCAATAATTAAAAATTCATCACCAGCATGATCTCCAAACGCTGATGAAAAAGGTTGATTCGAGCCAGTGGACCACACTTCTAACACCTTGGGAATACTACGAAAATCTCTAAGAAGGTGGTCATGATTACATAGCTTGCAAGGCAATTTTACTTTTGGAGACTGATTGAAAGGCTTTTCAACACCAGTTACATCAGTGGTGATGGTTTCTTGGTTTCCCCCTTGCTTATTTTGCTTCTTCTTCTTCTTAGATTCCTGGTTACTAGAATCCATACTTTCACCAGGCAAAGAGGAAGAATGGGGTGAAGAAATAGGTGAAGAAGGTGAAGGGTCAAATTTAGGGTTGACATGAGGTTGACATTGTTTAGGGCATTCAGTTGGAAACAAACGATAGGAGTACCTACCTTATACTTGTGTTGATTACTTGTTCCTTTGAAGTGCATCCACTTATCTTTCTCTCTAGATCATGTTCCTTGCTCCTTTTTATGACCAATACCTGTGGCAAGAGACAGAAAAAAAATACGAAATGAGATAGAACAAATAATACTTATATTCAATGAAATATACCTAAGAGATCAAGGAATATTATACTTTTCATCATAATAACAAATGAAAAATGGAAAGTAAAAACCAATTTTATTCTAATAATGATCAGAAAGGGGAGTTACAACTATCGCCTTGATGTCGAAGCTCTCCTTTGAGGGGTTTGAATCCAAGCACGTCTCCAAAACACTCTTTTCCAATCTTAACACATGGAGGCTAAGGATCTCAACTCTCTCCTTCTATAGCTAAAGCAATATTCATATTATTTCTCCTTATGTTCTCTCAGAGGCATGTGGAAAGGGATCATTTTTTAGCCATGGGAGGAGGGGACATGGATCCTCATAATATGGAAGGAGGTCTTATCTCCTTGAGTGGTTCCTCTTTTGTAGGAACAAGAAACCCAAAGGAGAAATATCGACCATATTATGATTAACAAACATCCATCACTCTACTCTCGAAGCTTCTAGTCCATGAAGCTTCGTTTCCATTTCTATAATACTTCCAAAAGTGGATCAGCGTGAGTATGAGGCTCATAATAGGGCAGGTCATAGGTTAAGGTTTTTCCACAAGCACTGGTGAAACACTGGGTGGTCGTGTCGATCCAAGAAAGCAGATCTTTAGGGATATTCTCCACAAATGAGTCAAAGGGGGATTTACCTTCAAACTTTGTGGGATCCAAGGGAATGTGCTCCATGATGGGAAAAGTACACAGGGACCATTGTATGAGTTCTCCAAGATCTAGGAATAGGGAGTAAAAGCACAGTAACAAAATGTTGTGTAACAACTATGCAAGATGAAGACTGGATTAATCCGACCGCGAATGGTAGAATATGTTGGGAGCGTGACAGTTTTTGTATTTCAGATTCCGATGAAGAGCTGGAGCACGGGTAGAATCGTTTGCATGAAGTAACCACTAAGCACTGTAACAGGGTTACCAAATCTCTACATTGTTTCAAATCGGAAGCGCACGACTTACCTTTTTATGATGGAACATGGAATTTTTCCTTGTTTCTGGAATAATTTGAGCAAAAGGTTCCTGAGGACCAGAGATACAAAGCTTTAGACTTCGCATTGAGTTCTACTCCAGCCCAATGGTGGGACGCACACAGAGAAAGTTTGGAAGGATCGAAGGAGTTTTGTAAGTTGATAAGGCTAACATTTTGTTAGGTTGATACGAAGATCGTGGAGAATTATGATGGTCATAAGAATCCTCATGAGCACTTGGCTCGCTGGACTAAAGCTTGGGGCGCCGAACCTCAACCAAAATAGGTGCACATGTTCTTTCATTCTTTGGAGACGATACCTCATCAATGGTATCTTGAAACAGAGATGTGCCATGGAATCGTGGATTGGGATGAGATGATCGACGTGTAGAAATTATATAAATAATGCGTTATATATCCAATATTCTCCTAATCACACGCTATTTTAACTTCATGCACAATACAGAATCTATTCCACCATTGATCATCATATGCGGAAATTAAATCAATTGCATGCACACATTGAAACCATAAAAATTCACACACATTAACACAGTGATTTAACGGGAAATCCTGAGGCTAAAAACCCCAACTATCTGTATATAATATATGTCATAGATATCATGTAACAATCCTCATGCAAAGCTTCTCACAAGCTCTCAGTACAATACAATCGCTACACACTAATCAAGCTAGATCTTGCAAATCCATGCACCGATCTTTGCCACCTGCTAGCCTACCTCTACTGCGTAATCCCTGTTGAAGAATGGCTCTGAATGAACTCGAATTGGTCCAAAATTTCTCACGCAATCCTCATTTACATCTCTACTCCGTGTTGGATGCAATCAATGCATCACTATAGTCACAACTGATAGTCATCTTGCCCTTTCACCTATCTCTCCACTGGTCTCCACTGAAACTGTCCATGCACTATAGTTAACTAATGTATTCTTTAGTTGATTAATGAGTTAATATTTAGTGAATTAATTATTAATTAATTCACACCACTCTCACTAGTGTATCAATCAGTTAGACTAGATAAACTAGCTCAACTGTGTCTAACTGAGTTAAACTGAACACAACTCCACCAACTACTTCTACAACTCCACCAAACTCTGTCACATGAATTCTAACTGAAGTCTCCATGCAATAGCTCCACTTAACCCTTAGGAATAGTGTAATTCCTTCTGTCAGCTCCTGTGTCACATCTGTGCACTTAACTGAAGTGCTCCAAGAGAATAAGTTAATGTTTAGAGTCCAAATATTATTAAGAGCTAATAATATTCGACATATCTATTTTTAGACTGGAAATCTAAAAATAGATTCTGCCCAATATGTCTAAAAATAGAAGTCCATCTATTTTTCCAACTTGACCAACCTTCAGATAGATACTTCCCGTGTACCATAGAATATGATCGACATGTCTAAAAATAGACTTGCACCAAAAATAGCCTCCGCGGGCCCACTTAGTGAAGGCGACTCTTTCACTAAGCTCATCATATTATTGTACCAGTCAATTCTCTCAACAAGATAGGGATTATCTGCCACCCCGATCCTGCCTCTATGGTATTCGAATTTGCTCCTGGTGAGCGTCTTCGTCAAGATATCAGCATCCTGATCCTCCGTAGGAATGTAAGATAGTAACATTATCTTCCGCTGCACACAATCTTTCATATGATGATACCGGATGTCAATGTGTTTAGATCTATCATGAAATACTAGATTAACCAAGAGTTTGATGCAACTCTGATTATCACAATATATCACAGTAGGATCTAAGTGTGAACCGAACAACCCAACCAGGATCTTCCTCATCCATATAGCCTCGTATGCAGCCAAACTTGCTGCCATGTACTCGGCCTCCGCTAAACTGAGTGCCACGAATCTCTGTTTCCTGTTGTACCAAGAAACTGCTATAGACCCGATACTGAAAATCCCTTCAGATGTGCTCTTTCTGTCCGTTGGGCTCCCTGCCCAATCTGCATCCATGAAGCCATGCAGCTTCACCTCATCCGACTATCTGTACCACAATCCATATCTCGATGTGCCTCTGAGATATCTCAATACATGCTTCCCCGCCTTCCAAAAGAGCTTGGTAGGCTTAACCATAGCTTGTGAAATCTGGTTAACAACATAGCATATGTCTGGTCGTGTATTGACTAGATACATCAGCGAACCAACCAACTGTCGGTAAACAGTGGCATCCACTACCTCTGCCGATGTAGCATCCTCTTTCCTCCAACCACCAGGAAGAGGAGTGTCGATAGGCTTGCAGCCTTGCATGTTAAACTTCTCCACTATCTCCCGGGCATACTTTCCTTGAGACACAAATAGTCCATCCTTCCGCTCCCAAATTTCCAATCTCAGGAAATAATGAAGGAGGCCCAATTCCTTCATCTCAAACTCCTTTGCAAGATCAGCCTTGCATGAGAGTATAAACTGTTCATCACCCGTCAGTAGCAAATCATCTACATAAATTACAATGATCAGCAACTTACCCTCCACCATAATCTAGTATAGGTTCGGATCCGCCTCACTCTTGGTGAATCCAAGACCAGTGAAATAACTGTCTATCTATGTGTACCAAGCACGAGGTGCTTGTTTCAGCCCATACATCGCTCTTTTGATCCTGCACACATGCGACTCGCTGCTAAAGATTTCAAATCCTTCAGGTTTCTCTATGTACACCTCCTCCTCAATGAATCTGTTGACGAACGCAGTCTTCACATCCATCTGATGAATGTGCCAACCCATCTACGCTAAGAGAGCTAGGATGCTCTGTATGGAAGAATACATTGCGACAGGTGCAAAGGTTTCTTCATAGTCAATCCCCTCGATCTGTGAGAAGCCCCGGGCAACAAATCTTGCCTTGTACTTCTTGACGCTCCCGTCAGCAGCTTGCTTCACTTTGTAGATCCATCTCGAACCTATCACTGATTTCCCTTCCGGCCTTGGGACAATCTCCCATGCACTTTTTCTTACAATCGAATCATACTCTTCCACCATGGCATCTACCCATGCAGGGTCCTCCACAGCTTCCTCGAAAGAATATGGTTCTGTCACGATACACTTGTTCATCAGAGCCATGTATCCAGTCTATCGGTCAGGTGATTGTCTTTGTCTGCGTTGTGATGTAGGTTCTCCTACAATCTTCTCTACATCAAGAGTCAGTCGCTCAGCTTCTGTAGTGTGCTTCTGCCCTCTGATTTTTGGCGCTGCATGAGTGGTTTCTTCCACTCCATGAACCTCCTCTTGTGGCTGATCCACATCCCGAGGCTCATCCTTAGGAATTAATAGCTCCTCATCTGCATGCAAGTGTAGCTCCCTCTCAAGCGACAACTTCATGGCTTTCTCCTCATGAAATTTGATATCCTGTCGCACAACAGTATTCTGACTATCTGGAAAATACACATGATAGTTGTGGGGTGTTTCTGTGTACCCCACAAATATCCCAACCTCTGCGGTCGGCTCCAGCTTCTTCCTGGCATCCTTCGTCACATGAATGTAAACAGGTGAGCCAAAAATCTTCAAATGAGAAATATCAGGCTTCTTACCATAAAACACCTCTTCGGGTGTACTCATGCCAAGTACTCTATGAGGGCAACGGTTTTGCACATAAACCGCAGTGTTGCAAGCTTCAGCCCACAAGTGTATGGGAAGGCCCTGATCATGCAACATCACCCATGCAGCAGCCACAATCGTTATGTTCTTTCACTAGCGACCCCATTCTTCTGTGGGTTATGAGGCACTATGAGCTCTCTTCGAATTCCTTCTGCGCTACAAACGTATTTATATTCGCTAGAGATGAATTCACCACTATTATCGCTCTTAAGAGCCTTCACCTGCTTCCCCGACTCTTTCTCCACCAGTGCCTTGAACTCACAGAACTTTGAGAATGTCTCACTCTTCTTCTGCATGAAGAAGATCCAGCACTTACAAGAAAATTCATCAACAAATATCACATAATACCTGTGCTTTTATGTCGAAGCTACTGAGAAAGGTCCACACACGTCTGTGTGAATTATCTCAAGGATCGTCGTGGTGCGACTATCCTTCTCATGAAAGGTGGCTTTCACAAATTTTCCCAAAGTACATCCCTTGCACTGATCTGACTGCGCAAGTGTACCTTTGGGAAGCCCGATAGAAATCTGCTGCAAAATTTTCAAAGCGCCATGGTGAAGATGGCCTAATCTCCTGTGCCACAATTCGCCCTCATCCCGGCTCACCACTCCTGCTTTTCCTGCCATTGTTGTGCATACATCTACCTGCAATTGATAAAGGTTCTTAACTCGAACCCCTATCCTCTAGGTTTCACCAGTTGTTTTACTACGCAGGAAAGCCTTTCCCTCGCTAAAAACAACATCATATCCCTTGTCTTCCAACATAGCCACCGAGATCAGATTCTTCTTCAATCCTGGAACATGCATGACATCCTTCAATATGAAAGGTTTTCCAGACTCCCTCTCAAAGGAAATGGTCCCGATACTAGTCACACTGTATCTACCATCATCGCCCATCTCGATGTGCACTCCAAGATCCTTCTCATCCAAATCAGTAAAAAAATCTTTGTCTCCGGTCATATGGAAAGATGCACCACTGTCAAGAAACCACACTGATCCCATCACACTTGACACCAAGCATGCGATAAGCGAAAAATCCAGCTCAAATTACGAGGCTAAGGCCTCTCCAGCTGCAGATCTAGCAGCCTGCTTATTTTTCTTCTTCTGTGGACAATTAGTGGCGTAATGTCCGTGTTGGTGACAGTGAAAGCACTTCACCTTGGACATGTCCTGCTACTTTCCTTTCGCACTGGATTGAGAAGGATTTTTCTTTCCCTTCCCCTTCCTTGCTTTGGCAGCCAAAGCGAAATTTTCTTCATCTTCATTCTTCGATGAAGATCCATACTTGGTACTCCGCCTTATCTCCTCCTGCACAAGATCTGACCAAAGTCGCTCCCATCCCGCAGTTTCTCCCGACCATTGACAGAGTCCTCGTAGGAATGCCAACTCTTCGAAAGCCCAAGGAGAGCCAAACTCACCAAGTCCTTTTCATCTACAGTAACCCCCACACTTCCCAGCTCATCGCTGCACTGGACAAACTTTGTGAGGTACTTGGGTATACTTTCGCCCTTCTCCATTTTTATTTTCCTGAGTTTGTCTTTGAACGCCAACTTCCTCTGGTCGCTCTTGCTTTGGAACAAGTCTGTCAAAGCTTTCCACATCAAGAATGGAGAAGCTTTACCATGAAGGTTGGACACTATGTGATCCTTCACACCTTCCAACAGAATCCTTCGACATTTTGTTGTCTTCTTTTGCCATGCGTCAAGTGCGGCAGCATCGCTAGAAGCAGGTTTTGGAATTTCTGCATCTATGAACTCCTTTAACCCATTATCCTCCAGCACCGCCTCCATCTTGTCCTTCCATGAAATATAATTCGAGCTGCCCTCAAGGGAATACTCCAATCCCAATCCATTGAAAGACATCTCAACTTCGACACCAAGAAAACACTACTGCAAATTCGAATTCCACCAGCACAAAACTCAACCGCTTCAATGATTTGCAATTGCTCCAATAATCAATGCTCTGATACCATGTAGAAATTATATAACTAATGCATTATATATCCAAGATTCTCCTGATCACACACTATTTTAACTTCATGCACAATACAGAATCTATTCCACCATTGATCATCATATGCGGAAATTAAATCAATTGCATGCACACATTGAAACCATAAAAATTCACACACATTAACATAGTGATTTAACGGGAAAGCTTAAAGCTAAAAACCCCAACTATATGTATATAATATATTTCATAGAGATCATGTAACAATCCTCATACAAAGCTTCTCACAAGCTCTCAGTATAATACAATCGCTACACACTAATCAGGATAGATCTTGCAAATCCATGCACCGATATTTGCCACCTGCTAGCCTGCCTCTATTGTGCAATCCCTGCTGAAGAATGGCTCTGAATGAACTCGAATTGGTCCAGCCTTGCTCACGCAATCATCATTGGCATCTCTACTCTGTGTTGGATGCAATCAATGCATCACTATAGTCACAACTGATAGTCATCTTGCCCTTTCACCTATCTCTCCACTGGTTTCCACTGAAACTGTCCATGCACTTTAGTTAACTGATGTATTCTTCAGTTGATTAATGAGTTAATATTTAGTGAATTAATTATTAATTAATTCACACCACTCTCACTAGTGTATTAATCAGTTAGACTAGATACAACTAGCTCAACTGTGTCTAACTGAGTTAAACTGAACACAACTCCAACTACTTCTACAACTCCACCAAACTCTGTCACATGAGTTCTAACTGAAGTCTCCATGCAATAGCTCCACTTAACCCTCAGGAATAGCATAATTCTTTCTTCAGCTCCTGTGTCACATTTGTGCACTTAACTAAAGTGCTCCAAGAGAATAAGTTAATGTTTAGAGTCCAAATATTATTAAGAGCTAATAATATTCGACATATCTATTTTTAGACTGGCAATCTAAAAATAGACTCCACCCAATATGTCTAAAAATAGAAGTCCATCTATTTTTCCAACTTGACCAACCATCCACAAATAGCATCCTGCAACTCATAGAATATGATCGACATGTCTAAAAATAGACATAGTCTAAAAATAGACTTGCGCCAAAAACAGCCTGTGAGCCCACTTAGTGAAGGCGACTCTTTTCACTAAGCTCATCATCTTGTTGCAATCTCAACATGACGGGTTCTTATTAACATATAGCTCCGTTGATGGTTTGGAGTGCATTAATGAGGCCCTTCAAGAAGTTAAGGCCGGATTATTTCGCATTACCAAGGAGCCAAGGACATTGGTACAACCTTATTGGATAGACCCAGCCAACAACCTTGTGTTGGGGGAGGAGATCTTTGGGTACCGAGATGAACAAACGCAGAAGGATTATATTGAAGAGTGGCTTCATCACAGTCGTCGTACTACGCAACAATCTGAAGGTAGACACAGCTGGAGGTTATTACGTCGAGGAAGGCAGGACTTCGCTAAGGGGGTGATTCTTCCATAGTTCATCCAAAATATGACCGTTGGAGTAGTAAGAGTTGATTGGACAATGACTTGGTCATTAAAAGGAGCAGGAGGGATGTAATTAATGGGCATATCTGGGCGGATATGCTTCCAAATAGGAATTTATGAGGAGTATCTAAAGGCGATGATGCGCTTTGAATTCAAAATTTTCTATAAAGGAGGGACGCCACTCCCAATTTGAAAACTTTCCTCGCTAAGTGTTAGAAGTGAGAGTTCATGTCTCCAAGAGATCCGAGTGAGATATTGCATGTTGAATTACAGTTTCACAACATTGAGAGAAGCATTGATCAAGGCAAGCCTCAACCACACAATCTGGCCAAGGGTATATCGTACAATGACAACCACATCACTAGTAATAGCCACAGGGCCGAGGTCACCCAGAAAGCAGACGACTGTGGGCACAGTGCCATCCGAAAAGCCTAAGAAACCAATCCTAAGGTCGTCACCTCAAAAGAAACTCCTAAAGGAACATTGGAGTAAGGGAACTCAAAATCAACAGAAAAAGGCCATGGAAATAGAATCAGATGAAGATGACGCAGAAGAAGTCCTCGAAGAGATTGATGCTAAGGAGGTTGAGCCTATCTCTAGGCTGCCTCCATATATTCCACCCAAGAATTTGAAGGCTAAGAAGCTGGTGAAAGACCCCGACGTAGTGAAGTACAAGGTTTTTACACCATTGATTTAAGATGAGGTGTGAGTTGAAGGATACTTACTGGCCAAGGTTCCTCATATCAAAATGAAGGATTGGGATTTTAATGATCGGAGCAAATACCCACAATTTGAGCCTAGTAGGTATCTGCGCCAGTAGAGCTATACAGGAGGTGTGACAAGATTGGAACCGATGAAATTGGTGAAGGGTATCCAAGAAGTCGATGTACTTAATATTTTATATGTATCACACTTCAAGCGCATTCATATCAACACTATTTGTGTGCGCCAATTGTTGGCCTTAGTGCATGATGATTTTTTGTGGTTAGGGAAGAAGATCCCCATTACTGAGACGCTCATAAGGAGAATTACATCCCTTCCTTTCCTTGGCTCGGACCCCATAGAGGCTTTTGTGGTAAAAATCCAAGATAAGCAGCTCACGGATAAGATGAAGAATGACTACGAGCTGACGAAGGGAACCCGGGGTTATTTAATTAAATCCATTTCAGATAGAATTGCGCACTTCGCCGCACACATTCTTGTGGGGAATATTATGAGGAAAAGTTGTGGAGGCAAGGCTTCTGTGACTGTCATAGCCTTAGTTGTGGAGTGCACTAAGGGCATAGTATATAAGTGGGCAGGATATTTATGTACTGAATTCCTCGCTGATTGCATAGCAGTGCAAAATGAATGCAAGTAGTTCCACTACGTGTGGCTCCTACTTCTCATTGCATTAATGGAGTAGAGAGACGCTGAGGGGTCCTAGTTCAACGCCGCAGACCCCAATCTATGCAAAGCATCCAGATATGCTTCCCTATCGCATTTGGGACAGCCATCGAGGGTTATGGCCAATAAATTTTTCTGGGTAGGATTTGAGATGATTTTGCGGACAGTGTTTAACCAAAATCCCCAGTTATCACCAAACATTGTGTAGAAGTATCGAAAAATAGTGGAGTTCAAAGCGGACTTCCATCACATATACATCCAAGTAAAGAAGGACCTCACTGGGGTCTGGTATGAGCTGTCATTAGCCACTTGTCGAGAGATTGGTTAACTCTGCTTCCTGAAGGCACGGAGCAGGAAGGAACGAGTGGGGAGAATCCCACTAAGATAACAGGAAATAAGGACACAAAGGTCACATTCGTGATCAAGAAAGAACCTGACACAGAGATTTTGGAAACAAGAGGGGATGATATTCTTGGTGGTGATCTCTGCACAAATCTAGCTTCCCCTTTACCACCAAGCGAAGATAGCCACAAAAGGGTGGTTTGAGAAAGAAGGAGAAATCTGATAAGTCCATTGGCCCAGAAGCCATGGTCCTCACTGAAGGGGACATTAATGAAATTGGGGACACCGTGAAGTAGGCCACTGAGCCCTTATGGGGTAGTAAGAAAGTGTTAGAAGATGTTCACAATGGCTTGCAAGACTTGCAAGTACAGATGAGTGTTCTACAGGCGAGCCTGAGTGGGTTGCAAGTGAATGTGATTTAGCCGAGCGGAGCAGAGGTCGGCACAAGCATAGCTATGTAGGAATTCGCGTTGACTTCTGATACCCGCACAGTGAATATCCCTTCAGGTTCATTGAGTTTTGACATGGCAAAGGATCTAAGGCAGGTGACCCACTAGCAGAATACAAAATTGAATCTTGTTGCGATGCCACCACAGGCTTTGCATGAATTCCACCAGGGCATACAACGAAGAGTTGAAGATCTGTGAACAACGCACCCTCGTGATTATTCAGAATGTCAAGAATGAAAGGCAGAGCATGGCTGAGGAAAAGTAGCATGTTGTCCAAGAGTACGGGGCTGAGGTAACACAACGATAAAAGTTGAAGGAGGTTATCTCTAAAGCGTGCAATGAGCCACCAGAGCTCCAGATTTAGGATGTAGCTGCGCCAAAAGAGAAAGTGACCAAGCCGGCCACCAAAGTTAAGGACTCTAAGGCCAAAGTTCATGAACTGTGCTTGGAAATGCAGATGAAGATAGTTTACCTGCAGATGCAATTGCAACCTGCCACTCTGCCAGAAGTCTGGGATAAGCGCGCAGTAGAGCTGAAAGATGCCTCAGAACAGGTTGAGTCCCACATACAGGAATTTGTGAATGTCTTTGGGGAAGTTCTCGATGTATGGGCCTCGCTACAAGAGGACCCTCATGTGAAAAAGCTACAGGCCGAAGTGCGCTAAAAGTTGGAAAAAATGGATCATATTAAGGTCACTGCAAAGACCTTGGCACCAATGCAGCGGCTTACCCATCTCCAAGAGGGTAAATTCTTACAAGAATAGGTTGATGAGATGCACAGGAAGGAGCAGCTACTAATAGACAAGCTGAAACCCTGGGAATCTTAATCCATCCAGCTCTCCCAAATTGCGGAAAATAGGTTAAAGGCGATGCGCACGATGCAAATAGGATTCGAGTAAAAGGCAGCTAATAAAGTTACAGAGACAATGCTCGGAGAAGTTAGGTATTTTGAAAAGCAGTGCGTCAAAGTAGTCCCAAGAGTGGAATCAAATCTAAGATTGATGGCACACCAGCTGTGTGACTCAGGACAAGTCACATTTTTGTGTTGGGGGCTTGTTGGACATGGAATCCCCTCGAAGTAAGCAACAGAGAAAGACTCTGCAGATCGAGGAGTGGAACACGCAACGCGGATTCTATTTTGATTCATAGGGGCTTTGGAGTGGGTCAAAGCCCCTTATTATGTAATGGGAAGGTATATTTTGTGAACGTTGGACTCCACCCATGGTTTTGGACCATGTTATTGTAAATTCCAAACCTATATAAGGAGTCTAGATAGAAATCATAGGAAGATGTGAAAAGAAGTAAATTAATCTTAAATGATATATCTTATGAGATACAATTGGATGTAAGATTTTTTTGAGTCAGATTCTATGTATTGGGTTAGAGGAAAGGCTCTTGCAGCTATGTGCACAAAGACCTTAGGTAGTATGCAGTTGTGTGCGCAAACCCTTGCAGTTGTCTGCAAAGGGTGGAACTGAATGCATGAGAAGGATCTAGTTATTAATGAAAGAATTGTTGGATAGATCTAAGTTTTACTGATGTGTTCTTCTTTTACTTTCTGTTTATGAATATCTATGTTGAATGGGCGTTTTGATCTGTAATTGAATAGTGTAGTCTTTTTTATGTTTATTTCCTTTGTTTAATGCATGAATAAGTAAGATCACATAGTTTGTGACTAAGTTCAACAGATGTGTTGAACAACACCTATATTATTGATATATCTGACCTGTGAATATATGATAAGAAGGAGAAGCCCTAAAGTGACAATCCTCTAACCCTCTGGATGTAGAAACCAATTTCTTGCATCCCCCTATATTTCCTCGGGTGAGACTTCGGTCTGCGCAAGCAGATCGTTGTTGAAAGTGCCGGTAATAGTGGGTTTTATTGGACTGCATAGTCACTTTGAACATGGGTCTAGGCCCCATCAAGCCAACAGTGGGTCGAGATGACAAATTTGTTGAGATCTAGAAGAAGGATTTATTGCAGCTTTCAATGATCATGGAAGGCAAAGGTATGCAGTCCTTGTAAGGTATGTATGATTTCTAAATATTCATTTGTAAGTTTTTTCTAAAGGGATTGCATAAAGTACTAGGGTTTCGCTACATGTTTTAAGTATAGGGTTTGTATACTTCATCTTGTTGAAGGTTTTTGGTATCTGGGGATTGTAAACCGCAGATGGTACATGGATTATAAAACACGAGTCAATGTGAAAACCCTCATCTAATCTATTTTTTCCCTCATAGAAACCCTAACTGTTGACATCTAGGGATTGTAAGAAGAATCTAGGACATGGTAAACCACAATGAGGTTTGAATAAGATAAACCTTAGGTTATGACATATAAACCCTATGACTGATGTTTCTAAGAAAAAATTCAAGGAATTTAGGATTTATATCTAATAACCCTAGGACTATATCCTTCAAGAAAACCATGGAAACCCTAGATCGTCAGAAATAATATCATTCTCTTGCCCTTGTGTGTTTTTCTTTGTTGTAATTTTCTATGAATATTGCGGGTATATAATGAAGGAAGAAAAATGAAAAGCATGATTAAGCAAAGAATTTTTTGTGCTTGTTAATGATGATAATGATTAAAGGAGAAACTGTAAGGATCCTAAAGGAATTGATGCTAAAAATTTCAAAGGAGTAAGCATGCATCATTGCATTTTCTATAAGAATATTGACTAAGTATGGCATCATAGATAGAAGCATGTAATAGTAGCATATTTAAAGTCTACTTTTTTAAATTGATTAAAATAAATCATCTAGTCCTTTAAGAATAAAAAGATTGGGAACCATTTTACATAAGTGTTCATCCATAAATTGACTAACATTATGTTAGAGGAAGTAATTTTTTAAGGTGGATTCTCAAGATCCTATAAGAACCATCATTATGGAGGTTCTTGGAAAAATACTTATGACAAGGAAAAGGATATATTCCATATTGTATGGAAACAATAGTTTGAAAAGGATGAAGCAATGCATTTGGTCAATTTGCAATCCCATTGTAGGGTACAAATAATTAAATGATTGTGTGAAAGATTAAGAATGCATGTTTAAAGTAACATTTGGATAGGATTCATATAATCCTATAAGAAAGGTTGGTCATATGCATAGTGAATATTTCATTTGGTTATAAGATGCCTAATAGGATGAATGAATGGAATATTATGTTGAGATTCAACAAGATTATGAGCTTAGTGAAAAGAGTCGCCTTCACTAAGTGGGCCCGCAGGCTATTTGTGGCGCAAGTCTATTTTTAGACATGGTGATCATATTTCAGAAGTTGCAGGATGCTATTTGTGGATGGTTGATCAAGTTGGAAAAATAGATGAAATTATGTTTTTAGAATATTGGGCGAAGTCTATTTATAGATCGTCGATCTAAAATTAGAAGTGTCGATTATTATTAGCTCTTAATAATAATCCAACAATAAACAGAAACTTATTATCTTGGAGCACTTAGTTTCAGTGCACAGATTTGGAAAATCAATGAGCTGAAGGAATTACACAATTCCTAGGGTTTACTGATGGTTCATGCATGGACTCAGTTAGAACTGAAGTGGCAAAGTTATGACTAGTTCATGGAGTTGTGTTCAGTTTAACTCAGTTAGACTCAGTTGAGCTAGTTGTATCTAGTCTAACTAAATGATACACTATTGAGAGTGGAGTGAATTAATTAGTTAATTAATTCACAAATAATAACTCATTAATCAACTGAACAATACAACACTTAACTACAGTGCATATCAGTTCTAGTGGAGACCCAGTGGAGAGATAGGTGAAAGGGTAAGATGGACTATCTATTGTGACTATAGTGATGCATTTATTGCATCACACACACATTGGAGTTGTCAATGAGGATTGTGCAGTCAAGGCAAGGGTAATTCGAATTCATTCAGAGCTATTCTTCAGCAAGGATTGCGTAGTGGAGGCAGGCTAGCAAGAGGGCAGAGATCGGTGCATGAATTTGCAGATTTCTTCTATGTTAGTGTGTGACGATTGATTGTACTGAGAGCTTGATGTATTAAGCTTTGTATGAGATTGTTACATGATCTCCATGATACATAATATATGATATTTGGGGTTTTCATCTTCAGGCTTTCTCGTTAAACAACTGTGTTATGTGCGATTGTTTTTATTTATGCTTCACATGTGTTTGCAATTAATTTTCCGCAAAATATTAACAGTGGAATGATTCTGTATTTTGCAAGAAGTTAAATATTGTGAGATCAGGGGAATCTGGATGTATGCATGCTTAGTGTATACTAATTTCTACATGGCATCAGAGCAGTGTTAATTCTTGAAGATTGAAATTGTGAAGAATTGTTGAGTTTGTGCTGATGGACAATTCAAATTTGCTACAGAATATTCTTGGTGCAGAAGTTGAGTATACATTGAAATGTCTTTCAATGGGTTGCGATTGGAGTATTCCCTTGATGGGAGCTCGAATTACATAGCCTGGAAGGATAGGATGGAGGCAGTTTTGGAGGATAATGGACTGAAGGAGTTCATCGATAGCGATGTTCCTAAGTCAGGATCTATCGATGTTGCATTACTTGACGCATGGCAAAAGAAGATAGCAAAGACAAGAATAATTATGTTGGAAGGTGTGAAGGACCATATTGTGTCCAGCCTTCACGGGAAAGCCACTCCATTCTTAATGTGGAAGGCTTTGACGGATTTTTTCCAAAGAAGAAGCAACCAGAGGAAGTTGGCACTTAAAGACAAGCTCAGAAAAATAAAAATGGAGAAGGGCGACAATATTCCAAAATACCTCACGAAGTTTGTCCACTGCAAGGATGAACTGGGAAGTGTGGGGGTTATTGTTGATGATGAAGACTTGGTGAGCTTGGCTCTCCTTGGGCTTCCAAAGAGTTAGCATAGCTACGAAGACTCTGTCAATGGATGGGAGAAACTGCCGGGATGGGAGCAACTTTGGTCGGATCTTGTGTAGGAGGAGATAAGGCGAAGTACCAGGGATGGCTCTTCATCGAAGAATGAAGATGAAGAGAATTGCGCTTTGGCTGCCAAAGAAAGGAAAGGGAAGGCAAAGAAATTTCCTTCAAAATCTGAAGCTAAAGGCAAGAAGCAGGATTTGTCCAAGGTGAAGTGTTTTCACTGTCACGAACATGGGCATTTCGCCACTAATTTCCCACAGAAGAAGAAGAACAAGAAGGTTGTTGGAGCTGCAGCTAGAGAGGCCTTAGCCTCGCAATTTGAACTTGATTTATCTTTGATTGCATGCTTGTTTTCAAGCTATATGGGATCGGTGTGGTACCTTGATAGTGGTGTGTCTTTCCATATGACGGGAGACAAGGAGTTGTTTAGTGACTTGGAGGAGAAGGACCTCCAGATGCATATAGAGATGGGCGATGATGGTCGATACAGTGTGACTGGCATTGGGACCATTACCTTTGAGAGGGAGTCCGGTAATCCATTCTTGTTGAAGGATGTTATGCATGTTCCAAGTCTGAAGAAGAACTTGGTCTCGGTCGCAATGTTGGAAGAAAAAGGTTATGATGTTGGTTTCAATGAGGGAAAAGCCTTCCTTCGACATAAAACAACGGGACAAACCAATAATATAAGGATTCGAGTTAAGAATCTCTACAAGCTGGAGGTAGATGGCTACGCTGCAATGGTGGGCAAAGCAGAAGAAGTGGTGAGCCGGGATGAGGGCGAATTATGGCACACGAGGTTGGGCCATCTTCACCATGGCGCTTTGAAGATTTTGTAGTAGATTTCTACTGGACTTCCCAAGGGTACTCTTGCGCATTCAGATCAGTGCAAGGGATATACTATGGGTAAGTTTGTGAATAACATCTTTCATGAGAAGGAGAACCGTGCTTCGGTGATCCTGGAGAGAATTCACACAGACGTGTGTGGACCTTTCTCGATTGCTTCAACAGAAAAGCACGGGTATTATGTTATATTTGTTGATGAATATTCTCGTAGATGCTGGATCTTCTTCATGCAGAAGAAGAGCAAAACATTCTCAAAGTTTTGTGAGTTCAAAGCATTGGTGGAGAAGGAGTCGAGGAAGCAAGTGAAAGCTCTACGGATTGATAATGGTGGTGAATACATCTCAGGCGAATTCAAAGACTTCTGTAGCAAAGAAGGAATTAGAAGAGAACTCATAGTGCCTCATAACCCATAGCAGAATGGGGTCACTGAGAGGAAGAACAGAACGATCGTGGGTGTTGCACGAGCTATGCTGCATGACCAGGGCCTACCGATGCACTTGTGGGCGCAAGCATGCAACACTTCGGTTTATGTGCAAAACCATTGTCCTCATAGAGTACTTGGCATGAGTACACCTGAAGAAGCTTTTACTGGTAAGAAGCCTGATATTTCTCATTTGAAGATTTTTGGCTCATATGTTTAAATTCATGTGACAAAGGACGCCAGGAAGAAGCTGGAGCCGACTGCAGAGGTTGGGATATTTGTGGGGTACACAGAAACACCCCATAATTATCGTGTGTATTTGTCAGACAGTCGGATGACTGTGGTGCGATGGGATATAAAATTCAATGAGGTGAAAGCCATGAATTTGTTGCTTGAGAGGGAGCTACACTTGCATGCAGAGGAGGAACTTCTTGTTCCCAAAGATGAGCCTCTAGATGTGGATCAGCCACAGGATGAGATTCATGGAGTGGAGGTCACTCATGCAGAACCACCTTTGTAGCTGGTCTGTGGGCGTGCCACAGAAGGCCCCAGCTCAGCGAAGCTTGATGCGGCACGAAATGTAGGAGTCCCTACATCACAGCGCAGACAGAGACAATCATGTGACTGATTTACTAGATACATGGCTCTTATGAGAAAGTGTATTGTGACAAAGCCATCTTCTTTTGAAGAAGCAGTGCAGGAGCCCACATGGGTAGATGCCATGGTGGAGGAGTATGACTCCATTGTCAGAAATAGTGCTTGGGAGATTGTTCCAAGGCCGGTGGGAAAATCAGTTGTAGGATCAAGATGGCTCTACAAGGGTAAAGCAAGCTGGTGATGGGAGCATCGAGAAGTATGAAGCAAGATTTATTGCCCAGGGCTTCTCACAAATCGAGGGGATTGATTATGAAGAAACCTTTGCACCTTTCACATGGTATTCTTCCATAAGGACCATCCTTGCTCTCTCAGCACAGATGGGTTGGCACATTCATCATATGGATGTGAACACTCGTTCCTTAATGGGATCATTGAGGAAGAGGTGTACATTAAGCATCTTGAAGGATTTGAGATCTTCAGTAGCGAGTCGCATGTGTGCAGGCTCAAAAGAGCATCGTATGGGCTAAAACAAGTACCTCGTGCTTGGTACACTCGGATCGACGTCTATTTCACTGGAATTGGCTTCACCAAGAGTGAGGTGGATGCAAACCTGTACCAAATTGTGGTGGAGGATAAGCTTTTAATCATTGTTATTTATTTTGATGATTTAATACTAACAGGTGATGAGCAGTTGATACACTCATGCAAGGCAGATCTTGCAAAGGAGTTTGATATGAAGGATTTGGGCCTCCTTCATTATTTCCTTGGATTGGAAATATGGCAGTGGGAAGGTGAACTGTTTGTGTCTCAAGGAAAGTATGCCCGGGGGATACTGGAGAAGTTTCACATGCAAGGCTGCAAGCCTATCGACACTCCTCTTTCGGGAAATTGAAAGAAATAGGATGCTACATCGACAGAGGTAATGGATGCCATTGTTTATCGATAGTTGGTGGGTTCTCTCATGTATTTAGTTAATACAAGACCGGACATATGCTATGCGGTGAACTAGCTTTCACAAGCGATGGTTAAGCCTACCAAGCTCTTTGGAAGGCAGGCAAGCATGTCCTGAGATATCTCTGGGGCACATCTGAGTATGGTTTATGGTATAGACAGACGGATGAGGTGAAGTTGCATGGCTTCACAGATGCAGATTGTGCAGGCAGCCCAACAGATAGAAAGAGCACATCAGGAGGGATTTTCAGTATCGGATCTACGGCAGTTTCTTGGTACAGCAGGAAACAAAGATCCGTGGCACTCAGTTCAGTGGAAGTAGAATACATGGCAACAAGTCAAGCTTCATTTGAGGCTATCTGGATGAGGAAGATCCTGGTTGGTTTGTTCGGTTCACATTTAGATCCTACAGTGATACATTGTGATGATCAGAGTTGCATTAAACTCTCAGTTAATCATGTGTTTCATGGTAGATCTAAACATATTGATATATGGTATCATCGTATCAGAGATTGTGTGCAGCGGAAGATCATGTTGCTTCAGTACATTCCTACGGAGGATCAGGATGCAGATATTCTGACGAAGGCGCTCACTAGGAGCAAATTCGAATACCATAGAGACAGGATTGGGGTGAAAGATAATCCCTATCTTGTTGAGAGGGAGTGTTGAGATTCAACAAGATGATGAGCTTAGTGAAAAGAATCGCCTTCACTAAGTGGGCCCGTAGGCTATTTGTGGCGCAAGTCTACTTTTAGACTATGTCTATTTTTATACATGGTGATCATATTTCAGAAGTTGCAGAATGTTATTTGTGGATGGTTGATCAACTTGGAAAAATAGATGAAATTCTATTTTTAGAATATTGGGCGAAGTCTATTTACATATCGTCAATCAAAAAATAGAAGTGTCGATTATTATTAGATCTTAATAATAATCCGACAATAAACAACAACTTATTCTCTTGGAGCACTTAGTTTCAGTGCACAGATCTGGCAAGTCAGTGGGCTGAAGGAATTATGCAATTCCTAGGGTTGACTAGTGGTTCATGCATGGAGGACTCAGTTAGAACTGAAGTGGCAAAGTTATGACAGAGTTGGAAGAGTAGTTCATGGAGTTGTATTTAGTTTAACTCAGTTAGACTTAGTTGAGATAGTTGTATGTAGTCTAACTGAATGATACACTAGTGAGAGTGGAGTGAATTAATTCACAAATAATAACTCATTAATCAACTGAACAATACAGTAGTTAACTACAGTGCATGTCAGTTCCAGTGGAGACCCAGTGGAGAGATAGGTGAAAGGGCAAGATGGACTATCTGTTGTGACTATAGTGATGCATTTATTGCATCACACACACATTGGAGTTGCCAATGAGGATTTCACAGTCAAGGCAAGGGTAATCTAAATTCATTCAGAGCTATTCTTCAGCAGGGATTGCGCAGTGGAGGCAGGCTAGCAGGAGGGTAGAGATCGGTGCATGGATTTGCAAATTTATTCTATGTTAGTGTGTGACGATTGATTGTAGTGAGAGATTGATGTACAAAGCTTTGTATGAGACTGTTACATGATCTCCATGATACATAATATATGATAGTTGGGGTTTTCAGCTTCAGGATTTCCCATTAGACAACTGTGTTATGTGCAATTGTTTTTATTTATCCTTCACATGTGTTTGCAATTAATTTTCTACAAAAGATTAATAGTGGAATGATTTTGTATTTTGCAAGAAGTTAAATATTGTGAGATCAGGGGAATCTGGATGTATGCATTCTTAGTGTATACTATTTTCTACA